>CM064541.1:29564371-29791892 GCA_032716605.1 Paralithodes platypus
GAGTGGATAATCGCGCCCTCTATGACGAACCTGTCTTTAGAGCGAAGTACCTATTACAGCGTGCTATCGCGAGTAAGAAGGGAGGCGATAATGAGGCCCATAGAAGGGCTGACCCAAAATATACTGTACACCTCCCAAAGCTCAATCTTCCTACATTTGGGGGCAAGTTAACTGAGTGGTTAGCTTTTTGGGACGTATTTCGATCTACGGTTCATGAATCCTCTTTGGATAATGTCCGCAAGTTTCACTATCTGAAGGGACAAATGGAAGGAGAGGCCTTACATTTAATAGAGGGTTTTGCAGTAGTGGGTGGTAGTTATCTTGAAGCGGTACACTTATTAGAGTCCACATACGGGGATAGAGAGCAGTTGAAGATGGCCCATGTCGTTGCCTTGTTAGGGCTCGCAGAACCACAGTATAAGGTTGATGAGTTGACAAACTTCAGGGCAAATATGGAGTGCCATACTCGATAGCTAGACACCCTAGGGCTTACCACGCAGGAAATGATAGTCATTATCTTGCGTCAGAAGCTTCCTATGGCAATACTTGATAAGGTAAGATCATTTGAGCTGGGGGAATTCAAAACTCAGTTCAGTAAGGAGATCAATAATCTACAGTTGAACAAAGGGAGAATGTATGTGTCGGGAGGGAGTGAGAATGTGGAGAAGAGGGGAACAGTAAGCTTGTTTCAAATTGAATTCAATTTAGATATAGAGTAGTTTTCATTTAGATTGATTTTATTTGATTCATTATAGCTTAGTAATATTTAACTTCCATTGATAGTTTACCACAGACATTGCTATTCAATGAATCCTTGCAGTCTGGGACTATGCCTGATCAGTGGAAGCTAGCCAACGTAACACCGATATTTAAAAAAGGCAGCAAATCCCTACCCAGTAACTATCCTCCAATTAGCTTAACCTCAATTGTATGTAAAATGCTAGAAACGGTCATAAGAGACAGACTCGTAAATCACTTAGAGGCAAATAACTTACTTAAAGATACTCAACACGGCTTTCGTAAAAAACGTTCCTGTTTAACAAACCTCTTAGACTTCTTCCACGATATCCCCATCCTCTACGATGAGAGTAAAGCTGTAGATATTATATACCTTGATTTTCAAAAGGCCTTTGACAAAGTTCCCCACAAACGTTTACTGCTAAAACTAAAAGCGCATGGAATACAAGACGGTGTGTTGAAATGGATAGAAAATTGGCTCAGCGACAGAAAGCAAAGAGTAGTCATAAACGGTAAGGCATCTACGCAGACCAATGTAAGTAGCGGGGTACCCCAGGGATCGGTACTAGGACCAATTCTCTTCTAATTTACATCAACGACATAGATGAGGGTCTCACCTGTACAATCTCAAAATTTGCTGACGATACAAAAATTGCAAATAGCGTACTCTCAAAAGAACAAGTTGACGATATGCAACACAATCTAGATAAATTGTCATGTTGGGCCCAAATTTGGCAAATGAGTTTCAATGCGGATAAATGTAAAGTACTACATATCGGATAGCTAAATGAGAAAGCAAACTATTCGATGAATGGCACTCAGCTTAAGAATGTAACAGAGAAACCGATCTTGGAGTAACAATATCGAGTAACCTAAAACAGTCAACAATGTTCAGAAGTTGTTAAGAAGGCAAACAAAATAATTGGCTTTATAGGCAGGTCATTTGAGCATAAATCCAAAGAAGTTATCCTAACCCTTTACAATTCCTTAGTCCGCCCTCTTCTGGAATACTGCGTTCAATCCTGGTGCCCTTATTACCAAAAAGATATAAACAAGCTAGAACTAGTTCTACGTGGAATTACCAAAATGATACCTAGCCTAAAGAACAAACCATACGAAGAGCGTCTTAGAGAATTAAATCTATTTCCTTTAACCCAGCGCGGATTAAAAGGTAACTTAATTCAAGTGTTCAAAATCATCAAAGGCATCGACAATATGAACTGTAGTAAGTACTTCACTATCGACCAATCTAATTACATGCGGGGAAACGGTTGCAAAATTATTGGTAAATCTTTTAACTCGCAGGAATCTAAGAATTTCTTCTTCAATCGAGTTGTCAACTTGTGGAATGGGCTTCCCCGAGACGTTATAGACTGCAGCACCGTTGATTCATTTAAACTCCGCTTGGACAAATATCTCGCATCAAACCCGCAACTGACTGCGTTTGTAAATGAATAACTTTATTTTATCCCCCCCTCAGTTACTAACCCATCTGTCCCCTACTAACTTCCTAATCCTGCCACGGACATTAGTTCCAGGGCAGTAGTTCCCTTTCCAATGTTCCCTTACCCACTCTAAACCACTGTTTGGACACTTGATCCTCAGTGTTTTGGAGGACAAGCAGCCTAGAAGGGTCACTAGACCTGTTGTTGCTTGATTTCCTTTGTACTCCTTTGTACTCTCTCTACTAACCCAGCAGTAATAGCAGCATACACCACATCTACTCTTTCTCTCTCTCTCTCTCTCTACTAACCCAGCAGTACTAGCAGCATACACCACATCTACTCTCTCTCTCTCTCTCTACTAACCCAGCAGTACTAGCAGCATACACCACATCTACTCTCTCTCTCTCTACTAACCCAGCAGTACTAGCAGCAAACACCACATCTACTCTCTCTCTCTCTCTACTAACCCAGCAGTACTAGCAGCATACACCACATCTACTCTCTCTCTCTCTCTCTACTAACCCAGCAGTACTAGCAGCAAACACCACATCTACTCTCTCTCTCTCTCTACTAACCCAGCAGTACTAGCAGCATACACCACATCTACTCTCTCTCTCTCTCTACTAACCCAGTAGTACTAGCAGCAAACACATCTACTCTCTCTCTCTCTAACCCAGCAGTACTAGCAGCATACACCACATCTACTCGCTCTCTCTCTCTCTCTACTAACCCAGCAGTACTAACAGCATACACCACATCTACTCTCTCTCTCTCTCTACTAACCCAGCAGTACTAGCAGCATACACCACATCTACTCTCTCTCTCTACTAACCAAGCAGTACTAGCAGCATACACCACATCTACTCTCTCTCTCTACTAACCCAGCAGTACTAGCAGCATACACCACATATACTCTCTCTCTCTCTCTACTAACCCAGCAGTACTAGCAGCATACACCACATATACTCTCTCTCTCTCTCTCTACTAACCCAGCAGTACTAGCAGCATACACCACATCTACTCTCTCTCTCTCTACTAACCCAGCAGTACTAACAGCATACACCACATCTACTCTCTCTCTCTCTCTCTCTACTAACCCAGCAGCAGTAACTAGCAGCATACACCACATCTACTCTCTCTCTCTCTCTCTTCTCTCTCCTCTCTCTCTTACTAACCCAGCAGTACTAGCAGCATACACCACATCTACTTTCTCTCTCTCTCTCTTCTCTCTCTCTCTCTCTCTCTCTCTCTCTCTCTCTCTCTCTCTCTCTCTCTCTCTGTCTCTCTCTCTGTCTGTCTCTCTCTCTCTATTAACCCAGCCGTACTAGCAGCATACACCACATCTTCTCTCTCTCTCTCTCTGTCTCTCTCTCTCTCTCTCTCTCTCTCTCTCTCTCTCTCTCTCTCTCTCTCTCTCTACTAACCCAGCAGTACTAGCAGCATACACCACATCTACTCTCTCTCTCTCTCTCTCTCTCTACTAACCCAGCAGTACTAGCAGCACACACCACATCTGCCATCGTCCGAAACCCACAACATCCAGGAGAAGAGTGTCGAAGCCATCCTCTTCTTCATTTTCTTCAGCGTTGGGGGAGGGCACGGTTTCGGATACGGCCACTGTGCTGTAAGGAGAGAGAAAATAATTGAAATATTAAAAGTAATAATAATTATAATAATAATAATAATAATAAGTGATAGTAATAGTAAAAGTAATCATCATCTCGATAAAAAATATTCATAATCATAATATTAACAAGAATAATGATAAATGTACTGTATATACTACTACTACTACTACTATTACTACTTTTATTTTTTACAAACATCAGCTATTACCGGTACTCTATTTCTACTATTCTACTATATCACTACTCTACACCATGCAACTTCAATCCAGTCGCCTCCCTATGCGACCCTCTGCCACCGCTGCCTCGTAGTCCACGTCTGCCACCGTAGCTTGTTGTGGTGCAGACAGTCTTGTTCCCCGCAGGCATAATAGTGCTGATCTGAACAATGAGAACGATAGGCGGCACCTCATCCAGGCTACGACTTGGCTCCTGGGCTGTTGCTTCTCTTCTGTGATGATCTCTGCTAGACTTGAATAGAAGCACTGGGCCCTGGTTCCCATCCCTCCAGATGTGGTGAAGACTAGTGGGGTAAAGCTGCCTTGTTCGATATTTATGATCCTTTCCCCATATGCCCTGACCTTCTCTTGTTCATTCTTCTTGTGTGCAGCATCCAGAGACATCTTGCTGTTGCTATGGGCCATTGGGTCAAATATTCTTATGTCAAAGAACGCTCGCTGTCCACTTGTCCAAAAAAAACTTGCACTAACGTCCACTCGTGCTTCATTGGATGTGTTGGCCGTCCTGTGCTGCAAGATCTCTCTGTCCAAGGGAATGAGTGATGGTTCGCGCGCCACATCTCGACACACCTCCTTGAGCATGTTCACCGTTACGTCTCTCACTTCATTGTGCCTGATGCTGATGAACCCTCCTTTCTTACATTTCATGCAATGGTCTGCATCGTTGTTGTCTCCACAAACGCATTGATCAGGCAGTCCTTCAATAGGCCAACCATACCTCAGTGCAATGGCATCAAAAAATTCTTGTTTGTTGAGGTTGAAGCCTTTTGCCTTGAATCCTTGATTGGTCAGCCAATTTGAAGCAACCGTTTCTTGTGCTATTTGTATTTTCTTACTAGTCTCTGGGAAAGTTGGTGCATCAGTCGTGCCAAGTCATTTTTCTGTGAGTTGTGCCTCTCTGACGTGATGGTCCTTCTTGTAATCTTGTGCTACGATACGGTCAGTGAGAGATCCTGTTATCTTTACCGAGTTCAGGTATTCCGTTGTCGCCCTCCTCACCGGGCTGATGATTCCCAGCCCTCCCAACCTAGAAGGCAGTGTGAGCAACTCCCTCTCTGTATCACTCGGGGTGTGCGACTTTACCCACGCTGGGTTGAGTTTGTCTCTGATGGCATCTTCCAGCGGTTGAAGTAATGCACTCACGTTTGGAACGGTTCGCATCAAGTAGGTCCAGCGATGTTTGACCCCATTTGTGAATGCTGAATACGCTGCCTGTGGTTCCGTCTTTGCAATATTGGCCAGTTTTTTCAATTTCTTTTACCCACTCCCTGACCTTCTCCTCTATGTATTGGTTCTTGAACTCTTCCGTGCCGATCACCGCCCCAAGGTGACGCTGTCCGTCCTTTGTTATGACCACTTCACTACCGCTGAAAGCTTCTACAGCACTTTCATAATGTTCTGGTTCTGGTTCTGGTGGGGTGGGGCTACCGATCCTACATGGGTCGTCCGGATCGGGGCGGATGGCTGGGTCTCGCCCTTCCTCGTCATTGTCTTGGGTCTGTTAGTCCCGTTGTTCTTGCTGGGGGTTCACATACGGACCCTCCCCGGCAGGTCGGTAGCCGTCAGGGTAGCTGTTCTGACAGCGGTTCCCTGTCTTCAGAGGCAGGGCTCCTCCAGGTCCGCCGTTCTCCAGGCCCTGGCGGTGATGTTCTTTTTCTCAAACCGGCATTCACGATGTCGCCCTGCATGCGATTTCCCTGCTCGGGACTGCCATTCTTTGAGCGGATGCTTTGTCGCAGGGACGATGCACCTTAATGGAATGGTTTTTCATACGTTACGTATTCGACGACCTGGCAGCCTCCTGGGGCTCTCCACTGGTGGACATTTTCGCCTTGCTCGTGCCGACCTAGTTGTCTATCTTCCTGAACTGCTGGACTCACCCCTCAGCGGGGATGAGGGGGGGATGGACGCGTTCAGCGAAGACTGGAACAGGTGGCAGTCCTTATACGTATTTCCGCCACCTGCCGCACTTTTGATGTGCACGGTCCTCCAGGTTGCGGGGGTACCGTGGCAGGGTTTGGTTGTTTGCGCCCTTATGGCCGGCGCAGAGCTGGTCCTCTCAACTATGGCGATGGTACCCGTGTCCCGTTCCTCTGTCGGTTTCCGACTTCCACTGGGGGCTGATTGGAGTCATGGGGTTCTCGTTAGCCTTCGCTTCGTGGACTGTTGGTGTGGCAATGTAGCTACCACAGTTTGGGATACTCTAGCCACACAGGTTTCTTCTGCTTGGACTGCGACGACGTGGACGACTTACGTGTCTCACTGGGACTGTTTTCCTACATGGATTCCTGACCCTGCCCACACAGTTCCGTCGGTCGCCTTGGTGTTTTACTACCGTCACTTTTCCTTTGCTTTCCATCGCGGCTTATATGAAGCTCTTCAGAACCTCCTGTCTGCCATACGGGGGCCTTTTCGGGCCTTGACGGGGTTGGCCGTCCTTCAACGAGGGCTGAAATTTTTCATGGACGCCTGTTTTTCTGCTTCAGCCGCCCCCGCGCCTGATTCTGCCTCGGTGGTCTCTGGCGGCAGCTCTGAAAGCTCCTCCCTATGCCCGTTTCCACTACCTGCCCGACGCCTGGGCACTTACTTGAAACGTCATTGTTTCTTGTTGCGTTCGCTATGGGGGAGAGAATCTCGGAGCTGGCTACCTTGCCTTTTCTCCTGTCCTCAGGGCGGTCATTTTGACCCTGTCTGTTCATTTTGTGGCTACAACTGGACGTAAGGCGCACATTTTTCAGCCGTTCGTTGTTCCACAAAACGGGAAAGTGTTCATCATACGCTCTGCCCGGTGCAAGCCCGGCATACATATGTGCGCTCCGCCAGGCCGATGTCGGGTGTGGCGCAGTGCGTGGTACCACAGGCCGGTAGGTACATCGGCAACCGTGCAGTGGGGATTACCCTGTGTCGGGTGCTTCGTGCCGGTCGTCCTGACATTCCAGGGTTGGCTCACGGCATACAATGGTATGCTCCTAAGATTCGTTTTCTTCTTACTAGTTCGCTCACAGACTTTGCCGACACAGGGCTCTGGTCTTCCCACAACACGTTTGTTGCCTCCTATCTGTCCGTGTCCACGGGCAGGCCGGGTCGTCCTTTTGTTTGCGTTGGGCAATAATGGGTTCCCTAGGGATATTACCTGTACTGTTCTTTCAGTCTGTCTACCTACGCCCATCCTTTCCTTTCCATATGGTGGGGGGGAGGGGGGTGTTTATGAAGTACACTCATAAGTACTAAAAGTTGCTCAGGGGTGGGTCCTTCCATCCCCTACTCCACCCTGGGCAGGTGGAAGGGGGGAGTCGGGTCCAAGTCTACCCCCACCTTCCAACCCCAAACTATCTCCAACTCCCCCACCCTACTTCTCTAGTTGGCAGTTAGTGATTGGAGGCGATTGTTCTCATGTATTGTAAAATATTGTTATACCATCTTTGCACATGCTTACAATGACCAACATTTATTAATACAATATACTGTATAATTGTATTCTCAAAATGAGTCTCTATACACACATGGGTTATAAGAATCTCGGCTGTATTGGTCTTCTACCTCTCTCTCTCTCTCTCTCTCTCAACACTCAGACTACGAGGTCATCTCATTCAAGTTTTTAAAATAGGTAATGGGTTTGACAATGTGGGTCATAGCAAAATGTTTAGCCTAAATATGAATACAATACGCAACCATGGCTGACAGTTAGAATTGAAAAGGTTCAACACTAGTATCTCTGGAAACAGTTTATCATTTAAGATCTGATCTACCTGGAACAAATTTTCCTCAGAAGTTATAAACATTTCCTCGGTAGAGCAGTTCAAGAAGAGTGGATAGTATTTTGCACACTCTGTAAGGAGTGTAGTGCACTGACCAATATCTCTCATTCGACTTCGAAAATTTCCCCGAAATGGACGGCAAGGTCTTTGAGATACTAACTATTCCTTGTAACTCTCTCATAGCACACACTTTCTACAACCAAGATTTTACGGGTCTGAATGGGGTATATTTCCCTTCATTAGAGTGTGTGATGAGTGTTGCCTGCATTCGATACACATAGTGAAGAGTTGATGGTAAAATTGTCTATTAAACCTATGCATTATTTGGGGGTTTGTAGAGGTGAGAGGCTGGGATCACAGATAGAGACAGAAGGGGGAAGTGAGAAGGCGAGCCCTGCTACTCAAGGGCTCGATACTCAAACCTTACTAAAAAATTAACACCGACTTTGATCGTAAGTTGTATCGAGTTCTACATTTAATTGATTGAAAATGAAGTGTATAAGCCACATGTAATTAAATGCAGACTGTTTATAGTATGTATGGTATTGAATAAATGGGAGAAACTGATTGAAATGGTAAACGAAACAATCAACAATAGTCGCAACACTATTCCAGCCAATATTTGCCTTTAGACCTTTCCTTTAATATTAAAAAAAGCCCGACTGCGTAAGTAATTTGAAAACCTAGGATTAGATCGTAGAGGAAACATTGATGTGTATTGCAATAATGGTGAACATAACATCCTGAATAACGTATGAGATTGGAATTAATTACGGTATCATTAGCCTATATTTAAATAACATTAAGTCTTGGTCGTGGATTGTAATGCAATGAGAGAGGGACACACACACGCAGAGAGAGAGAGAGAGAGAGGTAGAGGTAGAAGACCAATACAGCCGAGATTCTTATAACCCATGTGTGTATAAATACTCATTTTGAGAATACAATTATACAGTATATTGTATTAATAAATGTTGGTCATTGTGACCATGTGCAAAGATGGTATAACAATAATTCACAATACATTAGAACAATCGCCTCCAATCACTAACTGCCAGCTAGAGAAGGAGGGTGGGGGAGTTGGGGATAGTTTGGGTGTTGAAGGTGGGGGTAGACTTGGACCCGACTTCCCCCTTCCACCTGCCCAGGGTGGAGTAGGGAATGAAAGAACCCACCCCTGAGCAACTTTTAGTACGCGTGAGTGTACATGTACTTATCTCATATACAGTATGTACTGATTACCTATGGTTCATCCTTGCCTAGGTTGAGGACTTGATATTTTATTCTAATCTTAAGTATCCTTCTTTGTACTTCGATATGTCTATGCCTCATACCAATTTCTTTCGGGAAATAATTACGTGCTGGTTGCTTATATTGTGTATCACATGCTTCGTACTGTACTATATTTGTACTGTATGTGTATGTCTTCACTCTTTCCAAAATTGGGTGTTCATACTGTCTTCCACATACATCATTCTTTGTCTTAGGCTAAGATCTCCATTGAACTAGACATGACTGTACTTGACTTTCTTAATATGCAGATTTTGCACCTGTCAGTACACTCTTTTAAATAAACTCTCTTGTTTATGTCTGTCTTTTCTTGGTCTTGATCTTTTCACTAATGGCTAAAGTTTTGTTTGCAGCTTGGATGTCCGCCTCCAATTTGGTACTCTAGCTCTACGTTAGAGACGTAGAGGCTACTACTAAATTGGGAGGCTTGATGCCTCCCAAATTCCAAATAAGGAAAATCTTCTATTTGGTAGTAGCCTCGTAGTATCCAACGTCATAGCATCCCTCCCTCACGCCGTACCCCTGCCCATCCAATCTAGTCTATTTAACTTGATACATGGATAATCTAATAAACCCGGCCGGGTTACACGGGAGACAGACGCACGAAGACGTCGTAAGGAGCCTAGATGGCGGATGGGCAAAATTCTTCAACTTTCTCATCTCTTCTCACCCATATTTCGTTTTTTCTTTAAATTAGTGGCCTCAAAGTGTGTACAATGTCCCTAGTAGAGAAAGTAGGTGCTACTCTAGATGTTATCGTTTAATCGCGCTAAGTGGTTACGATAATGCCCGCTCCGCTAGACGAGGGGGATTATACATAGTATAAGCTCTACGTTGGATACTAAAGCATGCGTCACACCATGCCGATTTGAGCCGGTCAGGAGTGCCGACCTTCGGCGGAGAGCTTAAGGATTTGGGGGGGTGAGTTATGGACGGGACACAGTATGGATGGCCACGCTGCCTGACGGCCACCTGACGGGGTATAGCGGCGCCCATGCAGGACTGAGGGTACAAAGTACAAAGGAGTACAAAGGAAATCAAGCAACAACAGATCTAGTGACCCTTCTAGGTTGCTTGTCCTCCAAAACACTGAGGATCAAGTGTCCAAACAGTGGTTTAGAGTTGGTAAGGGAACATTGGAAAGGGAATTACTGCCCTGGAACTAATGTCCGTGGCAGGATTAGGAAGTTAGTAGGGGACATATGGGTTAGTAACTGAGGGGGGGATAAAATAAAGTTATTCATTTACAAACGCAGTCAGTCGCGGGTTTGATGCGAGATATTTGTCTACGCGGAGTTTAAATGAATCAACGGTGATGCAGTCTATAATGTTTCGGGGAAGCCCATTCCACAAGTTGACAACTCGATTGAAGAAGAAATTCTTAGATTCGTGTGAGTTAAAAGATTTACCAATAATTTTGCAACCGTTTCCCCGCGTGTAATTAGATTGGTCGATAGTGAAGTACTTACTACAGTTCATATTGTCGATGCCTTTGATGATTTTGAAAACTTGAATTAAGTCACCTCTTAATCTGCGCTGGGTTAAAGGAAATAGATTTAATTCTCTAAGACGCTCTTCGCTCTTCGTATGGTTTGTTCTTTAGGCTAGGTATCATTTTGGTAACTCTACGTTGAACTCGTTCTAGCTTGTTTATATCTTTTTGGTAATAAGGGCACCAGGATTGAACGCAGTATTCCAGAAGAGGGCGGACTAAGGAATTGTAAAGGGTTAGGATAACTTCTTTGGATTTATGCTCAAATGACCTGCCTATAAAGCCAATTATTTTGTTTGCCTTCTTAATAACTTCTGAACATTGTTGACTCGGTTTTAGGTTACTCGATATTGTTACTCCCAGATCGGTTTCTCTGTTTACATTCTTAAGCTGAGTGCCATTCATCGAATAGTTTGCTTTCTCATTTAGGTATCCGATATGTAGTACTTTACATTTATCCGCATTGAAACTCATTTGCCAAATTTGGGCCCAACATGACAATTTATCTAGATTGTGTTGCATATCGTCAACTTGTTCTTTTGAGAGTACGCTATTTGCAATTTTTGTATCGTCAGCAAATTGTGAGATTGTACAGGTGAGACCCTCATCTATGTCGTTGATGTAAATTAGAAAGAGAATTGGTCCTAGTACCGATCCCTGGGGTACCCCGCTACTTACATTGGTCCATTTAGATGCCTTACCGTTTATGACTACTCTTTGCTTTCTGTCGCTGAGCCAATTTTCTATCCATTTCGACACACCGTCTTGTATTCCATGCACTTTTAGTTTTAGCAGTAAACGTTTGTGGGGAACTTTGTCAAAGGCCTTTTGAAAATCAAGGTATATAATATCTATAGCTTTACTCTCATCGTAGAGGTTGAGGATATCGTGGAAGAAGTCTAAGAGGTTTGTTAAACAGGAACGTTTTTTACGAAAGCCGTGTTGAGTATCTTTAAGTATGTTATTTTCCTCTAAGTGATTTACGAGTCTGTCTCGTATGACCGTTTCTAGCATTTTACATACAACTGAGGTTAAGCTAATTGGACGATAGTTACTGGGTAGGGATTTGCTGCCTTTTTTGAATATCGGTGTTACGTTGGCTAGCTTCCACTGATCAGGCATAGTTCCAGACTGCAAGGATTTATTGAATAGTAATGTCAGTGGTTTGGAGAGCTCATCCTTAGCTTCCTTTAGAACTCTAGGCGAGATTGTATCAGGTCCAGGCGTTTTATTTACCTTGAGTTTATCTAAACAATTCAATACTTCTCTCTCTGTAACGGTGATATTGCTTAAAACATCTGAATTATCAATCTGAATCGGCGATGGTGTAGGGATATCACTGAGGTCTTCTGTTGTAAAAACTGATGCAAAGAAGGTATTGAGGGCATTACTCATTTGTACTTCGTCTTTGGTGTATTCTCCATTTTCATCGACTAACAGTCCAACAGTTGAAGTAACTACTTTTTTCTTTCTGATATAACTATAGAATTCTTTCGGGTTTGTTTTACTTTGATTCGCAATATGTAACTCTAAAGTCTTTTTACTTTGCTTAATTAACTTTTTGGCTTTGCGTCGTAGCTCTACAAATTTCACCCGTTCTTCGTCATTTTGTGAGGATTTTAATCTATCATTAGCAAATTTTTTAGCAAGCAGGCAGTTTGAAATATCTTTATTCCACCATTTGGGCTTATTATTATGGCCTGGACGCCGTATTTTCGATGGTATGCAGTCTTGCACTGCTTTTAGGTAAGTGGTTTCTAATAACTTCCAAGATGTATTTATGTCGTTATTGTTAATTAAAAATCTCCAGTCAGTTTCTTTAAACATAGCTCTAAGTTTATGGAAGTTTGCTTTCTTGAAATTAGGGACTTTTTCGATGCTACTATTTGGTTCGTTACTAGTAAACTTTAAAGTGAAAGTTATCGTACGATGGTCGCTGTTACTGAATTCATCACCAACATTCAAATTCTCTATTAATTCTTCTTTTGTTGCAAGTACAATGTCAAGAACGTTATTACCACGGGTTGGCGTTCAAACAAATTGATAAAGCGAACTCTCTTGCAAGTTCGTATACAAGTCATGTCCGGAGTGTGAAGTAAGAGTATCGCCCCACTTGGTCACAGGTAAATTAAAGTCGCCAAAAATTACGGTATCTTGTGAGTTACTTACATCTGCAATTTGTTCGTAAATTTCTTGGTCAGTTTGCACTGATTGAGCTGGAGGTCTGTATATTAATGCAAGTATTATTTTTGTACCTTTATTATTCTTTATTAGCACAAAAGATGCGTCGACGTTCACAATTTGAGGTTTTGACAAGAGGGTAGGGTTAAGACTTTCTTTGATATAAAGTAAAACGCCACCTCCATTTCGATTTATTCGGCTTTTCTCAAACATTACATAACCGGGAAGTGAATACTCTGCTAAAAAGTCTCTATCTTCTGTATTGAGCCAAGATTCTGTTATGCCAATCACATCATAATTTTCTGTAAACACTAGCTCCTCTAAATCTGAAAATTTATTGCATATGCTACGAGCGTTTGCATAGAAAACCTTTAAATTTGTTATTTTAGAACTCACGGAACGCTCTTTAATAATATTTTTGGTTCTTGTCGGATCTACATTTATGTTCATGGCTGTCCTCGGTCCTCGCTGTCTTTGGTCCTTATCGCTGGTGGTCCTCGGTTGCCTCTGTTTTTTTCTTGGCGTTGGATGATTTATGTCACTGCTGCTTCTTCTCGGATGGCGTTTTTTGATCCATGGCTGCGGACTGCTTCGTGTAGGAGACGACCCATGCGTGCTGAACCCACAGGGTTTAGATGAGTGCCATCCTTGCGGAACAGAGTAGGCTGGTTGTAGAAGTTGTCCCAGAGGTTGATGAATTCAACTTCTTCCCTCAGACACAAATATTTAGTCGGCTATTTGTGCTGAAGGCCTTGTCGTAGAATTTGTCAGGTGCGTCGATCTTGGGGAGAATGCCTGAGATGATGATATTCCTTGACTTGTTTTTGTAGTGCTGGATCATCTTGCGATATTTCTCCATCAACTCTTCGGATCTGGTGCGCATGACGTCATTTGAACCAGCATGGATGACAAAAAGGGTATTTTCATTTGCATCCTTTGTGGTATCTTCGAAGGCTTCCACAATGTCGTCCAGTCCAGCTCCTGGGATGCAAAATCTTTTTCGTTGATTTGGGACTCTGTCGCAGAACTCTTCGACCTGTCCTCGTAGGATGGAATCCCCAACGAGCCTGGTCTCTTCTGGTTCGTCTTCCATCTCTACCAATATCTCAAATCTGTTTGACATTGTGACTGGTAGATGAGACCTTTTCTGTGTTGGCCGTGCACCGTTCCTCACTGGAAACCTGTGGTGGCGGGACTCTACGTACAGGTCGGGGAGAGGAGTGGTTAGAACGGGGCGAGGGGTTGGTACTGTTCGTGCTAGCAGGCTTCTTGCACAAGGAGTGGGGGAGAGACTAAGGTGAACAGGGCGGCTGTCCTGGTTTGATGTCGGCTCAGGTTCGTCAGAAGCATCTGATGCAGTGTCTACTGCAGGTGTTGGATTGTTGGCAGATGACGTTGGGGCGGTGGTGGATGCTGGAGTTGAAACAATTGGAGTTAGTGATACTCCAACGTTGAGTGTTACAAACTCTTGGAGTGATTCCAGCTTCCTGGTGAGGTGAGACCTAGGTCGCCGCTGGAGTGCCGATCTGCAGCGTAGCGTGTTGACAACGACCCAACGAACGGCGTCGACAGGAGGTAGGGTGGCGGCGTCAATATGCATTACTGTGCCAATGGACGGCGACCCCTTCAGTATGGACGCTGATTATTAACTGATTATTTCAGTTAATTCTGTTATTTTATTATTATTATTAATTTAATTATGTATTGAATGTTGTTATTTCTCATTTTTTCTGTAATTAATATACCTAATCTTATATTTTGATGGTTATTAATAATATAGTTATTATTTAATTATTTAACCCGCTGAGTGCCAGGGACGTATATATACATCCTAGGGTGTTGTCACGCCCAGTGCCAGGGACATATATATGTACCTTACCCTTTTGGCTACCCACCACAAAAATCCCAAATCCCTTCTCCCACCCACTCGCTGACTGTCGGTCCCGTCAGAAGGAAAAAAAAAAATAAAATCTGTGGCGGCGAAACGACTGCACCAATTGGTTCCATATTTGTGTGACAAGTCCCTTACCGTTCTGCCTTCCCCCCACCACACCCCCAACTGCCTCCCACCACCCAGTTCCAGCGTATCCGTACGAAGATAAGGAAAAAAAGGAAAATCCGTGGTGGCGAAACTACCTCACCAATGGCTTCATATATGTAACATGAGTCAATTACGCTTCTACCTTCCCCCCACCATCCCCCAAACCACCCTCCCACCACCCTCCTACCCATACCTTCCGATACCATAAAAGTCTCTGTAGTCTATAGTGTCTTTTCAGCTACTTTCGGGACCATCGGGGACCTGATTTCTGGCAAAAATGGACAAGGGGAGTGTTTTTTTTGTTTACCATTATCCTTCCTTTCTCTCCCAACTTAATAGATTTAGCCCAAAAAAAAAAAAAAAAAAAAAAAAAACTGGCACTGGCAGAAGCACACCGTCAAAATTGGCTGGCACTCAGCGGGTTAATTATGTCGTTTATTTATATATTGACCGGTAGGGCATCGTTCGGTCGCCGCAAGCCGCCGCTGATCCCCGCAGGTTGTTATGGTGACGCCGCCTGACGCAGACCTCATTTCTGGTGCCGTGTGCCGCCGTGTGACACCGCACTGACACCTACCTTTTCCCGTCAAGCGCCGTCAAGCGCCGTGACGCGCCATCAGCCTCCCGTCCCCTTCACGTCCCCATTTTTTTACCTCACTCCACGGCGACTTGATTTTGAAAGTTCTGCATGTTGAACTTTTGAGGGGGTATGTGAAGACCCATCCCGACCTCTTTGTTATGTTGGCGACGGCCCATGATGCGCGGCGACGTAGACCAAGACTGTCCACGACCCTTAGGTCGCGGACAGTCTTGGCCTCAAATCGGCTAGGTGTGACGCATGCTTTAAGCATGCGTCACACCATGCCGATTTGAGCCACAACTGACCACGACCTTTAGTCGTGGTCAGGAGTGCTGACCTTCGGCGGAGAGCTTAAGGATTTGGGGGGGTGATTTTTTTGGACGGGACGCAGTATGGATGGCCACGCCGCCTGACGGCCACCTGACGGGGTATAGCGGCGCCCATGCAGGACTGACGGTGAGACCTAGGTCGCCGCTGGAGTGCCGATCTGCGGCGTAGCGTGTTGACAACGACCCGACGAACGGCGTCGACAGGAGGTAGGGCAGCGGCGTCAATATGCATTACTGTGCCGATGGACGGCGACCCCTTCAGTATGGACACTGATTATTAACTGATTATATCAGTTAATTCTGTTATTTTATTATTATTATTAATTTAATTATGTATTGAATGTTGTTATTTTTAATTTTTTCTGTAATTAATATACCTAATCTTATATTTTGATGGTTATTGATAATATATTTATTATTTAATTATTTAACCCGCTGAGTTCCAGGGACGTATATATACGTCCTAGGGTGTTGTCACGCCCAGTGCCAGGGACGTATATATGTACCTTACCCTTTTGGCTACCCACCACAAAAATCCCAAATCCCTCCTCCCACCCACTCGCTGACTGTCGGTCCCGTCAGAAGGAAAAAAAAAGAAAATCTGTGGCGGCGAAACGACTGCACCAATCGGTTCCATATTTGTGTGACAAGTCCCTTACCCTTCTGCCTTCCCCCCACCACACCCCCAACCGCCTCCCACCACCCACTTCCAGCGTATCCGTACGAAGATAAGGAAAAGAAGGAAAATCCGTGGTGGCGAAACTACCTCACCAATCAGCTTCATATTTGTAACATGAGTCAATTAAGCTTCTACCTTCTCCCCACCATCCCCCAAACCACCCTCCCACCACCCTCCTACCCATACCTTCCGATACCATAAAAGTCTCTGTAGTCTATAGTGTCTTTTCAGCTACTTTCGGGACCCATCGGGGACCTGATTTCTGGCAAAAATGGACAAGGGGAGTGTTTTTTTTACCATTATCCTTCCTTTCTCTCCCAACTTGATAGATTTAGCCAAAAAAAAAAAAAAAAAAAAATCTGGCACTGGCAGAAGCACACCGTCAAAATTGGCTGGCACTCAGCGGGTTAATTATGTCGTTTATTTATATATTGACCGTTAGCGCATCGTTGGGTCGCCGCAAGCCGCCGCTGAGCCCCGCAGGTTGTTATGGTGACGCCGCCTGATGCAGACCTCATTTCTGGTGCCGTGTGCCGCCGTGTTACGCCGCACTGACGCCTACCTTTTCCCGTCAAGCGCCATCAAGCGCCGTGACGCGCCATCAGCCTCCCGTCCCCTTCACGTCCCCATTTTTTTACCTCACTCCACGCCGACTTGATTTTGAAAGTTCTGCATGTTGAACTTTTGAGGGGGTATGTGAAGACCCATCCCGACCTCTTTGTTATGTTGGCGACGGCCCATGATGCGCGGCGACGTAGACCAAGACTGTCCACGACACTTAGGTCGCGGACAGTCTTGGCCTCAAATCGGCTAGGTGTGACGCATGCTTAACCCTCTCACGTCCGGACGCAATTTTTGAGCCTCTTAGGGATACTTTAAAGCCTTTGTTACCGTCAGGGGTATTTATAAACCTTTAGTTTATTTCAACCTCTGCAGTTGTCTTTGAGTTAGCTGTGGGCAGAAAACTATTTTTGGAGAGGTAATTATAAGAGTGAGAGTAATCTATTTCTTATTGCTAATCTGGCAACCTCTGCGTCATAAGGATGTGAGAGGGTTAAGAGGCTTCTACCAAATAAAAGGTTTTCCTTTTTTTCTTTTTCTTTTTTTTATTCCAACTACTCGCTCTCGGGCATAGGCTGATAGCATTTACACTCTACTGCTGTACACGGTGAGACCCGTGAGGTCTTGTTCCAGTCTAGGGAGTGAGACATGCGAAGCAACCCGGCTCAAAGCAATCCCATCTCTGAAGCCGCCTCGCCTCTGCACTTCACAGTCTCATCCCCCACACTCGGACCCTCACTCTCTGAACGCCACCTATTGAGCAATAAACTCACTAGGCATTGCCCCCCTGTAGCATATTTTTGAATATGGGAATATTCATACAATGCTATTTTAATCAGGAAACAATGAGGGTATTTTTTTGGCATTTCGGTGTGCTGTGGTTATGCACTGATACTAGGTACAGCACAAATTCCATCCCAATAATATCTTCCCATTGACATATTGGGATTCGAACCCGGGTCCATTGGATTACCAGTCCAGTGGCAATACCACTCCGCCACACCTCCCCTTTGGTATTTGGGAGGCGTCAAACCTCCCAATATATATATATACTGTATCATAGACTACAGTAGATCTGGACTGGACACGAAAATGGAACTTTGCAGTAAGGGACCCAAAATCGGAGAACGAACACCCAAGTTCAAACTTCGAAACCGCGAAAATGTGGGGTAAAGAACCCCCTAAGGCGGTTGAGCACACCCAGCTTCTGGGAGGCTGCCTTAGCAAGACTGGTAATATGGTCCTTCCAACTGAGAGCAGAAGAAAAAGAGACACCAAGAATATTGAGAGAAGATGGAGGATTGATTTTTGTATTGTTGAAGAATAAGGGATAGTCCGTGGGAAGTTCCTGACGGGTAGATAGATGGAGAAATTTGGTTTTGGAAGCATTAAAGGTAACAAGATTTTCTCTGCCCCAATTGGAGATAGTAGTTAGATCAGAATTTAAGTGTTCTATGGCTTCATTCTGTTTGTCGTTGAGGAATTGCTGGCTTGGGCGTTCTGAAAAACTAATGGAGTAGTGTAAGGTTGAGTCGTCTGCGTATGAATAGATGGGAGGTGAGGTACAGTTGAGAAGGTCATTTATAAAAATTAGAAAGAGAATAGGAGATAGGACAGAGCCCTGAGGAGCACCGGAGTTTAGAGGGTGAGGAAGTGAGTGATGGCCGTCCACAACCGCAGCTATGGAACGGCCGGAGAGGAAATTAGAGACAAAGGCACAGATGGAGGGATAGAAACCGAAGGAGGGTAGTTTAGAAATTAAAGATCTGTGCCAGACTCTATATATATATATATATATATATATATATATATATATATATATATTTTTTTTTTTTTTTTTTTTTTTTTTTCTATGTGATTGAGGGAGGCAAAAGGCATAACTGCCTATAGCGAGTGCCTCCCCCATAGTTGAAAGAGTGACAGGGCCAAAATCAAGGGACGTTCGAGCCAAAATGCCTGGACACACGGAGTTTGAAGCAATTTAAGTCATAGGAAGAGGGAAAGACTGATTCTGGGAGAGAGTTCCAGAGCTCAGCTGTTGAGTAGAAGAAAGTTTGAGAGTAACGTTTCACTCTTGGGTTGGAGAGTTGCACAGAGTAGGGGTGGGATTGAGTTGCAAGACGGGTACCACGTGCCCTACGTAAAGGAGGTGGTATGCACTGGGATAGCTCTGAGGAACACTGATTATTATAGTAGCGATAGAATAGCGAGAGAGATGCAACATTGCGGCGGAGAGAGAGAGAGATTGCAGAGAGTTGGTGAGTGGACGGGAGTTAATGATACGAAAGGCCTTCCTTTCAACTTTGTCTAGGAGAGCAGTGTGAGAGGAACCTCCCCACACATGTGAACAATACTCAATACAAGGGCGCACTATGCCCCTGTACAGAGCAAGAAGCTGTGCAGGGGAAAAGAACCCCCTAAGGCGGTTGAGCACACCCAGCTTCTGGGATGCTGCCTTAGCAAGACTGGTAATATGGTCCTTCCAAATGAGAGCAGAAGAAAAAGAGACACCAAGAATATTGAGAGAAGATGAAGGGTTGATTTTTGTATTGTTGAAGAATAAGGGATAGTCCGCTGGGAGATCCTGACGGGTAGATAGATGGAGAAATTGGGTTTTGGAAGCATTAAAGTTAACAAGGTTTTCTCTGCCCCAATTGGAAATAGTATTTAGATCAGAATTTAAGAGTTCTATGGCTTCATTACGTTTGTCGTTGAGGGATTGCTGGCTGGGGCGTTCTGAAAAACTAATGGAGTAGTGCAAGGTTGAGTCGTCTGCGTATGAATGGATGGGAATTAAGGTACAGTTAAGGAGATCATTTATAAAAATTAGAAAGAGAATAGGAGATAGGACAGAGCCCTGAGGAACACCGGAGTTTATAGAGTGAGGAAGTGAACAATGGCCGTCCACAACCGCAGCTATGGAACGGCCGGAAAGGAAATTAGAGACAAAGGCACAGATGGAGGGATAGAAACCGAAGGAGGGTAGTTTAGAAATTAAAGATTTATGCCAGACTCTATCGAAGGCTTTCGATATGTCTAGTGCAATAGAAAAAGTCTCACCGAAGTCCCGAAAGGAGGATGACCAAGAGTTAGTAAGATATGAAAGAAGATCACCAGTAGAGCGACCCTTAAGGAAGCCATACTGGCGATCTGAGAGCAGATTATGAGAAGAGAAATGCTTAAGAAATTTGGAAGCAAGAATAGTTTCAAAAACTTTAGAAAGACAAGAGATAAGAGCAATTGGACGATAGTTGGAGGGTTGAGAGCGGTCACCCTTCTTTGGGACAGGTTGAATGTGAGCAAACTTCCAGCATGAAGGGAAGACGTTAGAGGATAGACAGAGACGAAAGAGTTTGCCTAGGCAGGGAGTCAGCACGGAAGCACAGTTTTTGAGAACAACAGGAGGAACACCGTCCGGACCGTACGCCTTATTAGTGTTAAGCCCAGAGAGGGTAGAAAGTACATCTTTAGAAGAGATTAGGATATTAGGCATAAGTAAGAGAGAGGAGGGCGGAGAGAAGGAGGAATAGCACCGGAATCATCCAAGGTGGAGTTTCTAGCAAAAGTTTGAGCGAAGAGTTTAGCTTTGTCAGAGGAAGAAGTGATGGTTGTGCCATCAGAGTGGGAAAGGGGAGGGAAAGACGAGGAAGAGAAATTGTTGGAGAGGTTTTTGGCTAGATGCCAGAAAGCTTGGGAAGAGCTAGAGTTGGATAGTTCAGTGCATTTATTATTGATGAAAGAGTGTTTGGCAAGTCGAAGAACAGATTTGGCTTGATTCCGGGCAGAAACATATGAAGAATGAGAGTCTTGAGTTTTAAGGCGTCGGTACCGTTTGAATGCTTCCTCCTTATTGCGGACAGCAGTAGAACAGGCGTGAGTAAACCAAGATTTTTTAGCATTAGTCTGAGAGAAAGAGAATGGAATGTATGCTTCCATGCCCGATAGGATTACCTCGGTAATGCGTTCAGCACTCTCCGAGGGTCCTCGGCCATGGAAGCAGAAATCATTCCATGGGAAATCAAAGAAGTACTGCCGAAGAGCCTCCCAGTCGGCAGCGCCAAAGTGCCACAAGCGCCGCCGGCTAGGAGGATCGGGTGGCTGTACTGGAGAGATAGGACAGGTGACAGAGATAAGTTTATGGTCGGAGGAGCCCAAAGGAGAGAAAAGATCGACAGTATAAGAAGAAGGGTTAGAAGTTAGAAACAGGTCAAGAATGTTGGGCCGATCTCCGATGCGATCCGGGATACGGGTGGGTTGCTGAACTAACTGCTCTAGGTCATTTAGGATAGAAAAGACGTAGGCTTGTTCACCAGGTGGATCAGTAGTGTGAGAGGAGAGCCAATGGCGGTGGTGAACGTTGAAATCTCCTAAGATGGAGATTTCTGAGAAAGGAGAAATAGATAGAATGTGTTCCACTGTAGAGTTTAGATAGTCAAAGAATTTGGGAAAGTTGGTAGAGTTAGGGGAAAGATAGACAGCACAGAAATATTTAGTAAGAGAATGACAGGAAAGTTTGAGCCATAAAGTTGAGAATTCAGAGGAGTCGAAATCGGGAACACGAGAGCAAGTGAGTTTGTTGTGCACATATGCACAACATCCGCCTTTGGCTTTGAAACTAGGATAGAGAAAGTAGGAGGATACAGAGAAGGGGTTGCTGGATGTTGCTACAGACACCTGAGTTTCGGTGAGGAAGAGAAGATCAGGTTTGTAGGAGGAGAGATGGTGCTCAACAGAGTGAAAGTTAGAGGAAAGTCCGCGAATGTTGCAGAAATTAATAGAAAGAGTAACAGGCCGAGGTCCAGGTAATTGTGTGGGGTCGTCAGGGGATGGTCGGTCGGGTGAGGGGGCATTTATGGTCCCCCCCCCTGGGGACTCCGAGGCTGGGCTACAATTCATCATTTTTTTTTTTTTAATTTTGGTGTGGAAGAATGAAGTGTGGTGTGCATGTTTAGTGTAGTGAAGTGGATAGGAGGAGGAGGTGTTTGTGAGAGCTAGCTGGATTGCTCTCAGTGTAAATGAGGCACAAAGAAAATCAGTAAGAGAGGCCAAGCAAGTGAAACAGGAGTTCCAGCAACTCTTTATCACATGCCTATAACCTCACCTGGGTCTAGCCCTGATCGATTGGTGCCTACAATCTCCCCACATATATATATATATATATATATATATATATATATAATTATATATATATATAATCATATGCTATACCGAGGATTGAGCAAGCCACCCTCGACCCTTAGCCGCCTGCACCCTCTCTCGCTACCGCCAGACGCTGCAGACGCTCTGTCAACGCTCTCACGATATCGATCATAATTTGAGTATTAACTACTCATCCTCTTCATTCTTGTGCATGAAAGGTGGTTAAGAGCACGTTTAACCATCCTGTAGCTTAGTAAGTAACACTGGACGATATTTCGCTGTGTATTGACTGATAAACTTTGTGATTTTCACAAGACTTCTGCTCGGACAGGGCGCCACTAGCGCCATCTGTTGTCTCGTTTTGTTTTGTTTGTAAACAAACGCTCTCTTCTTATTTGATATAAAATCGTAGCCCCTAATTTTACCCATTACCTACTGTAGTAAGTATCAATTTAACTGCCTTGTATGTAAGTAAAGCTTTGCATATTAATTTGCTAATAAACAATATTGTGTACTAACTAACCTGCCTACAGGAACGAACGCCGACGCCATTTTGTAAACAAACTTTTTTGGGGGATTATACATATTAAATTCCAGCCAATTTTGTAGTAAATTTAAGTGCATTCATTTATCTTTTCCCCCTAGATATATTCTTGACTTTTTCTCCTCAGAGTGATTTTACTTTAAGCTAAGGGTGGTATTTGTACAAACTAACCTAGCCTAACCCAACCTGCCAAGCTTTTAACCTAATCCAAACCTAGCCTAGCCTATAGCCAGCCAATCTGTTGTTCTTATTAACTCTAGTAGATATTGTATTTAGTATCCTACTGTAGCTATATATATCTGTAATTTTAGTTGTTGCTTGCACGATCATGTAGTAACCTTTGACTGATACATTTTTTTGTTTTATCTAAAAAGAGTAGGCTACTGCTTTACTAGGCTACAGTGACACCAGGGCCATCTGTTGATACAGTATATTAACCCCTTGTGTGCAGTCACACTTTATTTTTATATAATCTCTATTTGGTGAATTGTATATTTAGTTACATATTCTGTTATATATATATATATATATATATATATATTTGTTTAAGGTTAGGTTATCACACCTGGTAGCCTATTTCTGCGTATTTCAATTTTAGTATTTTCGGTTAGGCTATTCAACGCTGGTAGCCTATTGGTGCGTATTTCAATTTTTAAACAAACTTTTGGTTAGGCTATTGCCCCAGGAAGCCTAATTCTGCGTATCTCAAATTTTTTGTTTTCGGTTAGGCTATCACCCCTGATAACCTATTGTTGTGTATTTCAACATATTTGTTTTCGGTTGAAGTGATTGAAGTGTTTCAAAAGTGAGTGAAGTGTTTTAAAGTGAGTTAAGAGTTTTAAAGTGAGTTAAGTGTTTTAAAGTGAGTGAAGTGATCTGAAGAAACTGACTGTTACCATGCCTCGCACTTGTACGAACTGCGCCGGTAGGTTTGGTGAGTCCATGTTTGTTACTGTCGATCTTCAAGTCTGCCGTCTCTGCCAGCAACAAGAGAATTTGACAGTGAAATTAGATGAAGCCTACAACAAGATCAACGTCCTCACCATGAAGCTGGAATCACTCCAAGAGTTTGTAACACTCAACGTTGGAGTACCACAAACTTCAATTGTCACCGCAACTCCAGCAGCCACCAACGCCCCAACGTCAACTGCCAACAATTCAACGCCTGCAGTAGCCATTTCATCTGATGGTTCCGATACTCAAGAAACAAATAGTAACTCTCTTCCCCCTCAAGACAACTTCCGTGTCGTGAGGAACAACGTTTGCCCCAAGACCAGGAAACCCATACCGATTACCGAGTGTCAAAACCGCTTCCAGATACTCGCAGACTCAGATGACGAAGCGGAAATAGAAGAAGTCCGGCTCGTGGGAGACTCGATGATACGTGGTCAGCTCACAGAGTTTTGCGCCAGAGCACCTAAGACCAGGAAGCGTTTTTGTATCCCTGGTGGTGGTGTGGACGACGTAGTTGCTGCAGTTGACGAAGTATCTAAGCTGGCCCCTGCTAATACAATGTACGTCATCCACGTTGGATCCAACGATGTACAGCGAACCCGGTCGGAAGATTTGCTTTTAAAGTACCAGCAGCTGATCAAGTCATTTAAGGAGAAGTCATCAAGGATCATCATCTCAGGAATCGTCCCCCGGCTTGGTGTAGAGAGCCGATTTTACAACATAGCCACCAGCACAAATCGTTGTCTAGCAAACCTCTGCAGGAAGGAAAACGTGGGATTCGTCGACACCTGGGACAATTTCTACTACGATGACTATTTGTTTTCGGACGATGGAGTTCATCTGAACCAGGTGGGAGCAGCACGTTTTGGGTGTCTTCTCAACGATGCAGTGAAGGATTTTCGGAGAAGAAATCGACTCAGCACAGGACAACCAGGAAGGAGGACCGAAGACAGCGAGGGCGGCAACCTGCGAAGGAATTAAATGCTAATCTGTCAAGAACCGCGAATTTGGATAAAGCTCCACCAACACGACCCAAATTCAAAACCGCCAGGGATAACGACCGAGGACCGATGTCAGCCATGTAATGTAAATGTAAATGTAGATCCGATCAGAACCAAAAATTTGATTAAAGAACGTTCTGTGAGTTCTAAAACCGCAACTTTAAAGGTTTTCTATGCAAACGCTCGTAGCATACGCAATAAATTTTCAGATTTAGAGGAACTAGTGTTTACTGAAAATTATGATATGATTGGTATAACAGAATCTTGGCTCAATACAGTAGATAGAGACTTTTTAGCAGAGTATTCACTTCCCGGTTATGTAATGTTTGAGAAAATCCGAATAAATAAAAATGGAGGTGGCGTTTTATTTTATATCAAAGAAAGTCTTAACCCGACCCTCTTGTAAAAACCTCAAATTGTGAACGTCGACACATCTTTTGTGCTAATAAAGAATAATAAAGGTACAAAAATAATACTTGCATTAATATACAGACCTCCAGCTCAATCAGTGCAAACTGACCGAGAAATTTATGAACAAATTGCAGATGTAAGTAACTCACAAGATACCGTATTTTTTGGCGACTTTAATTTACCTGTGACCAAGTGGGGCGATACTCTTACTTCACACTCCGGACATGACTTGTATATGAACTTGCAAGAGAGTTCGCTTTATCAATTTGTTCGAACACCGACCCGTGGTAATAACGTTCTTGACAACAAAAGAAGAATTAATAGAGAATTTGAATGTTGGTGATGAATTCAGTAACAGCGACCATCGTACGATAACTTTCACTTTAAACTTTACTAGTAACGAACAAAATAGTAGCATCGAAAAAGTCCCTAATTTCAAGAAAGCAAACTTTCATAAACTTAGAGCTATGTTTAAAGAAACTGACTGGAGCTTTTTAATTAACAATAACGACATAAATACATCTTGGAAGTTATTCGAAACCACTTACCTAAAAGCAGTGCAAGACTGCATACCATCGAAAATACGGCGTCCAGGCCATAATAATAAGCCCAAATGGTGGAATAAAGATATTTCAAACTGCCTCCTTGCTAAAAAATTTGCTAATGATAGATTAAAATCCTCACAAAATGACGAAGAACGGGTGAAATTTGTAGAGCTACGACCCAAAGCCAAAAAGTTAATTAAGCAAAGTAAAAAGACCCTAGAGTTACATATTGCGAATCAAAGTAAAACAAACCCGAAAGAATTCTATAGTTATATCAGAAAGAAAAACGTAGTTACTTCAACTGTTGGACCGTTAGTCGATGAAAATGGAGAATACACCAAAGACGAAGTACAAATGAGTAATGCCCTCAATACCTTCTTTGCATCAGTTTTTACAACAGAAGACCTCAGTGATATCCCTACACCATCGCCGATTCAGATTGATAATTCAGATGTTCTAAGCAATATCACCATTACAGAGAGAGAAGTATTGAATTGTTTAGATAAACTCAACGTAAATAAAACGCCTGGACCTGATACAATCTCGCCTAGAGTTCTAAAGGAAGCTAAGGATGAGCTCTCCAAACCACCGACATTACTATTCAATAAATCCTTGCAGTCTGGAACTATGCCTGATCAGTGGAAGATAGCCAACGTAACACCGATATTCAAAAAGGCAGCAAATCCCTACCCAGTAACTATCGTCCAATTAGCTTAACCTCAGTTGTATGTAAAATGCTAGAAACGGTCATAAGAGACAGACTCGTAAATGACTTAGAGGAAAATAACATACTTAAAGATACTCAACACGGCTTTCGTAAAAAACGTTCCTGTTTAACAAACCTCTTAGACTTCTTCCACGATATCCTCAACCTCTACGATGAGAGTAAAGCTGTAGATATTACATACCTTGATTTTCAAAAGGCCTTTGACAAAGTTCCCCACAAACGTGTACTGCTAAAACTAAAAGCGCATGGAATACAAGACGGTGTGTTGAAATGGATAGAAAATTGGCTCAGCGACAGAAAGCAAAGAGTAGTCATAAACGGTAAGGCATCTAAATGGTCCAATGTAAGTAGCGGGGTACCCCAGGGATCGGTACTAGGACCAATTCTCTTTCTAATTTACATCAACGAAATAGATGAGGGTCTCACCTGTACAATCTCAAAATTTGCTGACGATACAAAAATTGCAAATAGCGTACTCTCAAAAGATCAAGTTGACGATATGCAACACAATCTAGATAAATTGTCACATTGGGCCCAAATTTGGCAAATGAGTTTCAATGCGGATAAATGTAAAGTACTACATATCAGATACCTAAATGAGAAAGCAAACTATTCGATGAATGGCACTCAGCTTAAGAATGTAAACAGAGAAACCGATCTGGGAGTAACAATATCGAGTAACCTAAAACCGAGTCAACAATGTTCAGAAGTTGTTAAGAAGGCAAACAAAATAATTGGCTTTATAGGCAGGTCATTTGAGCATAAATCCAAAGACGTTATCCTAACCCTTTACAATTCCTTAGTCTGCCCTCTTCTGGAATACTGCGTTCAATGCTGGTGCCCTTATTACCAAAAAGACATAAACAAGCTAGAACGAGTTCAACGTAGAGTTACCAAAATGATACCTAGCCTAAAGAACAAACCATACGAAGAGCGTCTTAGAGAATTAAATCTATTTCCTTTAACCCAGCGCAGATTAAGAGGTGACTTAATTCAAGTGTTCAAAATCATCAAAGGCATCGACAATATGAACTGTAGTAAGTACTTCACTATCGACCAATCTAATTACACGCGGGGAAACTGTTGCAAAATTATTGGTAAATCTTTTAACTCACACGAATCTAAGAATTTCTTCTTCAATCGAGTTGTCAACTTGTGTAATGGGCTTCCCCGAGACGTTATAAACTGCAGCACCGTTGATTCATTTAAATTCCACCTAGACAAATATCTCGCATCAAACCCACGACTGACTGCGTTTGTAAATAAATAACTTTATTTTATCCTCCCCTCAGTTACTAACCCATATGTCCCCTACTAACTTCCTAGTCCTGCCACGGACATTAGTTCCAGGGCAGTAGTTCCCTTTCCAATGTTCCCTTACCCACTCTAAACCACTGTTTGGACACTTGATCCTCAGTGTTTTGGAGGACAAGCAGCCTAGAAGGGTCACTAGATCTGTTATTGCTTGATATCCTTTGTACTCCTTTGTACCTGCAGGAGCGTACCAGGGCACCCCTACCATCAGACATCAGACAATGGGAGCCCCTCATACCCCTGGCCGGACACCCTAGCAGCTCTACCATGCCAGTGCCATGCCCCGACAGGTAAGGGACACTCCAAGGGCACCCCCATACAGCCACTCTCCCTTCTGGTACCCACACAGGGTTTCCCTTGCACCATCCAGAGTCAGCCCGGGCCATGCCGCAGCTCCTGCAGCCACTCTGACGCCGCGCCTCTCGCCCCACACCAACCAAGGGCAGCGCCATCCATTGGGACCCACAATGGTACGGTATCCCCTTTGCCTGTTTTTTCACATACAGAACGAGCCCAACATTCACAAGTTCCCCCCGAGAAAAAGAGCGTCACCCCTGTTACGACCGGCACTATGAAATAAACATGGGCACTTAAGAATGGACTAGATGATAGGCTATATCTGCAACAACGGTACGCTAATTCTAAACCCTCGAACTATTACGCCGGTGAACAAAAACACTTAAACCCTCCAGATTTAATCTACTGGATAACGGGGTATCAATTAACTGGGTTTTAGTGCACTTCTACAAAGGCTTTCCGGTGACGGCAAAGCCTACTCACAACAGGAGTACTTTACGTTAATAAAATGCTCTTAAGTAATAACAATGCTTGAATAAACTATAACAAGAATAAAGGAGTATATGCTTACGTTAACTTTAGTGTGAGTCTGTACTCAACACTAAACTCTACAATGCTCTATGAAAACACTGGAAGTCTAGTCCTACAGCAATCAGATAAAGAATCTTCTGAAAACGTCTGATGATCTAAGATGCTCGTTAATATAGAACAGAAATAATGCAGGGGCAGGACACCAAAGCGTGTATCTTAAATACACCAAAAAATAGGATACATATACAGTATATAACAAGGGAGTGCAACAACTCTGTGACAGCACTAATAATCGCCACTCAAAACAGTACTTCCTTAGCCAACGTAACAGCCAAACTGGGTTGTGCACTACGCATCAACCTAGGCTAAAATAAGGCGTGAATAATTCCTAAAGCATACACAATTAAAGTTAATAAACACAATGCTGTCTTTCTCACTAATAAAGTCTAGCAGTGGCATAAAAGGTACTAGGAAACTAGGCAGAGCGCAAGCATGCTCGTAGCCTACTGTCTCCCCTTGAACAGATCTCCCTTATGTTACGTTAAGTGACATGGAGGCTCTCTTGGTAAGTCCAGATCTCAAGTATCTGGTCTTACCCTGGCACTCCACAAAGGGCAACACAATGAGGTAGCAAGCATACAGGTAAGAGTAGGCAAAAGCCCTTCACCTGTATACTGCTACACTCGCAAAGGAAAAATATGCACAAGGGTTACAGGCTACCTAGCTTCGTCGATGTTGTACAGGCTCTGACTTGCCACATACATAACTCAGACAACGACCAAAGATACCTTCCACTGTCTAGCATTAAATAATAGGAAAGAACAGCTCAATAATTAGAAGCACCCCAACACTAGGCTACCATGTGACTATGACTCTAATAACCCCTAAAGCTAGTGCAAAACATAAATGTGAGAACTGGTGCTGGTAATACGACTGGCCGACTATGAAAGTCGTATGCAGAGAACCAGAAGGGATAAGTAATTGAATAAAGAGAAGAAGTATTGGAAAAGAAGAAGTTCAGAGAGAGAAACAGTAGTATAGGGGGTTAGATTGGGGACAGATTGCAAAGGACATGTAGGACCAAGCACGCTATGCCAAGCTCTGCAGGAGACACGCGAGTAGGAGCCCCCCAGCACTAACAAAGACAGCGGCACCCAATCACAGACGACTACGTCATGAGGAGCAGGCGTCATATGACGCGCCAGGGCCGCCGGCCAATCACGAGCGTGAGAAACTCCTCCGAGCGAGGGAGGCACACGTACATACACACGCACATAATACCACCACGCTGCTCGCTCTCTTTCTCCCTACAACTTTACACAACATATCTTATATTCTATCAATGATATAAAATACTTCTAAGTGTCACAGACAAGAATAAAGACCACCACTGATCTGTCTGTGACAACATGAACACTATGAAAGAAAGAACATCGTTCTACGATTATTATAGCCCGTTTCACTGCCCTGGCGAGCGCTAGCGAGTTACGAGTGCATTCTGGCAAGCTGGCCAGCGTAACACCCCACCCAAGATGTGGGACGTTTCAGCCTCAGGTGAACTCCACATCTGACCAGACAGAATGCCCACCAAACCCGCATCACCCAGCTACTCTCCCAAGTTGTGAAAACAAGGCACAATCACAAACATAAAACACTTCATTATGAAAAAAAACAAAATCTACACAACCCTTCCCCAAAATAATAGCATAATAATAATTATATCATGCTCAACGAGCAAGCTTCACCGAACCTAGCCTACTAAGACAACATCTCAGAGTGTCTTAGATTCTTGCTGTAATATACTGCACTTATATACTATCAAATAGAAAGAGTTTTTATGTGAGGTTTTTATATTTTTTTAATAGTGTTTTTGGTGGCTTTGCACTACAGGGGCAAGCATAATTTTTATCCACTCTCAAACATCCACTGACTGAACGGCGAGGGTTCTCCTTCAAACATACCCTCCCGTGACAAACAATCAGCCAGAACATTATCAGTGCCCTTAACATGCCACACATCCAACTTGTGTTCCGGCAGCAAAACAACACCTGACACTGATAAACTGCCCAGTTCATCACAAGACTGGCACTTCTCTTCGCTCTTTCCGGCAACGGGGCCTGCCAATAACCTTTCACTAGTTCTACCTTAGTGATAAACGAGGCAGCCCCGATGCGGTCTATGGGGTCGTCAACTCTGGGTAATGGAGAGGCGTCTGTCAGGGATAATGCACCAACACTCTTGCAATCAACACAAACACGGATCTTGCCACGCAACTCAGGTTGCAAACTCATTGGCAACGACCACTCACGATATCCTTTATCCCTCAGACCCTTCTCCAACATGAAGTCTAGCTCTGCTTTTACGACAGGCTGTCGAGCAGGATTTATACGGTAGGGAGCCGATTTGAGCCTTGCACTGTCTCCAGCCTCCATGTCGGGTTCTACCCCGTACATCAGGCCTGGAGAATCAACAAACATGCGGATATACTGCCACAGCCTAGTAAACAACTTCTCTTGACGCTTAGGAACAAGAGGTTGCAACGTATCTCGAAGAACAACATGCCTAGTGCCCTCCCACAACCCAGCCGGGACCATAGTTTCTACACTAGTCTCCCTCCTTCTCCACCTTTGTCCCTAGAACCGCCAGGTCATGAGAGGGACAATCTGTACCACCTGTGCAGTCACTCCCATAGTTCATAATTGCTAAGGCTCCCCCACCGATACCGTACATGCGCACCTCCGCATTCCTTGCGACTACACCTGCCGGCGCAGCATCACCGCCTTCAGCGACACGGCCAGATACAGTCGGTCTATGGTAGGGCTGTTGCATTTTACTAGAGCAGCATTGGGAGGCTATGCGACGGCCAGGCGCATCCACTCCACAGCCAACCTCACCAATCTGCTCAATGTCCTGATTCTGACCACCACCCTTAGCAGCCATGGGTCGACCCTGACCTGACAACCATGCCAAAGCCTCGTCGCCCACCTTGAACCACTGAAACAACGAGGCCAACGGTTTACTAACACTCAAGTGACCTGCCAGCGGAACATCGTGCACCGCATGAGTTGTGAGGCCTGGGTGCTCAGCACAAACAGTGGGGTATAAACCGAGCAGGTGCTGGAGTGCTGCACACTGCTGCTCAGGCAGGTGCTCAAGCGCTTCCACAGCCACCTGACTCGTGTCCCCCGCCCACTGCTCCGCCGAGACATGACAATCCCAACTTTCCTCCACCTGTGCCCCACTGCCCCCTTCTCCTTCTCCACCTTGACCGCTGCAGACCAACACAGGGACAGTAGGCTGCTCAGGTGGTTGCCTCACAAACTCCTTTAACAGGTTCACATGACATGCTTCCCCGTCCTCGTTGAGTTTAATAGCCCCGTTCCCACAACTCTCAAAACTAGGATCTTCTAGTTGCCCCAGGGAACTACTCTGTCTCGGAGTGCCATCACGCCCTACCATGTCACTAGGGGGGACAGGTTCTGGGGCCACTCCGGAGCTCATAATGGGTGCAAGTACCGAGTCACCAAGGAGTGTCGCTGGGTCCAAACTCTCAACCCGACCAGCCTTGACTTTCTCCTTCCGACCCTTCCTCCGCTAGTCTGAAGCTACTAGGCTGTGACACCTGAGCGGACTGAGACCTGGTGACAGCACACGCCAGCTGCGGCAGCTGGCATCCCTCGAGCCACTCTCGCCCCTCCCTACTCGTGTCGGCCGCCCTCTCGGCAACGACTAAGGGTGGAACCTCGGAAGTGGGCACCGCAAAGTCATTGCTGAGAAGGAGGTCGACCCCCTCAACTGGCAATTTCTCCACCACACCCACATCCAACTCCCGTGTCACACCGTCCACCTTAAGCTCTACTCTGACCAGCGGGTAAGACCGCGTAGCATTGATGCCTTGAACCACCACAACCCGAGCCGCGTTAATAGGCTTGCCAGTGAAGTTCTTAACAAGGGTCTGGGAAGCGCCCGTATCACGCAGCAACTCAAGCCTCTGCTCCACACCAGCCCACCTCACAGTGCCGTGCCCCCTATGACCACAAAAAGCATCTCGGACGGGTGACGAGCCCTCCTGCTGCTTCTGCACCGACTGTGACTTCGCAACCGACATATTACCCCAGGCAAACGCGGAAGACCTCAAAGACACACCGATGTTGCTCACTAGTGACACCACTGCTGTAGGCGGTGTGCTCGGACATGAGCGCGCAATATGCCCCTTCTCATGACACTTGAAACACTCCACTTCACTCTTGGACTTCCTCTGAGGTGAGGAAGGGCCCTGGCCTTTCTTTAACGGGAAGGGTTTCGACTTGGGTTCATAATTGGCAACAGTACTCTTAAATGGATAATTAGTTGTCATTAATTCGGGGGGGTGAAGTGGTATGCCCCTGGTTACCTGCCTCAGCTCTCTGTGCAGACCCGCACCCACGAATCAATGACACACTAAGGTCAGCCAGCTCAGCCGCCTTCTGCAGAGTTTTTGGTTGCTTTTCTTTCAGGTTAAGAGTCAAGTCACTGCCAGTACACTTAAAAAATTGCTCTAACAACACTAATTGCTTTACTGCATCAAAAGTAGTTGCCTTCTCCGACCTCAACCAATATTCAAATGCATCTGACAGCTCTCTAGCGTGTTCCTGGAAAGTACTCTCCTTTCTTTTTGGAACCGCCCTAAACTTCAGCCTATAGGTCTCTGGCTATAGCTCATACGCCCTCAGGACAGCCTCTTTCAACACCTCGTAGTCAATGCAAGACTCTAGGGGTAAAGCATCGTACGCCTTGAGTGCTTTCCCCGTCAATCGTGAAGAAACAAGGGCTGCCCACTTCTCCTCGGGCCATTGGTGCTCCTGGCACTTTTTCTCAAAACGGAGAAAGAATTCTGTAACTCCTAACTCATCAAACACTGGAACCAACTTTAGTCGATGCGACAGGGACTGGTCATGGGGCTCGACCCCCCTGGACGACCCGGTTCCTCGTCACCTCTACACGAGTTTTCTCTAGGTCAACATCGGCACAATACCTTGCAGACTCATACTTGAGCTCAGCCTCATGCTTTTTCTGCTCGAGCGACAGCTCAGCCTCTCGCTGCCTGAGCTTAGCCTCATGCTTCCGCTGCTCGAGCTCAGCCTCTCGCTCCTGCTGCTTAAGTTTGGCGAGCTCGAGCTGAAACAACATCTCGGGAGACAACCCTTGAGGAGGGGGTGCTACTACCGGGGACCCACCCAATGAGTCACTTAGAGGCATACCCAACCGCCAGCGGGCCTCGGCCTGCGGGAACGTACTCGGCTCCAGAACCCGAGGGGGCGCCATGACAGGAGTTGAGTGGAATGGGGGCTGGGACGAAGGTGCCCCAGCTCCCGCTCCACCCGAACCCCCATGCACCCCACCCAGCACACAGGCAACCAGCTCACTTCTCGACAAACCTCTAGTACCGGAAAACCCTAAGACCGTGGCTACACACTGCAGTCCGTACCGGTCTAGCCCCGACACACGGTCCGCCGACACAGGCTCCTCCAAAAATATCCGAGCATCCTCCTCATTGTTCACCACCCGAACGCCGTTAAACAACTCCACCTTCTCCGCCTCCTCGCCTGTCTATCGCACTGTGCCCTCACTATGCTCACACCCGTCCAGTGACATGATGGAGTCAACAACAAAAAATCTCAAGTCAAGACAAAAATAGCCAAACTCTCGCGTAGCTTTATTCACCAAAAAATATTCGAAGATGTTCTTGAGTGCAATACTAGGTCACCAACAAACTCCAACAAGTTCTATATATCCTCAAAACAATGTCCACTGCCAACAATGCGAAAAATTAAATTCAACCCCAAATGGCAATAAGATTTCTCCAAAAAAAAAAATCAATATTCAGTTCACTATATACTGGTCTAAGGTCGCCATTTGTTACGACCGGCACTACGAAATAAACAAGGGCACTTAATAATGGACTATATGATAGGCTATATCTGCAACAACGGTACGCTAATTCCAAACCCTCGAACTATTACGCCGGTGAACAAAAACACTTAAACCCTCCAGAGTTAATCTACTGGATAACGGGGTATCAATTAACTGGGTTTTAATGCACTTCTACAAAGGCTTTCCGGTGACGGCAAAGCCTACTCACAACAGGAGTACTTTACGTTAATAAAATGCTCTTAAGTAATAACAATGCTTGAATAAACTATAACAAGATTTAATAAAAGAGTATATGCTTATGTTAACTTTAGTGTGAGTCTGTACTCAACACTAAACTCTACAATGCTCTATGAAAACACTGGAAGTCTAGTCCTACAGCAATCAGATAAAGAATCTTCTGAAAACGTCTGATGCTCTAAGATGCTCGTTAATATAGAACAGAAATAATGCAGGGGCAGGACACCAAAGCGCGTATCCTAAATACACCAAAAAGTAGGATACATATACAGTATATAACAAGGGAGTGCAACAACTCTGTGACAGCACTAATAATCGCCATCAAAACAGTACTTCCTTAGCCAACGTAACAGCCAAACTGGGTTGTGCACTACGCATCAACCTAGGCTAAAATAAGGCGTGAATAATTCCTAAAGCATATACAATTAAAGTTAATAAACACAATGCTGTCTTTCTCACTAATAAAGTCTAGCAGTGGCATAAAAGGTACTAGGAAACTAGGCAGAGTGCAAGCATGCTCGTAGCCTACTGTCTCCCCTTGAACAGATCTCCTTTATGTTACGTTAAGTGACTTGGAGGCTCTCTTGGTAAGTCCAGATCTCAAGTATCTGGTCTTACCCTGGCGCTCCACAAAGGGCAACACAATGAGGTAGCAAGCATACAGGTAAGAGTAGGCAAAAGCCCTTCACCTGTATACTGCTACACTCGCAAAGGAAAAATATGCACAAGGGTTACAGGCTACCTAGCTTCGTCGATGTTGTACAGGCTCTGACTTGCCACATACATAACTCAGACAACGACCAAAGATACCTTCCACTGTCTAGCATTAAATAATAGGAAAGAACAGCTCAATAATTAGAAGCACCCCAACACTAGGCTACCATGTGACTATGACTCTAATAATCCCTAAAGCTAGTGCAAAACATAAATGTGAGAACTGGTGCTGGTAATACGACTGGCCGACTATGAAAGTCGTATGCAGAGAACCAGAAGGGATAAGTAATTGAATAATGAGAAGTATTGGAAAAGAAGAAGTTCAGAGAGAGAAACAGTAGTATAGGGGGTTAGATTGGGGACAGATTGCAAAGGACATGTAGGACCAAGCACGCTATGCCAAGCTCTGCAGGAGACACGCGAGTAGGAGCCCCCCAGCACTAACAAAGACAGCGGCACCCAATCACAGACGACTACGTCATGAGGAGCAGGCGTCATATGACGCGCCAGGCCCGCCGGCCAATCACGAGCGTGGGAAACTCCTCCGAGCGAGGGAGGCACACGTACATACACACGCACATAATACCACCACGCTGCTCGCTCTCTTTCTCCCTACAACTTCACACAACATATCTTATATTCTATCAATGATATAAAATACTTCCAAGTGTCACAGACAAGAATAAAGACCACCACTGATCTGTCTGTGACAACATGAACACTATGAAAGAAAGAACATCGTTCTATGATTATTATAGCCCGTTTCACTGCCCTGGCGAGCGCTAGCGAGTTATGAGTGCATTCTGGCAAGCTGGCCAGCGTAACACCCCCCACAGTCTAAACCAAAACAAACTCCCGCAGACTACTTGGTCAGCAGAAAGGCGGTGCTACGGTACCGCGCCACTGAAAGTGACGTCACCCGCACAGGCTGACCTGGGATTGGCCAGCTCCAGGGTCACCTCAACCAACCCAGGTGACCGGATTCAACCACCACCCAGCTTACCTGCTGATTGGACCAGGGATGGGATCATGAAACTCTCCCCCTTACCCCCGTCGCCGGAACGACAGGGGCCTATCTCAACAGTAGAAAGGGCCAAGGTTGCCCTTTTTCCCTGCAGTCAAAAAAGGCCGGGGAGTAACTAGAAAGTGAATAGGGGTTCAGACCAGGTTAGGGAAAGTATCTCACCTTCCCTCCTGAATCTGATTGTTCTAATACCTCTCTACTGTAGGTGTTCCAATGCCAAAAGACTCACTGTGGTAGTAAGTGTTTAGTCTGGAATATATAATATCTCCTAGTATCTCTGTCAGCCTCACTGCAGAAGATACTGCTAGAGGACGTAATGAGTATTTTAACATCTAGTATATCTGTTAGTCTCACTGTAGAATATACTTTTAGATATATTATATTATCCGTGGTCTGTCTGTCAGTCCCTTTCCAACGTAATTCTATATCCGATCAGTTGCCTTTATATTATACCCTCAACATGATACTAATAACGTAATTCATCATCTATAAGTAGACTGTTACACGTTAGCTCGGCCACTCAGCCGCCTAACCTCTGCCGTCCGGCTGGCTCAGTTGATAGCGTGCCTGCTTCCCATCTTACAGGTCTCACGTTCAATCCCCGCTCAGATTGAAAAGTTTTTTCTGAGATATAGCCGGCGGTTACTGTCTTCCCATGAGCAAGGGAGATGGGTAATGGTCTCTGGTTGATTAAAGAAGTGTGAAGCACTTGAGAATCCTCGAAGGAGGAGATACAGGTGCTATATAAGTAACCAGACGATTATTATTATTACCTATACGTGTATATGACTAGCTCTGCCTTACACACATTATATTAGAATCAAGCTAATTTTCCCCAAACGTTCCTACCACACTCACGAGCACTATTACGATTATTCAATATATCATCTTTGTATATATCTCTGTATGTTGTGTATGTATTCCTTAGTTGTCTATGTTTGTCCTTAATCATTACCCATGTTCTTGAAACAGGTGTTGTAAATAAACTATATCTACCTGTAAAATAAAGAGAAAGGAGAGTGGAAACACAACACCTCCAAGAAGTAGTATTACCTCCCTTGCCACCACACCCCCCAGGAAAGAAGCCCCAAGCGTCACACCACCAGAATACGCCTGAGTCGCCTCTATCACGCCCGCACTTCCTCCAACACCCGGAAAGGACATAATAGTCACGGATTAACAATCCAAGTAGTGACAGGAGAAAGAAGAACCAAAAGGAAGGCAAGGCAAGTAAAAACTTGCATAGATCCTACACCACCATGCGCCCTTCTTCCTCCGAGCCGCACCACCGCCGTGATAGAGAAATCCAGAGGGGCTACCCCAGCCGCCCCAGGCATTCCTCCCAGCACATCAGCCCTTCTTGCCCGGAGAAGGGACACCTGGAGACTCGCCACAAGCGGTAAGACTATTAAAAGCAAAGTTAAGATCTACAACAGTTGGAAAGCTCTTAAAACATGCTTCACTGGAAGATATTTTAGAAACTGGAAGATATGAGCTATACTCAATAAACTATTAAAGCACTGGCATATAAAGGTTTATTGAGGATTTTTAGATCTTGGCTCTATAAAGGAATTGTTATTGAATCACCATGGTGGCAACTCAATATTAATTCTTCTGCCTCGATCATCAGGAATTACTGTCGCTAAAGAAAGCTGTACTGACGTTGCGCTTTAGCGGTAGTAAAACGACCCCATTCTCGTACTTATTAGAAGTTCACACACTGGCAATTGGCTTCTTCTAAGTAAGGGCTCGCGAGATACCGTAGCAATTGCATAACGGCACTCTGCATAGAGTCCATACGATATGTTGTCCCAGGCACTGGCAATAAGACACGTATATATAAAAGGCCCAAATAAACCCATCCAAAAGTCCCTGACAGACTCTTATAAAGGTCAGGACAGTTGAGAGACGTTGCATATCAACCTTCTTACGTTAGTCCGATGATACAATATGTATAGCACTGGCAGAACAGATTCGTATTCATTTAAGACCCCAAACCCAAGAGTACTGTAAGGTTCTTATTTTTTTTTTCTTTTTCATGTGGATGAGGGAGACAAAAGGCAAAACTGCCTGTGACGAGTGCCTCCCCCAGAGTTAAAAGAGTGACAGGGCCAAAATCAAGGAATGTTCGAGCCAAAATGTCTGGACACACAGAGTTTGAAATAATTTCAGTCATAGGATTTGGGAAAGATGGATTCAGGGATATAGTTCCAGAGCTCAGAAGAATGATTGGGAGTAATGTTTCACTCTTGAGTTGGAGAGTTGCACAGAGTAGGGGTGGGATTGTGTTGCAATACGGGTACTACATACCCTACATAGAGGAGGTGGTATGCACTGAGAGAGCTCTGAGGAACACTGATTATTGTAGTAGCGATAGAATAGCGAGAGAGATGCAACATTGCTGCAAAGAGAGAGAGTTAGCAGAGTAGGTGAGTGGACAGGAGTTAATGATACGAAAGGCTTTCCTTTCTACTTTGTCTAAAAGTGCTGTGTGAGAGGATCCTCCCCACACATGTGAACAATGCTCAATACAAGGATGCACCCTGTACAGAGCAAGAACCTGAGCAGGGGTAAAGAACCCCTTGAGGCAGTTGAGCACACCCAGCTTCTGGGAGGCTGCCTTAGCAAGACTGGTAATATGGTCCTTCCAAGAGAGAGCAGAAGAAAAAGAGACACCAAGAATACTGAGAGAAGATGAAGGGTTGATTTTTGTATTGTTGAATAAGGGAAAGTCTGTTGGGAGTTCACGGCGGGTAGATAGATGGAGAAATTGGGTTTTGGAAGCATTAAAGGTAACAAGGATTTCTCTGCCCCAATTGAAGATAAGTGTTCTATGGCTTCATTACGTTTGCTTTTGAGGGATTGCTGGCTGGGGCGTTCTGGGAACTAATTGAATAGAATAAGGTAGAGTCGTCTGCATATGAATGGATAAAACTGGAGGTACAGTTGAGAAGATCATTTATAAAAATTAGAAAGAGAATAGGAGATAGGACAGATCCCTGAGGAACACCGGAGTTGATAGGATGAGGAAGTAAACGATGGCCGTCCACAACCGCAGCTATGGAATGACCGGAAAGGAAATTAGAGACAAAGGCACAGGTGGAGGGATAGAAACCGAAGGAGGGTAGTTTAGAAATTAAGAGATTTGTGCCAGACTCTATCGAAGGCCTTCGATATGTCTAACGCAATAGAAAAGGTCTCACCAAAGTTCCGAAAGGAGGATGACTAAGAGTTAGTAAGATATAAAAGAAGATCACTAGTAGAGCGACCCTTGAGGAAGCCATACTGGCGATCTGATAGTAGATTATGAGAAGAGAAATGCTTAAGAAATTTAGAAGTAAGAATAGTTTTAAAAACTTTAGAGATACAAGAGATGAGAGCAATTGGACGATAGTTGGAAAGTTGAGAGTGCTCACCCTTCTTTGGGACAGGTTGAATGAGAGCAAACTTCCAGCAAGAAGGGAAGACGTTAGAGGAGAGACAGAGACAAAAGAGTTTGCCTAGGCAGGGAGTCAGCACGGAAGCACAGTTTTTGAGTACAACAGGAGGAACACCATCCGGACCGTACGCCTTCTTAGTATCAAGCCCAGAGAGGGTAGAAAGTACATCTTTAGAAGTGATTAGGATATTAGGCATAAGTAGGAGAGAGGGGGGTGGAGAGGGAGGAATAGCACTGGAATCATCCAAGGTTGAGTTTCTAGCAAAAGTTTGAGCGAAGAGTTCAGCTTTGTCAGAGGAAGAAGTGATGGTTGTGCCATCAGAGTGGAAAAGGGGAGGGAGAGACGAGGAAGAATTTTTTTTGGAGAGGTTTTTGGCTAGATGCCAGAAAGCTTGGGAAGAGCTAGAGTTGGATAGATCAGTGCATTTATTATTGATGAAAGAGTGTTTGGCAAGTCGAAGAATAGATTTGGCTTGATTCCGGGCAGAAACATAGGACGAATGAGATTCTTGAGTTTTAAGGCGTCGGTACCGTTTGAATGCTTCCTCCTTGTTGCGGACAGCAGTAGAACAAGCGTTAGTAAACCAAGATTTTTTTGCATTAGTCTGAGGAAGAGAAGATGGAGTGTATGCCTTTATGCCCTATAGGATTACCTCGGTAATGCGTTCAGCACTCTCCGAGGGTCCCCGGCCACATAAGCATAAAATCAGTCCATGCAAAATCAAAGATGTGCTACCGGAGAGCCTCCCAGTCGGCAGCGCCAAAGTGCCTCCAGCTGGGATGATCGGGTGACCGTACTGGAGAGATAGGATAGGTGACAGAGATAAGTTTATGGTCGGAGGAGCCCAAAGGAGAGAAAAGATCGACAGTATAAGAAGAAGGGTTAGAAGTTAAAAACTAGTGAAGAATGTTGGGCCGATCTCCGAAGCGATCCGGGATACGGGTGGGTTGCTGAACTAACTGCTCTAGGTAATTTAGGATAGAAAAGACGTAGGCTTGTTCACCAGGTTGGTCAGTAGTGTGAGAGGAGAGCCATTGGCAGTGGTGAACGTTGAAATCTCCTGAGATGGAGATTTCTGAGAAAGGAGAAATGTATTAAACTCTTATAAAGGTCAGGATAGTTGAGCGAGACAGTACAACACTGGTATAACTTCTCCTCACGTACGGTTAATCCGGTGATATGTTACGTATAAAACTGGTAGAACGGAACATATTCATTCAAGACCCCAAACCCAAGAGTTCTACAACATCTTCCATCCTGCTGTCATCAACACACGACAGGACCACCACCACGGCCCAAGAACCTCGTCGGAAGTGCCACGGAAGTGCTTTATCGCTGGAAATGCTTAGTGTAATACCGAAAGTGCATAGTGTCATCCCCCTGGAACTTATTGTGGATCCTCGTTCGTGCTTTGCAACTTTTTTTTGTTTTTTTCTATTTTCCAACTACTCCCTCTCGGGCATAGGCTGAGAGCCTGCACATTCAACCGCTAATCATTGAACGGTGAAACCCGTGAGGTCTCGTTCCAGTCTAAGGGGTGAGACATGTGAAGCACTTTTAGCTGCAACCAGCCCCTGCCATCTTGCCTTCGCTTGATGCATGGGGACTAGTTGCCCACTCACAGCTCGGAGCAGCCCCATCTCTGAAGCTGCCTCGCTCCAGTGCTTCACTGTCTCACCTCCTAGACTCGGAACCTCACTCTTGAGAATGCCACCTATTGAGCAATGAACTCACTAAGCATTGCCCCCCTGTAGCATATTTTGAATATGGGAATATTCATACAGTGCTATTTAATCATGGAACAATGAGGGTATTTATTTGGCGTTTCGGTGGGCTTTGTGGTAATGCACTGATACTAGGTACAGCACAAATTCCATCCCAATAATATTTACCCATTGACATATCGGGATTACACTATAGTTACACTGAATAATATAACCTATGCTTGTACTCTGTATTATATTTATCCTCTATTACCTTTGTACATGTGTTCATGTGGATTCAACTTCTCCAGTCAAGTAAGAACCTACCTAAATAGCCCAGTTAACCCCAGCAAAAACCTGGTATAAGAACCTGATTACTGATATTGCACTCTACTACGATAGAGTACTCATTGAGGCTAGACATTTGACCTATATACACCATATGCTTTTGGTATTGTGTTAGGACTATTGTCCTTATGTATGTTATTCAACCACTCTTATTATCACCTATAATAAATGTGTAAACCTGACTCGAATATTCCCTCTCCCTAGCGTAGTAGAACCCATATCCAGACGGTGTGGTTTATGCAGCCTTAAATGATTCCACATCTATAAAAAGGGAAAGGGCTGGTATCTCTCTCTCTCTCTCTCTCTATATATATATATATATATATATATATATATATATATATATATATATATATATATATATATATATATATAATTATATATATATATATAGGGAGAGAGAGAGAGTATTAAGTAAACAGTGAGAAAATACACACTCACCTTCCTTTGTCTTCTGATAATTTAACATTGCTGTCCGATCCGTTCAGTTCCACCTCCTTCATCTTCACTATTATTTATTGCCAACTCAATATCAACAATCAGTGTTCTTCAGAGCTCTTTTAATGGTGCCCTTGCGGCGAGTTCGAGACACCCACCTTTTAACACAGTCCCACTCCTATTCTGTTCAACTCTCCAATCCAAGTCTTTCTTCTACTCAGTCTTTCTTCTACTCAACTAGTGAACACTGGAACTCTCTCCCTCAATCAACCTTTCCTTCATCCAATGACTTAAGCTGCTCTAAACTTTGTGTGTCAAGGCATTTTGAGCACAACGTTAATTTAATTTGGCTCTTTGTCACTCTTTTGACTCTGGTGGAGACACTCGTTATAGGCAACCCGCCTTTTGTCTCCTTTATACACAATGGTAGGGTCCTCCTAAATTATAGGCTCACTAACGCTCGCCAGGAAAAGATCGACACCTATATGTCACGAAAGATATTGATAAAGAAATGGGACGACAGGTCTAAAAATCGACAAACTAATGGGGCGAACGTCTTAAAATCTCAAAACTAATGGGGCTAAGAATGAGGGAGACAGGGCTCCAGAAAAAAAGGCAACTACCTCCCCCCTTATGGTTGTGTATGTATGAGGTATCGTGATTAAGTAATGGGAGAAGCTTAGCAACACAGTACAGTACTCCCAACCAGTGCCCGCGAGTAACTGGGCATATGGGGTACGTGATCCTCCTTATATACCAAGCTGGAGCCCGATTGTACCCCCCCCCCCCCTTTCTCTATCTCTCTCTTTCTCTCTCTCTCTATATATATATATTTGTTTTTCTTATTATATAATTATATATATATATATATATATATATATATATAATAGGGCATTTGTTTTTGTCTGTACTAGATTTAAGTCCTGATTACTTCGTTTGTTTCGTAAGGTCTGTGTGGACGATCTCTCTCTCTCTCTCTCTCTCTCTCTCTCTCTCTCTCTCTCTCTCATCGAGAACATTAACAAACAACTATATACAACGTGTTTCAAAAATACCTTTCATAATTTCAGAATGAATAGTCCTAGCCATAATAATTATATATACTTTACTATGTGAGGGCTTTGGAAATATATCATATTTACCGGGAAAATACGCATTTTAGTTTAAATAGGAAAGTCTAGGGTCTAGGCCTTCTAGGGGATGAAAACGATCAGTAGCTTAACATGTTGGCATTGTTCTAGCGATATTCTGGAGATTTAGGCCGTTTTATAGCGATATTCTATAGATTGTGGCATTATTCTAACGATATACTGGAGATTTGAGCCGATTTATAGCGATATTCTATAGATTGTGGCATTATTCTAACGATATACTGGAGATTTGAGCCGTTTTATAGCGATATTCTATAGATTGTGGCATTATTCTAACGATATACTGCAGATTTGAGCCGATTATAGCGATATTCTATAGATTGTGGCATTATTCTAACGATATACTGCAGATTTGAGCCGATTTATAGCAATATTCTATAGATTGTGGCATTATTCTAATGATATACAGGAGATTTGAGCCGATTTATAGCGATATTCTATAGATTTTGGCATTATTCTAGCGACTTTCGGCCAATATTTACTATCTAGTGGACTATATTTGGCAACCCTGCCTAGGACCGGTTGTGGGGAAGTCCAAGGTTTAAAGTGACAGTGGTTATTTTGGGGGTCTATTTGTTTATATATTAATGTATTTTTTAGTTTCCTCGCTAGACCTTCATCAAGCTTAAAAAAAAACACTCCCTAGACCCCCTTCAAGATAAGTTTGTAAATTTTTCGATAAAATAAAATCCCGGCCGAAGGCCGGTTTGTCTTAAATTAGAGGCTCGCTATCGCTCGCCAGAAAAAAAACGACACCTACATGGATGGTACGAAAGGTTTTTGATATAGAAATGGGACGAACTGTTTTAAAATCGACAAAATAATAGGGCGAATGTCGTAAAGTGTGTAAACTAATGGGACTAAGCATGAGGAAGAAAGGGGACCAAAGTGTGTAATCTAATGGGACTAAGCATGAGGAAGAAAGGAGACCAGGATAACGACCCATCTCCCCTTAAACAACGCCAAAACACAACTTTTCCGCTTTTAACCCCTTCAGTACCGATGTCGTCCTTTTAACTTTATTCTGGCTACTATTAGACGGTTTTATTCAGCTTAGAAAATGCCTCCAGCAATTATTACCAGGCTTCGAACTATCTCACGTAACTCTTTTTACCACCACATATCCTTTTCGCACTGCACAACCTCGTCTAAATATAGCTAGATTAAAATACAAAAGACGTCGCCGGTACAGAAGGGGTTAAAGGACTGGATTATTCCCGGTATTTAAAGGAATTTTCCCGGAAAACTAGTGAATGATTTTTTTCCCCGGGATGCAGAGAGAGAAAGAAAGTGAGTGTGAGTGAGTGTGTGTGTGTGTGTGTGTGTGTGTGTGTGTGAGAGAGAGAGAGAGAGAGAGTGTATTGTGTGCGTGTGTGTGTGTGAGAGAATGTGCGTTGTGAGCGTGTGATGCGTGAGAAAGAGAGACCCTACACTGTTATATTAGTGTGTGCAGAATTGAAACCCACCCTACCCTCCTCTTCTCACTTCCCCCCCCCCCCCTCTCTCTCTCTCTCTCTCTCTCTCCTCTACGCAGGCAGAAATATGTGCTATGTTATACGGGTTAAATAAAATAAGAGGGGGAGAAGGTGATGTGTGCTTTTTCGTAGACAGTCGAAGTGCTTTGGAATCTATGAACAGCAAAAAACCCGTGTATGAAAAGCTGGTATCTCAGTGTAAGGTTATTATAGATGAACTACGCAATAATGGGAGAATGGTAAAATTTACGTGGATACCTTCACATGTTGGGATAATAAATAATGAAAGAGCGGACGAACTTGCTAAATTAGGAACGGAGAAAGACACAATAGATTACGAGTGCATTCAATCTTTAAGACAAATTAAATCAACAATTAGAAAAAAACAAAAGGATGCGGAACTTTTTATGATGCAAGAAAAACACGCGAATAGTGCAACATTCTATCACTATAATAACGTTGCACGGCGAACTAGCTTCATATACGGAAACTTAAGAAGTGCTTGGAAGGACTCCTTGTGCACACGACTTAGGTTAGGATATTGTTACATGTGGGAACTTGGTGTTCCTAAACGAGAACACGAAATATGTTGTCAACTATGTAAAAAAACAAGAAGTCATACCTTAAATCATTATATACTGCACTGCCAACACCTAGCGAACTATAGAAACAATGTCATAGATAAGGTCGATGAACAGATTATATGGATGTTCAATCATAATATGATTACTCAAATAATAGCCAAATGCAAAAAAATACAATACATCGTAAGGTAAATATACATAAAACAAAGTTTAGGATTTAGTGTCATGATTATTATGTAATTGATAGCCTCATTATATCATTATTGTTATTATAATAATAAATGTGTATGTATATACTGTATATTGTGAAATTTGTGTGTTATTGTATGAATTATTGTGTGTATAGGTATGTATGTAGGTATATGTACATGCATGTCTGTGTGTGTGTATGTATATGTATGTATATGTGTATATATATATATGTATATACTCGCTTGGTGTATAGCTTGGTATATAGCGGCTCGCTTGGTGTAGTGACTATAATTATAGCGTCTCGGACTTCCACCCAGAAGGCCCGGGTTCGCGCCCACGCTCGGCGCATTAAAGATTTTTCACAAGCACTGAGTCGTTACCATCCCTCATGAGCAAAGGGATGGGATAGTAGTACAGGACCCCAATGGAAATACGCCTAATCGGCCTTATTGAGCTATCCTTAGCTAGCTTGGCATGCCCTAGCTTTAAGAACTATTATTATTATTATTATATTATTACTGTATATGTATTTATGTGTGTATGGGTGTATGTATGTGTGTGTATATGTAGGCATGTATTAAACTGGAGTGGGAGGGTCATTCTATGACATTAAGGAAAGTAGAAGGATTATAACAAACTCGCGCTAAGCCTAAGCCCAGCTTAGCTAAGGGTCCTTCTTAAACAGTTAGGGACAACTGGTTTGCTAACAAGTATAGAGATAAAAACTTACTAAATGTTGTATTCATGTTTGTGTTTATATTGTACATGTATAATATGAGTAGGGTAAAAAACTGTGTTATCACCTTTGCCCTTTTGAGACGTGTAATTATGTATTCCCATGTATTTATGCTTTCTCAATAAAGAATCAATCAATCAATCAATCTCTCTCTCTCTCTCTCTCTCTCTCTCTCTCTCACTACCTCTGGGAAAGTTTAATTAAATTATAAATTTCCGGGAACATGCCCAACAATACCGGGATTCCCGGTTTATATAAAGCATTGAATAGAAAAAGATAAAAGAGTAAATTAATAGATGAACAATTATAGTTTAAATAATATATATATATATATATATATATTATTTATTTACCAGGTTTTTGCTGGGGTTAATTGGACTAATTTGGGTAGGTTGCAAAGAAAATATAGACATAATAGCGCTAACTGAAACATGGATTAATACAGAAACCAGGCATTTTTTAGCAGAGTTTGATATACCGGGATATAGTTTGTTTAAATATGACCGAACAAGTAGGAGGGGCGGCGGTATAGCAGTGTTTGTCAGGAGTTCATTAAAAAGCTGTACTAAATCAGGTATTAGAGTAAATAATGAAAATGAAAGTGTTTGGGTAGAAGTTAACGAAGGTAGTGAGACCTTAGTTATTGGAGTTATGTATAGACCGCCAAATATGAGTAGAAATGACGGAACATCATTATGGGAGGAAATTAAAATAGCATCAAGGTTTAGCAACGTGTGCATTATGGGGGATTTTAATTTCCCTAATATAGATTGGCAACAACAAATAGGCGACTCTGATTCAAAGGAGTTTATTGAGGTAGTACAAGATAGTTTATTGAGGTAGTACAAGATAGTTTATTGAGGTAGTACAAGATAGTTTTTTATCTCAATTCATAGATACGCCGACTAGAGGTGATAATATTCTCGATTTAGTTTTCAGTAACAATGAACATATGATAAATAGAGTAGAAATCGGGGACCACCTAGGAAATAGTGATCACAATTCTGTGTATTTTAATATTCAATGGAAAGGTAATACCAGAGAGAATTCAACATTAATACCCGACTTCAGAAAAGCCAATTATGGTGGGTTAAGAGAAGCCCTGTTAGCGGACCCTATGGTCAAAAAATTAAGTCGATCCAGGTGTCCAAATGAGTGTATCCTTTCTCAGGCACCTGTCATCTTAAGTCAGGAAGAGACGTCAAACTTGGTAGATACATACGATAATTTTATCAAGTCAGTATTCAATGCGCAAAATAAATATATCCCCAAAAGAAAATTTAGATCAACACAGAACCAACCCAAATGGATGAATAATAGACTATTAGATCTTCTAGGAAAAAAGAGAGGAATATATAGAAAAATTAAAAAAGGCGAAATTCACCTACTTGCTTACTATCAGAATCTATCACGACAGGTAAAAAAGGATATTAGTAAAGAAGAAAGAAATTATGAAATTAAGGTTGCCAATGACTCAAAAAATAATCCTAAAGCTTTTTACCAACTATATAAATCCAAGGTTAGAGATGTAATTGGTCCCCTTAAAACTTCGATAGGAGAAATGACAGAAAATGATTTAGAAATGTGCAGTACATTAAATAGTCAATTTCTTTCCGTTTTCACTAATGAAAATTTGGCACAGTTTCCAAATGTTGAGTGAAAAAGCGCTCGTGTGATACCGGCTTTACACTGGTATAACGGAACATATTCATTCAAGACCCCAAACCCAAGAGTTCTCCAGCAACTTCCATCCGCTGTCATCAACACACGACAGGACCACCACCAAGACCCTCGTCGGAAATACTATAGAAGTGCCTTATCGTTTGAAGTGCTTAGTATGACCTCGAAAGAAGTACTAGTGAAGTTCCTTATCGTCGGAACTACTTAAGTGTGACATCGAAAGAGTACAGTGTCATTCCCCTGGAAATATAATTGTGGATCCTCGTTTGTGCTTTATAAACTGTATATATTTACCTAGCCTTTATCTGACAGTAATTATAATTACATTGAACAATATAACTTATGTGTGTACTCTGTATTATATTTATCCTCTATTACCTTTGTGCATGTCAATTAAAAACATAAGAACATAAGAACATAAGAACATAAGAACATAAGAAAATGGGAGTCTGCAGAAAGCCGATTGGCCTAAGCAAGGCAGATCCCTGTCCCACACAACCCCAAATCAATTACAAAGCCCAATTATAGGCTCAACACTCTAATACCCTGAGGATCATCTTACCAAAACGGTTAGAGATTAACGCAGGATTATGGGGGTCTGCAGAGCGCTGATTGGCCCAACCCGGCTGATCCCCCTTCACACCCAACCCTTCTCGTCCATATGCTTATCCAATTTTATCTTAAAGCTCCCTACAGTTTTAGATCCCACTATAGCACTTGGTAGTCCATTCCACCCATCTACAACTCTGTTACCAAACCAATATCTTTTCTGAAACTAAATTTATCTAATTTGAAACCATTGGTACGAGTTCTTTCGCTATCACTGAGCTTTAGTACATTTGTCATGTCCCCTTTGTTAATCCCACTAACCCACTTGAACACCTCTATCATATCCCCTCTAACTTTGCGTCTCTCTTAACGAATGTAAACCTAATTTCTTCAACCTTTCTTCATACGGAAGATTTCTAATATTATGGATCATTTTTGTCATTCTACGCTGTACTCTCTCCAATGAATCTATGTCCATTCTGTAATAAGGACACCAAAATTGGACAGCATAATCCATATGGGGTCTCACTAATGACAAGTAAAGTTTTAAGATAACATCAGCAGTTCTGTTACTCACACTCCTAGAGATGAACCCGAGAATCCTGTTTGCCTTATTACGAACGCCTATACACTGTTTTCTAGGCTTCAAATCATTGCTAACAAACACACCTAGATCTTTCTCGCAGTCTGAATTTTCTAATTCTAAATTAGCTAGTTTATATTTAACATTTGTTTGCATCTTCCCTATCTTTAATACCTTGCATTTGTCAATGTTAAATTTCATCTGCCAATTTACTGACCATTCATGTAAGGTATCTAGATCCCTTTGGAGGCACTCTATATCGCTATCTGAATCAATTGATCTCCCCATTTTAGTATCGTCTGCGAATTTATTTATCCTACTAGTTATACCTAAATCTAGGTCATTTATGTATATAAGAAACAACAGGGGACCTAATACCGATCCCTGGGGGACACCACTTTTGACTGCTCCCCACTCTGACTTGGTACCATTTATGCTGACTCTCTGTTTCCTACCAATTAGCCATGACCTAATCCATCCCAACAACGCCCCACCTATTCCATGTGCCTCAACCTTTCTCATCAATCTCTCATGAGGGACTCTGTCGAAAGCTTTACTGAAATCTAAATATAATATCGTATGCCTTGTCATTATCTACTGCTTCATATACCTCTGAGAAAAAACTAAGCAAATTAGTAAGGCAAGAACGTCCCTGAGTGAATCCATGCTGAGAAGAATTGATTAAGTTAAATGTTTCTAAGTGGTTTCTCATTTTTCTAGCAATAATTGACTCAAGTAGCTTTCCTATGATTGAAGTGAGACTAATGGGACGGTAATTGGATGCTATTGATTTATCACCTTTTTTGAAAATCGGAACTACCTTTGCAAGTTTCCAAGCTTCTGGAACTATACCTGTTTCTAATGAATTGTTAAAAAGAAATGTTAATGGGTAACTTAACTCATCTCTACATTCTTTTAATACTCTGGCATATACCTCATCGGGGCCAGGCGATTTCTGAGGTTTCAGTCTGTCAATTTCCTTAAGCACATCATTTCTACTTATAGTAACCGTACTTAACCTATTTTCTATACTATCGCTATATACCTTACGGACTTCTGGAATCTGTGCCAAATTTTCATTAGTGAAAACGGATAGAAACTGACTATTTAATGTACTGCACATTTCTAAATCATTTTCTGTCATTTCTCCTATCGAAGTTTTAAGGGGGCCTATTTTATCTCTAACTTTAGATTTATATAGCTGGTAAAAAGCCTTAGGGTTATTTTTTGAGTCATTGGCTATCCTGATTTCATAATTTCTTTTGTCTGTCCTTATACATTTTTTAACCTCTCTTGATAGATTCTGATAGTAAGCAAGTAGGTGAATTTCGCCTTTCTTATATTTCGATATATTCCTCTCTTTTTTCCTAGAAGGTCTAATAGTCTATTATTCATCCATTTGGGTTGGTTCTGTGTTGATCTAAATTTTCTTTTGGGGATATATTTATTTTGCGCATTGTGGAGTGAAGAAATAAAATTATTATATGTAGCTGTCAAATTATCCTGAGTTAAGACAGGTATCTGAGAGAGAGTATGTTCATTAGCGCACCTGGGTCCACTTAATAGTTTAACCATAGGATCGACTCTTAAGGCTCGTCTTAATCCACCATAATTGGCTTTTCTGAAATCTGGGATAAGTGTCGTATTCTCTTTAGCCTTTCCTGTCCATTGTATGTTAAAATAAATTGATTTATGATCACTATTTCCTAGTTGGTCTCCTATCTCTACATTATTTATAATTTGTTCATTATTACTGAGAACTAAATCGAGGATATTATTACCTCTAGTAGGCGAGTCTATGAATTGAAATAAAAAACTATCCTGTACCGCCTCAATAAACTCTTTTGAATCTGAGTCGCCGATTTGATGCTGCCAATCAATATTCGGAAAATTAAAATCCCCCATAATACACACATTGCTAAACCTTGATGCTATTTTCACTTCCTGCCATAAAGCTGTACCTTCGTTTCTACTCATATTTGGTGGTCTATAAATAACTCCAATAATTATGGTCTCACTACCTTCGCTAACCTCAACCCAAACACTTTCGTTATCAGTATTTAGTCTAATACCTGATTTAATACAACTTTTTAAAGAACTCCTGACAAACACTGCTATTCCGCCGCCCCTCCTACTTGTTCGGTCGCGTTTAAACAAACTATATCCTGGTATATGGAATTCTGCTAAAAAATGTCTTGATTCTGTATTAATCCATGTTTCAGTCAGTGCTATAATGTCTATATTTTCGTTGCTAACAAGTGCTCTAAGTTCATCCATTTTGTTACATAAACTCCTACAGTTTGTATAATATAATCGCAATGAATTTATTTTACTGGTATCGGATTTACCTTTATTTCTAACTGAATTCCCATCTTCTGTTACACCTTTAATATTTCTACTAGCAGTACAATTAAAATCCTGTGACTGATATTTTCTATTCCTATCTGATGTACCAGTACGGCAATTTACCCTATCTAGACAATTATTCTTACTCATATTCTCAGGCTTTATTTTCAGCGAAACCCCGCGACAATCCTATCTATTGACCTAGCTAAATTTGCCACCCCTAGCCGAGAAAGATGAACCCCGTCCTGTGCGTACAACTGATTTTTACCATAGAAACGGGTCCAGTTATCAAGGAATGGTATTGCATTTGCATTACAGTATTTTTCCAGCCGACAATTGATACCAATTGCCCTAGATGACCATTCCTTGCTGACCCCTCTCCGTGGCAAGATACTGTGTACTACAGGTATGCCTCCCTTCCTCCTAACTTTATCTAACACCTCCCTGTACTGCCGAAGCAGTACTTCCGTCCTACCTTTACCAACATCATTGCTCCCTGTACTGAGACAGATAATGGGGCTATCTCCAATATCTTTCATGATGTAATCAATGTCCTCTAATACCTTCCCAACCCCGGCACCAGGCAGACAGACAAGCTTCCTAATATCAGTACAGGTGGACCTAGCTAAGTGTCTGACCATGGAGTCCCCAACAATTGAGAAGGACTTGCCTCTCCTTGTCGATGACTTGGTAGCAGCTGCGGCAGCGGCAGGAACTCCTGGGGCAGCAGTTGAAGGTACTCCTGGGGGGGCAGCAGTCACAGCATTCCCTGTTGGAGGCAACTTACTTACCTTTCTCCTGGTTTCCTCGCCGAAGGAAGCACTCGCAGCCTCACCATCACATTCGTCATCCAAGGTGATGAACTTGTTGCTGAGGGCAACTGGCCGCCGTAGAAATTTGCAGGTTGTTGCACTTGTTGGAACAACTGTCCAGGGAGCATCACGATCCCTAACAGCAGTTGCACTATCCTCACTTTTCTTGTCAGCCAAAGACAGCTTTAAGGCCAAATTCTCGTCTTTGAGAGACTGCACCTCTCTCTCCACATTGTCCATCCTTTCTTGCAAAGCAAGACAAAGCTGGAGAAAATGAGAGGAGGTAGCAATCTCGTCAACACCAGCCATTTTAAGAAAGCGTTAATACTATCACCACACTATGGGCAAAGATATTCACTGGGAGTCACTAGGGACAGGTCCTCACTCAGCAAAGGTCAGGCAGGTACCCTTCTCCGGATAAGAAGGCCAGCTGTGCTGGGAGGAGGCCCTGGGGCGGCTGGGGTAGCCACTCTGGACTTCCCTCTCGTGGTGGTGGTGCAGCTTGGAGGAATATGATTTATGCAAGTTTCTGCTTGCCTTGCCTTCCTTTCTACTTTTCCTTTTCCTGTCATCACTTGGTTTGCTGATGGTGATGATGAGATCTTTGCCGGGTGTTGGAGAGAGAGCGGGCGTGACAGAGGAGACGCGGGCGTATGTTGGTGGTGTGGCAATTAGGGCTTCTCTCCTCGGGGGTGTGGTGGCACGGGTGATAATATCGCTTGATGGTGGCGTGGTGGTTTCTTTGTACTTTACCTATATTTCAATATATATATATATATATATATATATATATACTGTATACTTATATATATATATATATATATATATTATATATATATATATATATACTGTATACTGTATATATATATATGTATATGTATATACATATTGTATATATTGTATTACTACGAGCAGAACACTGAAGATGACACACGAGTGTCGAAACGTTTGTCTGACTACTAAATAAAGTACTGGCCCTCCCACCTGGTCATCATTTTTATCCTGCACCATGCTGTTTGCTGCTACCCTGTGTATCCTCTACATATTGTATATATATATACTGTATATGGAGAGAGAGAGAGAGAGAGACTAATGGTTACTATTGCATCAGAGCAGCTTGCAATACCTAGGGTTATATTGGTAGGGTGAGTGGTAGTTGTGGTTGTGGTTATAGTGGTAGTTGTACAAAGGAGTACAAAGGAAATCATGCAACAACAGTTCTAGTAACCCTTCTAGGCTGCTTGTCCTCCAAAACACTGAGGATCAAGTGTCCAAACAGTGATTTAGAGTGGGTAAGGGAACATTGGAAAGGGAAACTACTGCCCTGGAACTAATGTCCGTGGCAGGACTAGGAAGTTAGTAGGGGACATATGAGTTAGTAACTGAGGGGAGGATAAAATAAAGTTATTCATTTACAAACGCAGTCAGTCGCGGGTTTGATGCGAGATATTTGTCTAGGCGGAGTTTAAATGAATCAACGGTGCTGCAGTCTATAACGTCTCGGGGAAGCCCATTCCACAAGTTGACAACTCCATTGAAGAAGAAATTCTTAGATTCGTGTGAGTTAAAAGATTTACCAATAATTTTGCAACCGTTTCCCCGCGTGTAATTAGATTGGTCAATAGTGAAGTACTTACTACAGTTCATATTGTCGATGCCTTTGATGATTTTGAATACTTGAATTAAGTCACCTCTTAATCTGCGCTGGGTTAAAGGAAATAGATTTAATTCTCTAAGACGCTCTTCGTATGGTTTGTTCTTTAGGCTAGGTATCATTTTGGTAACTCTACGTTGAACTCGTTCTAGCTTGTTTATGTCTTTTTGGTAATAAGGGCACCAGCATTGAACGCAGTATTCCAGAAGAGGGCGGACTAAGGAATTGTAAAGGTTTAGGATAACGTCTTTGGATTTATGCTCAAATGACCTGCCTATAAAGCCAATTATTTTGTTTGCCTTCAACAACTTCTGAACATTGTTGACTCGGTTTTAGGTTACTCGATATTGTTACTCCCAGATCGGTTTCTCTGTTTACATTCTTAAGCTGAGTGCCATTCATCGAATAGTTTGCTTTCTCATTTAGGTATCCATATGTAGTACTTTACATTTATCCGCATTGAAACTCATTTGCCAAATTTGGGCCCAACATGACAATTTATCTAGATTGTGTTGCATATCGTCAACTTGATCTTTTGAGAGTACGCTATTTGCAATTTTTGTATCGTCAGCAAATTTTGAGATTGTACAGGTGAGACCCTCATCTATGTCGTTGATGTAAATTAGAGAGAGAATTGGTCCTAGTACCGATCCCTGGGGTACCCCGCTACTTACATTGGTCCATTTAGATGCCTTACCGTTTATGACTACTCTTTGCTTTCTGTCGCTGAGCCAATTTTCTATCCATTTCAACACACCGTCTTGTATTCCATGCGCTTTTAGTTTTAGCAGTAAACGTTTGTGGGGAACTTTGTCAAAGGCCTTTTGAAAATCAAGGTATATAATATCTACAGCTTTACTCTCATCGTAGAGGTTGAGGATATCGTGGAAGAAGTCTAAGAGGTTTGTTAAACAGGAACGTTTTTTACGAAAGCCGTGTTGAGTATCTTTAAGTATGTTATTTTCCTCTAAGTGATTTATGAGTCTGTCTCTTATGACCGTTTCTAGCATTTTACATACAACTGAGGTTAAGCTAATGAGGGAAAATAGTACTAAAAATCCAGATGGCACTGGGGGTCTTATTCAAATGACTATCGTGTGTGATACACCATTGAGGTGTTTGAGGGTGTTCGTGATTTAAGAGGTTTAATACAGTGTGCACACTTATCTGACACATAGTTGTGTAGTATATTTTTACTAGATTCATAATATGATGGTTATATACTCGTTAATGCAGTGAATATATAATAATTAACATAATTCGATACATAAATATCAGCTTCCTGAACAAGACAATGAGTTTCATCTAATGTGGTGTGATAGGCTGGGCGAAATTTTAATACTCATTGAAGTATTGTATTACTTTCTTTTTAGTTACTAACAAATACGTGTTTCAGTAGAAATTGGCTGAACATACGGTATTATATTCTGTAGCTGTAGAATTTGGCAGGTTGAATGTCTGCGCCTGCGCACTATAGTTTCTTTCCTACAAAACAAGCTATCGTGCGCTTTTAAGTTACCAATTTATAATCCACTATCAAATCGGGCAGCTAAATATGTTACCGGCTATATTTCTTATTAGACCAGTGACAGGAAATCAATCAATGTGAATCAGAATGTCATAGAACACAGAGGCAGCAAATTACATACGTGGAGATGCAGGAAATTCGAAAAAGATGATGACAATTTTTTTTACAACACTGCCTTTTCCACGGGCGACTGTTTAGGTCGTCATCTGACCGCGGCGGGATATACGTACACAGTGTTGCCAAGGTCTTCTTTTGTTCGCACCATTGGGCTAGTTAGGATTCGTTCAGAAGCGTAGATTTGCGAGTTTCCATTTCAAACGATATTATATTCTTGATTTACAGTGTGATGGGATGGATAGCCTCTGAAGTATTATCTTAACTAACTAACATTGAGGAAAGCAGAATTGGGCTGGTTCTATATACTATTAAAGTTGTAGAGGTGTCGAGTGTTGAGTAGCCTATAGCTAGGCTACATTTCATACAAACGTTCATCATGGCTTTCTGTTGGTTGTACTATACATGACGTATGGTAGCCTATGTGGTGGTGACTGAATAGCCTAATTAAGTGATTGTTTGTGAGGGGGGATTGGGACATTGATGCAGATTTGATGAGTGCATGATTGTGATAATAATGTATGTGGTATTTCATTAATATTTAAATGATGTGACACGTAGGCCACTACTCATACAGTAGGCTATATGGGACTAGGCCTAGTTATATTTGAGGAACTCATAGTATCATGCATGCATGGCTGTTAAAGATAAACATATCAGAAAATGTGTGTGATAGGATTAAAATAACTGAAATTGTCTGTTGTGCGGTATTAAGTGATTGGGCTACTTTTGGGCGAGTTTGGAGATGTGATGTGCGCTGGCAACCTTGGAATACACACGCACGCACAACACAATCTATAACTGAACATTTTACCTTTATTAAGACTATAATCCACATTATATTAAGATTTCCATCTGTGAGAAACAAATATCTACCACCATTACTGCTAATGTGCACATAGATTCACAACTAATGTCAAATTTAACAAAGTAAGTTAAGTGGGGAAGAGATGGCTCGATTGGTGTAGTGACTAACGTCTCGGACTTCCACCCAGAAGGCCCGGGTTCGCGCCCACGCTCGGCGCATTAAAGATTTTTCACAAGCACTGAGTCGTTACCATCCCTCATGAGCAAAGGGATGGGGTAGTAGTACAGGACCCCAATGGAAATACGCCTAATCGGCCTTATTGAGCTATCCTTAGCTAGCTTAGCATGAGCTAGCTTTAAGAACTATTATTATTATTATTATTATTACTGTCCGAGAAGTTTCGTATAATGACTATTATGGGTAGTGAACACTGGCATCAATTTATTATGCGCTTGCCAGATCTGAAACTAGTTTATAATTGTATAATCTAATATCCAGTAAAGTGGCTAATGACGATTATTGTATAAGTTCATCTCGAGTTTTTATACATATCATTTTAATTTTAGGACATGGGTACCTATCTATTAAAATATTAACAGGACTATTTTTCGAATGACTGCCATGTGTTTTTGTGGGCCTAATCAAATATGTTTTATTAATCATAAATACTTTGTATATTGGACAATGTACTGAATAGAATGTTAGAGTAATATGTCTGTAACATTCATGACTATAGAAATCCAGTGATATTTTGATGACTGCAATTTTTAAAAAATCAATTCACTCGATGGCAACAAATTTAGGTTGGTGCGAACCAAAGGCGGGAAAAATAGCAGACGAATTTTGTATTGTCCCCCATTGGACGATAGTTACTGGGTAGGGATTTGCTGCCTTTTTTGAATATCGGTGTTACGTTGGCTATCTTCCACTGATCAGGCATAGTTCCAGACTGCAAGGATTTATTGAATAGTAATGTCAGTGGTTTGGAGAGCTGGTGGTAGTTGTGATAGTTAAGGTAATGATAGTGGTGGTAGTAGTACTGGTTGTTGTGGTGGTTGTGGTACTGGTTAGTGTGGTAGTTGTGTTGGTAATTGTTGTAGTTATGGTAGTGATAGTGGTGGTTGTGGTAGTAGTACTGGTTGTTGTGGAAGTTGTGGTAGTGGTTATAGTGCTAGTAGTGGTGGTAGGGTTGGTTGTGGTAGTGGCTGTTGTGGTGGTAGTTATGGTAGTGATAGTGGTACTTGTGGTAGTAGTAGTAGTTGTGGTAGTAGTACTTGATGTTGTGGTAGTGGCTGTTGTGTGGTAGTTATGGTAGTGATAGTGGTAGTGCTGGTTTTTGTGGTGGTAGTAGTAGTTGTGGTAGTAGTACTGGATGTTGTGGTGGTAGTTATGGTAGTGATAGTGGTGGTAGTGGTAGTAGTTCAGGTTGTTGTGGTGGTAGTAGTAGTTGTGGTAGTAGGACTGGATGTTGTGGTGCTAGTTATGGTAGTGATAGTGGTGGTAGTGGTAGTTGTGGTAGTAGTACAGGTTGTTGTGGTGGTAGTAGGACTGGATGTTGTGGTGCTAGTTATGGTAGTGGTAGTGGTAGTTGTGGTAGTAGTACTGGTAGTGGTTATAGTGCTGGTTTTGGCGGTAGTTGTGGTAGTTGCTGTTGTGGTAGTGTTGATGGTAGTTATGGTAGTGATAGTGGTGGTGATCCTAGGTGTGGTAGTGATAGTGGTGGTGATCCTAGGTGTGGTAGTGATAGTGGTGGTGGTGGTCTAGGTAGCGCCAGAGAACTTGACAATAACCTTGAACACTTAACTTCTTATAACTTGAAATTCATGCAAGCAATCGGGCTGACGTTTTTATAATTTGGGACGAGTCCACTAGGAAATAGGTGTGGATATTGACAGCCAGTTTGCTCTAGGCCTTTTTGAGTTACAGAGAGGTCAGGGATCAAGATTATGGTCAAGTTTGTTGGTGCTACTTATAGTGTTGTTGTTGTTGTTGTTGTTCCCCAAGCTGCCTGGCCGAACAGCCCCAAGGCCCCGAGTAAGGCCAAGGCCATAAACGAGCGCCCCCACAGAACCCTCCCTGCCGACCACAATAAAGCCTGGGTGACCGAAGCCACTCCATGGCGGGGAGCTGAGAGGGTGCGTAAACGCCCGGGAAACCAAAGCCCCACCCAGGGCCCTGTGCCCCTCAGCAATTATGAAGAGAAAGTTGAGGGGCAAAGGAATAATGTGACGCTTTAGCTTCCAATCTTGGTAGATTGGGAGGTCAATCCACGGAAGAGACGCCGTCACTTGAGATTTAGAAAATATATAAGTAAAAGGAACAGTCAGAGTAAGCTATGGGTATGGCAGAGATCGCTCAGGTCTCACTCTGATAGACCAGCCCATCGCCAATGTTATCGCCATAGTGTTGGTGGTGGTTGTGTGGTTGATGTGTGTGTGTGTGTGTGTGTGTATTTGTATGTTGTTTATGTCTTTGTGTGTGTGTATGTTTACGATTTTATGTGTTTGTGTGTGTCAGTGTTTGCGTGTATGTGTTTGAAAGATAGAGAGAGAGAGGTAGATATATAAATAGACAGGTATTGCGATAAAGAAAACACCTTTACTTAGCAATTATCAAACAACCTACAAGCTCATTCTCTTGGGTTAAGGGGGAGGTAGGCGCTCTTTCTCCCTCATGTTTAGTCCCATTAACTTTGAGATTGTAAGACGTTTATTTCATTATTTTGGTGATTTTAAGACCTTTCGCCCCATTTCTTTGTAAATATAAAGACCTTTCGTGCCATTTAGGTGTCGATTTTTTTCCTGCCGAGCGATAGCGAACCTGTAATTCTAGGAGGAATCGGCGTTCGGCTGGGACATTTTTTCTACCGAAAATTGTAAAAAATTATCTTGAAAGTGGGTCTAGGGGGAGTTTTGCTTAAGCTTGATGGAGGTCTAGCGAGGAAACTGTTAAATACATAAATATATATATATATATATATATATATATATATATATATATATATATATATTATTATGTTCCCTCCACCAACCAACTTATATATATATATATATATATATATATATATATTTATAGCCAGACCTATGAGAGTTCCCTATGGAGCTCAGTGGTCTGGTTAATCTGCTCTACATAACTAACCTAACTATATATACCATAAATGAAGCACTACCCCCTTAACTTATCAACATACTGTATTATATATATATATATACATATATATATATATATATATATATATATATATATATATATATATATATATATATATTATATATATACAAACAATCTCTCCCAAATCTTGTTTGCAAATATCCAAGGCCTAAAAAATAGAACCACGAACAAAGTACCATTTATTAGGGGCCTGCTAGAAGAAGGAAACGCTATATTTGCGGCTCTCACAGAAACTCACAGGTTCAGGGGTAATTTATCGAGAGGACTTCCCTAGTGGTTAAGGCCCCATTAATTGCTCTTTCCATTCACATATGCATAGCCTACGTGAGTTGCAGTTGGGATGTGTGTACATGCTTAGATTGATATGCAGGATTCGAAGTTGCATAATAAATCGTAAGCAGTGTCCACCATTCTTTAACTGTCTACGTGGTGCGATGCATAAGGTGTTGATTTTCGGTGTGAGCATCCTGGATTCGAATCCACGGACTGCCACATGTGTTTGTAAATTTCATTAATCGATTTTAGGAGTATAGTTGGTTGTTGGAAGGAACATAATAATTAAAGATCAGGAAGATAGTGAGGTATGGATTCCTGGTTACAACCTACATAGGGCGGACAGAACGCATAGATCACATGGAGGTGTAGCCTTGTACATCCATGACTCACTGATATGTACTGAATTCCTAAATATCAGTAATGAAGTGGTGGAAATACTTGGAGTTAAAATAGAATCCCTAAATTTAGCAGTTTTTGTTACATACAGGCCACCAGACGCATCCCGAGAAGAATTCAAAACCCAGCTCAACAAAATAAAATCAGAAGTGGAAACCCTGGGGAACCCAACACCAAATATTATATGGCTAGGAGACTTTAACCTACCAAACATTAAATGGAGACAACTAGAAAACCAGTTAGTGGCAAACAACACAGGAGAAGCAAATACGAGAGAGCTTTTTGAACTTTGCGATTTTTTTAGTCTTACCCAACATATTGCTGAACCCACACGGGAAAACAATATCTTAGACCTGGTCTTCACTAACAACGACTCTCTAGTACACAGCATTAACATATCGGACACAACATACTCAGATCATAAATTAATTGAGATCAAAACAACCTTAGAAAGTGTACAGACAACCTCAGAATCGAGAACAAAAACCGGCTCCTTCAGTAAATTTAACTTCAATAACAAAAACATTAGGTGGGAAGAGGTAAATCAAGAAATGGAGGAAATAGACTGGGAAGATTTAATGGATAACCTGACACCAGCAGAATGTCTAGTCTTAATAACAGAAACCATGACCCAAATCTGTAGCCACCATATACCTGCAAGACAAACAAAACGAAGAAGCAAACAAGATCGGGAAAGGAGGAGGCTGTACAGAAGAAGAAAATTACTCACACAAAGACGCACACATCAAAATCTACAGGATAGGCAAAAGGTCGAAATAGATAGAGAAATTGTGGAAATTGAACAAAGGCTAAGAATATCATATGAACTACAACATATGGAAGAGGAGAGGAAAGCTATTGCAGGTATAAAGGAAAATTCCAAATACTTCTTTTCATACGCCAAACAAAAGGCTAAAACAACATCAAACATCGGCCCACTGAGCAAAGGGGACGGCTCTTTCACAGGGAACAAAAAGGAAATGAGCGAACTCTTAAGCAGGCAGTATGAAATGGCATTCAGTGAGCCTGATGAAACAAAAGTCATCAGAGACCAAAATATTTTTTCATGGAAACCTCCCCCACGGAAACCCCTCAGATGCTGGATATTGATTTCGGTCCAAAAGACATAGAAGAGGCCATTTCCAACATGCCATCCCACTCGGCACCAGGCCCGGACTCATGGAATTCGATCCTAATGAAAAAATGTAAGGAAAACCTCTCAAAACCCCTGGCTATAATGTGGAGAAGGAGTCTAGACACTGGTGACATACCAGATAGCTTGAAAAACGCAATAATTGCCCCACTGCATAAAGGAGGGAGTAAAGCACTACCAAAAAACTACCGCCCGGTAGCTCTAACCTCTCACATCATTAAAGTTTTCGAGCGAGTCCTGCGAAGCAAAATTTCAACATTCATGGAGACAAATGAACTACACAACACCGGTCAACATGGGTTCAGAGCGGGAAGATCATGTCTCTCACAACTTTTGGAACACTATGACAAAATTCTTAAAGCGCTAGAAGAAAAGAAAAACGTGGATGTCATTTACACCGATTTTGCTAAGGCATTTGATAAATGTGACCATGGTATAATAGCCCACAAACTGAAAGCAAAAGGTATAACTGGGAAAATCGGACGGTGGATATACAATTTCCTCGTAAACCGAAAACAATCGGTAGCAGTAAACCAAGTCACTTCTGAGCCTTCGGATGTCAAAAGCTCAGTGCCCCAAGGAACAGTGCTAGCGCCCCTTCTGTTCCTCATACTAATATGCGACATAGATACCAACACCAGACACAGTACGGTGTCGTCTTTTGCTGATGACACAAAATTAAGCAAGATAGTAAACACACAAGAGGACACGGGCCGACTGCAGGAAGACATGAATGTAGTGTTCCAGTGGACCAGGGAAAACAACATGCAATTCAATGAGGAAAAATTCCAATTAATACGGTACGGAGATAATAATGGTGTTAAAGAAATTACAAATTACTTAACAGAATCTAACCACATAATAGAACGGAAAGACAGTGTGAAAGACCTTGGGGTATTAATGTCTGAAAATATGGGTTTCAAAGTACATAACCAGGTCAAAGTGGCGGCTGCGAAACGTCTAACGGGTTGGATTCTGCGTACTTTTAAAACACGTGGTGAATTGCCTATGATAACGCTCTTCAAATCTCTAGTGCTACCGCGGCTTGAATACTGTAGCGTATTAACATCCCCATACAAAGCAGGTGAAATAAATGACGTAGAGAGTGTACAAAGAAATTTCACTTCGCATATAAGTTCGATAAAACATCTACACTATTGGGAGCGTTTAAGAGCACTGAATCTGTACTCACTGGAACGTAGAAGAGAACGTTACCTAATAATATACACATGGAAAATCGCAGAGGGTTTAGTACCAAACCTACATACTCCGATAGTCATGAAATTCAGTGATAGGAGAGGCTGGGAATGCGAAATCCCCCGGATGAATAACAGGGGTGCTATGGGCTTTCTGCGAGAGGGCTGATTATCACACAGAGGCCCACGTCTCTTCAACAAACTCCCACGGCGAGTAAGAGACATGAGGGACATCTCGTTAGACAACTTCAAGAGAGCCCTAGATGTCGAACTGCAAAAAGTGCCAGACGAGCCCATCCTCGCAAGGGAGCGAGCTGTCGCTTCAAACAGTCTACTGCACCAAAGCTTTTTTTTCTCTTTCTCTCCCTATCTCTTTGGCTTGTATCCATTCGGCCCCATTCAGCCTACTATTTTTAGACGTTTACCCCCATCCAGGTGTCAATATTATCCTGGCGAGCGATAGCGAGTCAGCATATATATATATACTTTTTTAAAGCAAGCTAAATTTGTACATTTTTCGATAGAAAAATGTCTCTGGCGAAACCGGATTTCTCCATACAATGCTGGCTCGCTATCGCTCGCCAGGAAGAAATCGACACCTGGATGGGGATAAACGTCTTTAAACAGTTAGCTAAATGGGGCCGAATGGATACAAGCCAGAGAAAGAGAGAAGAGGAGAGAAAGAGAAAAAAAGCATGTGACCCCCCCCCCCTCCTTAAATAATCGTCGTCGGTACAGTAGGGGTTAATTATTATTGAGGATTTTAATTGCTCTTCCCGTTTTGAGCAATTTATTTTAGCTTATCCCCCAGGCTAACAAACACGCCTTCCCAGATGTCCTTAACAAAATATCTATAAATAAAAAATAAGATGAAAATAAAATAAACATGAAATTAAATAAAAACCAGGACCCAGATTCACTAACGGTCGTACGATATTACCGTTCCCTTACGTCTCAACGCTGGTATTCACGAAGCGTCGTAGCGGCCATCTTTGATCGTAGGAAGCCCCTAAAATCCCCTTTCGCAAAGGGTGGTCAAGCTGTATACAATGTCCATTGAATTTACTAATAAGCGAATTAATTATAAAAACAATAAAGCTTTTTTGTACCTGTAGAAATAGCCTGAGCATTTCAAACCGACTTAAGGTACTTAATACCGAAAATAATATATTTTCGTTGTTAGGGATTATACATGTGGCACCAATGTAAAGGGAGTAACCGCGGGTAGGACCGCCTGTTAATATCTGTTTGACTTATAACCACAAACACACCAACACCCACACACACCACACCCACATCTACCACACCCACATCTACCACACCCACACCAACACTCCCTCACCCAATAAGCCATAAAACCACACACACAAACACACACCCACACCCACCCACACTCACCGCACCCACATCCATCACCCCCACCCACACAGTCAATTATAGAAAACGATGACGACCCCTGACAATAAGAGGATATAAAACCTTCACAAATATCCAATTATTTTGAGCATTCCTGTCCAAAAAAATAAAAAAAATATACATACCGCATTTTGTTAATAGCTTTCTGTCTATGTATATTTACGTTTATTAATATGTGTTTTATCTATGTATTTTGAGCTTCTCTGTCCATAAAATAGATATATACTACATTATATTGATAGCTTTCTGTCTATGTATGTATATGTGTGTGTGTGTGTGTGTATGTATGTATGTATGTATGTATGTATGTAATTTTTGTGGTCAATAAACTATCTGTTTATCTATGTTTTTTGTCTATTAATATGTGTTTTATCTATGTATTTTGAGCTTTCCTGTCCAAAAAATGTATATATTCAGACACTTATTAATAGCTTTATATCTATGTATATTTGTGTATAATTAATGTGTGTATTTATGTATGTTTCTGTTTGTCTAGCCATTTAAATATCTACCTTTCTATCTATCAATCGGTTTATCTATGTATCTTTCGGTCTATCAACTTAGTTATCTATCTTTCTATATATTAAACTGTTTATCTATCTCTCTATCTATCAGTTTGTTTCTCTATTTGATTGGATATATTTAATATATTCTTTAAAGTAATTAAATTATTAATATTGTGTTACGTATTCTCCCTAAACCTTCATCAAGCATATACAGTATAACAAAAATACCCCGAAGACTCTTCTTCGGGAAAATTCTGTGGGTTTTTCCGTAGTTATATGCCATGGCCTAAGGCCAGTTCCTCCTAAATAACGGGCTCGTTATCACTCGCCAGGAATAACAATATATATATATATATATATATATATATATATATATATATATATATATATATATACACACAGTATATACTGTATAGATACATATATACCGGTATGTATATATATATATATACTGTATACTGTATATGAAGAAACTCCTTGCTGTCTCAAATATTGCAGTCTCAAAGGCTTCTTATCGGTACTGACACTCCTTCTAATGATATATGAAGATGGCTGAAGAGGTTCGAAGATATTTGGCGATGTCTGAAGATGTCCGAGGATGTCTGAAGATGTCTAAGGATGTCTGGAAATGTCTGAGGATGTCTGAAGATGTTTGAGGATGTCTGAAGACGTCTAAGGATGTCTAAAGATGTCTGAAGATGTCTAAGGATGTCTTAAGATGGTTAAGGGTGTCTGAAGATGTATGAGGATGTCTGAGGATGTCTGAAGATATCTAAGGATGTCTGAAAATGTCTAAGGATATCTCAAGACGTCTGAGATTGGGGGAGCAAAGGGTTGGGGTTTGCTAAAAGAAGTATAAAGATGTCTGAAGATGTCTAAGAATGTCTAAGGGTGGATGGGGGGAGGTAAAGGGTGGGGATAGCTGGGAGATTGCAGTCTAGCCAAACTTTTGATTAAGGCAGAGTTCGGAATTCGCAGTTGATTTTGGGGTCTTCGTAAGCTCTGGCTCGCTATTTGTCTATCTATCTATATGTCTATATATCTATCTATATATCTGTGTGTCTGTCTGTCTATTTATCTATCAGTCTATTTATCCATCTATCTACAGTACCTACAGTATATATCTATTTATATGTATGTATGTATCTATATATCTATCTATATATTCGTATATCTATCTATCTATCTATCTATCTATCTGTCTATCTATCTATCTTTCTGTCTGTCTGTCTGTCTGTCTCTCGCTCTCGTTCTCACTCACACACACACTCTACTCTCTCTTACACACACACAGACACACACACACACACACACAGACTAAAGCTGAATCACACTCCCAAACTAACTACTAAAGTGTATGCAAGCTAACCATGCAGAAATTGGTAACGCTGCCTTTCTATATATTTGATATAACCAATAATAAATATAGGTGGAGGTTTGGACCCCTTTCTCCCTAATGTTTCGCCCTATTTGTTTTGATATTTTAACCCCTATGTGTCGGCGTGCAACATAAGTCGAGTATAATATATCTGGACTATCTGGCGGCGCGCGACATAGGTCGTGTGGCAATTTCAGCACATAATGTTGCTGAGAGAGAGAGACAAGTTGTGGCAGGAGAGTAGCGAGCGTATGACTGCTCCAGACCACCGCGGCGAACCTACTGACACGAATCCCACCTCCTCCCTCCCTCTCTCACTCGCTACATACTGAATTGTATGGGGAAAGTACCGAATTACATGCTTTTTGCACTCGCGTTGCGCGGTTGTTGCAAGAAAACTAGCCGTCATAAAAGGATCGTTATGGTGTCATTGGAAAGCTCTGTTTATGCCCTTTCAGGGATAGATACTTGTTTTACGCTCTGGGTCTAATTTAGGCATGAAAATGATCACGTAAACAGCCCTATTTTGGCTAAAAACACCCCGCTGGGCGGTACATATAAATAAACCGCCTAGCCCGCTAATAAGGTGGTAAGACGCTCGCCCTATTAGTTTGGCAAGTTTAAGACCTTTCAGCCAATTAGTTTATCAACTTTAAGACCTTTCATGCCATTTAGGTGTCAATTTTTTCCTGGCGAGCAAGAACGAGCCTGTAATATAGGGTGAAACGGCCTTTTGGGATGTATTTCTGCCGAAAAATGCACAAATATATCTCGAAGGAGGGTCTTGGGGGGTATTTATTTTAAGCTTGATTAGTGGTCTAGGGAGGAAACTACTGTACAATAAATAATAATGTTGATAATAAATATATACATAATAAAAAACAGTATCCCTTTAAAATCGTATAGCAGTAACAAGAATAATACGAATAGGACCAAACCTACCTCTCTGCCGTTCTCCCTGGCTCAGTCTAGCATTTACCTTTTTTGGTAAGTCTGTTCGGGCCCTTAACCCCTACTGTACCATAGGGTACTAGCATAAATGTACCCCCCAGTCTCAAGCAATGTTGCCAAAATGGCTTTAGAGGCAAGATATAACAACCTCCCACCTCAAAAGATAGAAGAATACTGCCTCTCCCAGCATGTGGGGGTTTGGATATAAGCTGAGAAGTGTTGCCAAGGTTTTAGAACAGTGCTCAAATGTTGTGGTACCAGGTACTGCCTGATACTGGCAGTTACATGGATCGTATATTACTGACGGCCGGCAGCCGTCGCTGGGACTGGGGAGTGATTTATCTACTGACGGCTCTCTGCCGTCGCTGGTACCAAACGGGTTAAGGGTCCTTTGAAAATATTCCGGAAGCTCTCTTGATTTGCTTCACCACTTCAAAGCGGGCCAATACACCATCTCCATCTTCTCAGTACCATCTACCACCAGTTGTCCATCTTGAATCGCTTGGATTATTGTGTGAAGACTAGCGATGTGTAAGCAGGCATCAGGATACTGGAGGTGTATCTGTGCCAAGGGTGGGCGATGTACTAGGTCCCGGCTCATCTTGTGTTCAGTAGCGCTCGGTTGCTGGAGGACAGGAATAGGCTTATTTATCTCCCCATGGGTGCCAAGGTGAGCGAAAGGGTTGTATTTGCTAAGAGCTCCCCAGTGTGATCCAGGCAGGTGCCTGTGGCTGAGTGAGTCCTGTGGCCCTGCCCACCTCCCTTTATGCCCCTCTCTCACTGAACGGGGCCCTGTGATTGGCCAAGCCACGCGCTCGGGAGGAGCTACACCAGCCCGCTCGCTTTTAAATTCAAACTACCCCTCCTGCTTTACTTCATCTTCGTAATATTTTCCTGGAAGCTTATAAAGGAGTACAAAGGAAATCAAGCAACAACAGGTCTAGTGACCCTTCTAGGCTGCTTGTCCTCCAAAACACTGAGGATCAAGTGTCCAAACAGTGGTTTAGAGTGGGTAAGGGAACATTGGAAAGGGAACTACTGCCCTGGAACTAATGTCCGTGGCAGGATTAGGCAGTTAGTAGGGGACAGATGGGTTAGTAACTGATGGGAGGATAAAATAAAGTTATTCATTTACAAACGCAGTCAGTCACGGGTTTGATGCGAGATATTTGTCTAGGCGAAGTTTAAATGAATCAACGGTGCTGCAGTCTATGACATCTCGGGGAAGCCCATTCCATAAGTTGACAACTCGATTGAAGAAGAAATTCTTAGCTTCGTGTGAGGTAAAAGATTTACCAATAATTTTGCAACCGTTTCCCCGCGTGTAAGTAGATTGGTCGATAGTGAAGTACTTACTACAGTTCATATTGTCGATGCCTTTGATGATTTTGAACACTTGAATTAAGTCGCCTCTTAATCTGCGCTGGGTTAAAGGAAATAGATTTAATTCTCTAAGACGCTCTTCGTATGGTTTGTTCTTTAGGCTAGGTATCATTTTGGTAACTCTACGTTGAACTCGTTCTAGCTTGTCTATATCTTTTTGGTAATAAGGGCACCAGGATTGAACGCAGTATTCAAGAAGAGGGCGGACTAAGGAATTGTAAAGGGTTAGGATAACGTCTTTGGATTTATGCTCAAATGACCTGCCTATAAAGCCAATTATTTTGTTTGCCTTCTTAACAACTTCTGAACATTGTTGGCTCGGTTTTAGTTTACTCGATATTGTTACTCCCAGATCGGTTTCTCTGTTTACATTCTTAAGCTGAGTGCCATTCATCAAATAGTTTACTTTCTCATTTTGGTATCCGATATGTAGTACTTTACATTTATCCGCATTGAAACTCATTTGCCAAATTTGGGCCCAACATGACAACTTATCTAGATTGTGTTGCATATCGTCAACTTGTTCTTTTGAGAGTACGCTATTTGCAATTTTTGTATCATCAGCAAATTTTGAGATTGTACAGGTGAGACCCTCATCTATGTCGTTGATGTTAATTAGAAAGAGAATTGGTCCTAGTACCGATCCCTGGGGGTACCCCGCTACTTACATTGCTCCATTTAGATGCCTTACCGTTTATGACTACTCTTTGCTTTCTGTCGCTGAGCCAATTTTCTATCCATTTCAACACACCGTCTTGTATTCCATGCGCTTTTAGTTTTAGCAGTAAACGTTTGTGGGGAACTTAGTCAAAGGCCTTTAGAGATGTTCTGTAGTGGCTGACGGGAATAAGAGGGTGGCACCATTGTAATAGAACATTTGCGACCAGGATAAAATATACGGGTGTGAACTGGGAGCGAGTTATGATGCGAGCGTTTAAAGGGAGATGAGAGTTGATCTTTGTACTGCGTCACAGGAGGGTGGTGATTGGTCGAGCGTGGGGGAGTGTCAGGGTGTTCCCGGTTACAAGATTTAAAGGGTAAACCTTGCTTATCCACCTGAGCTAATCCCGTCTCCTGATTGGCGGACGGAATTACTCCTTCAATTATTATTATTATTACCGTCTTGGTGGTCTAATGGTTAAGGTGTCTAAAAATCTGTGTGTGATAACCCGGGTTCGAATCCTGGTGGATCACATATATGCTTTCATTGATCTCATTGGAGGTGTTTGGTGTTGTGGTGAAATTAATAGAAAATATATTATTATTATTATAATCTATATTAATTAATATTATTATTTATATTATATTTATTTTTTGTTTTATTATTATTTTATATTTATTATTATCATTATTAGTATAAATATTATTATGATCATATATTATTATTGGGTAGACAGATACATAGCACACACATATACAGTATGGAGGGGAAATATATTATTATTGGGTAGACAGATACATAGCACACACATATACAGTATGGAGGGGAAATTCCCGGATGATTCAACTTAAAGGGCGAAATTGATAACACCTGCACTTCTGATTACTTCCAAATAAGGTTACTGGGATATTGGGTACCAGGTAATGCTTGGGATAAGGGGGGTATAAGGGGTGATATAAGGGGGTATAAGGGGTGCTGTATGGGGTGATATAAGGGGTGATATAAGGTGGTATAAGGGGGGTAGAAGGGGTGATATAAGGGGGTAGAAGGGGGAATATACGGAGGGTATGAGGGGTGATATAAGGGGGATAGAAGGGGTGATATAAGGTGGGATAAGGGGGGTAGAAGGGGGTAGAAGGGGGAATATAGGGTATGAGGGGTGATATAAGGGGGGTAGAAGGGGTGATATAAGGGGTGATATACGGAGGGTATAAGGGGTGATATGAGCGGTGATATAAAGGGGGTAGAAGGGGTAATATAAGGGGGTAGAAGGGGGTATGAGGGGTGATAAGGGGGGTAGAAGGGGTGATATAAGGGGGTAGAAGGGGGGATATACGGAGGTATAATGGGTGATATAAGGGGGTATAGGGGTGATATAAGGGGGGTATAAGAGGGGTAGAAGGGGTGATATGAGGGGGTATATGGGTGGTATAAGGGGTGATATAAGGAGGGTATAAGGGGTGATATAAGGGGGGTAGAAAGGGTGATATAAGGGGGGTAGAAAGGGCGATATAAAGGGGTATGAGGGGTGATATAAAGGGGGTAGAAGGGGTAATATAAGGGGGTAATATAAGGGGTGATATAAGGGGTTATATAAGGGGTGACATAAGGGGGTAATATAAGGAGTGATACAAGGGGTGATATAAGGGGGTATAAGGGGTAATATAAGGCTTTGTAGTTCATGTATTTAATTCAGTCTGAGAGTAGCAGATTTTTTTTACTAATAGTGTATTTTTTACTAGTACGGTCAAATAATGTTATGGAGATTTGGGAGAGTTTCGTTGTAGATAATAATTGTAATACTCTTCCCTCTCTCTCACTCTCACTCTCTGTCTCTCTCACTTTATCACACACACACACACACATGCACACACTAACCCTCACACACATACACACATGCACCCTCACAATCACACCCACCAACACACACACACACACCCACACCCACCAACCCACACACACACTCACCCTCACACCCACACACATACACCCACACATACACACACACACACCTTCCAAGGCTACCAAGGCTTCATCTCCACCTTCCTAGACATCACATGTGGAGTCCCACAGGGCACAAAGATGGGGCCTCTATTGTTCCTCATCTTGATTAATGATGCCCTAAAGGACACCCCATTCCACTGGAAGTACGTGGACGACTCGACAGTCGGCATTACTGTCGATAACACCTCCCCTGACTATGACCCCCTACAAGACATCCTCGACCGTCTTCAAGCCTGGACCACAGACAATCATGTGACTATCAATCATGACAAGACAGTGGTCATGCACATCAACACTTCCGTTACCGACCTTCCTCCACCCACTGTCACAATTGGTCCTCATCCCCTTCAGCTTGTTGAGTCCACCAAACTCCTCGGAATCACTGTGGACAACAAACTGAACTGGAAGAAACATGTAACTACCACAGTCAGGACCGCCACTTACAAGTTATTTATGCTAAGGCGGTTGAGATCCCTGGGGGCGCCGGAGAATGAGCTGAAGAGTATATATAACACCTTTATACTCCCTAAGCTCACCTACGCCTCTCCCGCCTGGTCCTCCTCTCTAACCCTAACACAACAACGTCAACTGGAGAGAGTTCAGAGGAGGGCATGCAGGATCATCCTGGGTGGCACATATCCAGGGTACGAGGAAGCTCTCACCACCCTTAGCATACCTGCACTTTCAACCCACCACTACAACACACTCAAACAGTTTGCATCTAAGCTGCTTGTTCACCCACGACACAGAAACTTACTTCCACCAGACGCCCCTAGACCTACACGTGCAGCTCGTCATTTCAACACACTCCAACCAATAAGAGCAAGAACTGACAGATATAAAAATAGTCCTATCCCAACCATTGTTAATATTATTAATAATGTGTAATAACGGTCTGTCACACCATATATACGCGCCCACCTTTAATAATATATGCATAAGTGTGTGTGCGTGTGTGTATTAGAATATAATTATGTATGTATTTGCTTGAGTTTGTTTATGTATATGTGTATATATGTATCTATGTATGTGCAGTATATGTGTATGTATGTGTGCGTATATGTGTATGTATGTATGCGTTATTTATGTATATATATGTGTATAGTGTATACTGTTTGTGGTTCGAGCCCGGCTGAGAGTATCAGGTAGGATAAGAGAAGAGCATATATGCATGTAATGTGCATATATTTATGTATATGTATGTCTGTGTGTACGTGCTGTCAATGGTTCGAGCCCGGTTGAGAATATAAGGTATATAATATATATATGTACTGTACGTGTATTTATTTATATGGTCATATGCACATATGTATGTAAATATACGTACATATGAGCGAGAACATATTGCTCACTAGCGCAACTTCTGATTATAAATCTATGCATAAGCATTATCTATTATTAAGTGTTCGCGTATCTTCATCCATGTATTTCCACCCTTAACAATAGAACGCCCAGCTCTTCCATATTTCGCCTTCTGTCTCACACACACACACACACACACACACACACACACACACACTCACACACACACACACACACACACACACACACACACACACACACACACACACACTACCGAGGATTAACCTCCCATTGTAGTACCCGCACCCTCTTTACCTCACTTACCAAAACAGTTTCTGTATGTATGTATGTCTGTGTGCATACGTGAGCGTTTGTGTATACGGACATGTGCACACTTACTGCATGTTCTTATGTTCCTATATATGTATGTATATGTATGTGCGCACGTACGTGTATATACGTATGTTCTGTATATGAGTAAGTTAATAAATGTGTAAATGTACTGTATATCACTTACTCTCATGGTTATTTTATGATAATTTGTATTCTGCACATGCATCATTATTGTATTTATTTATTTTGTTTGTAAACTAAGCTTACCATCCTCATATCTGTACATCTCATGTTCATCCACTAAATTGTAAAATGTGTATTTTCAGCTCATGAGGCTGCCATTCTTTAATAAACCGTTTATTATTATTATTATTATTATTACACACACACACGCACACACACGCACGCACGCGCACGCACGCACGCACGCACGCACGCACGCACGCACGCACACACGCACACACACACACACACACACTTATTTAACTCCCATTATTAGCCTCACCTGACCCTACCAGAACAGTTTTTGTATGTATGTATGTTTGTTTGCATACGTGAGCGTTTATGTATACGGGCATGTGCACATTTACTGCATGTTCTTATGTTCTTATATATGTATGTATATATATGTGTATTTATGTGTGTACGTATGCGTATATATGTATGTTCTGTATATATATGAGTAAAATAAATGTGTACTGTATATGCACTGTAAATCACTTACTCTCATGGTTAATTTATGATAATTTGTATTTTTCACTAGCATAATTATTGTATTAATTTCTTGTTTTAATGTAAAGTATATTATACTCACCCATTGTAAACTGAGCTTACCATTTTCATATCTGTACATCTCATGTTCATCCACTAATTGTAAAATGTGTATTTTCAGCTCATGAGGCTGCCATTCTTTAATAAACCGTTTATTATTATTATTATTATTATTATACCTACACACACACTATCTATAACTCACCTGGATTAACCCCCTTGACTATTATAGTGGCCGAAGTTAAACTCACATAATGATAAAGCCTAGTACGCCATTTATTTTACTATCGGGAATTGTATGCGCTTATTATTGATATAATTCAGTGACACTTTAGTCGCTCTCCTCAATTGTATATATCTTTGTTCGGAATTAGGTTTTTTATTTTGTATTCATGTAATAGATTATTATTATTTTTGTATTTTATTTTGTATTTTATTTTGTATTTTTATTTTTTTGCGAGTGAATGCTAGTGTTATGGTCTTCGAAAGGGGTGAAGCCACAGAGTGTTAGGTGAGGTTGAACGGTCAGACTAGGGAGAATGTCATCTCATTTAAATATCTGGGCAATGTGCTGAGTAAAGATGGGGGCATGGATGAAGAAGTGAGGGAGAGGGTGCAACAGGGGAAGAGGATTGTAGGAACGCTGATAGCAGTAACAAGAAAAGTGGTGGTCAGCATGGAAGTAAAGAAGTCCTTGCATGACAGTGTGGTAATACCTACATTGACTTCCGGAAGCGAAGCATGGGCGATGGTGGAGAGACTCAGACCAAGAGTGAGAGGGTTGGAAATGAGTTACTTAAGAAGTGCGTCCAGAGTTACATGGAGGGATAGACAGACGAATGAAGAAGTAAAAGAGAGGTATGGTGTGGATGTAGACGTGCTGGAAAGTGTGAAAAGGAACGCCTTGAAATGGTTCGGCCATATGGAACGTATGGGAAACGAGAGAATGACTAAGAGGGTGTACGAGAGAGAGGTGGAAGGACAGAGAGGGGGAGGTAAACCGAGAGAGAGGTGGAAGGATGGAGTGAAGAAGTATATGAGAGAAGGCGGTGCTGGTTGGGGTGAGGGGCGTCGACTGACTGAGGACAGAGGTGCATGGGGGTGTTTCGTTCGTGGCCACCCCTTCGGGGATCACGGCGTCACACAATAGATAGATAGATTGTATCTATTTTATGTTTTGACAAACTAGTTATTGGATTTCAATGGTTATTTTCGCAATATTTAGAGAGCTTTTCTCTTTTCTCATCGGAATGTCCCCCCCCCCTTGCTCTCTCCCCCCCCCCTTCTCTCTCTCTCTCTCTCTCTCTCTCTCTCTCTCTCTCTCTCTCTCTCTCTCTCTCTCTCTCTCTCTCTCTCTCTCCCCATTACTCTGCAGGTCACCAGTTTAATTGTCACGTCTCCAGTTAACGTGGGATAGGTCTGTCTGTTACTAAGAGAGAGAGAGAGAGAGAGAGAGAGAGAGAGAGAGAGAGAGAGAGAGAGAGAGAACAAATGAAAACACCAGTAGCTTCTATGTATTCTGCATTTAATGAGGTAATATAATAGGCAATGCATTCAATGGTAGTGAAGATATTGTTTGTTATATTATAATATCCTTTACACGGTTCATGCAGACTACCACTTAGCTATACAAATATATCCTAAGGCAGCGTTGCCTATGTCTGGTAGGTGGGTAACCCAATTATGTGCCACCCTGTATATATCAGCATTAAGGGGAAGTATTGGTTCTTTTAACTGAATCCCCTTCTCCTTCATGTTTAGCCCCATTAGTTTTCACATTTTGTGACTTTCGGACATTTCTTTGTCAACATTAACCCATTGAGCACCAGCTGATTTATAATAAATGTACAACGTGGGACCAGCAGGTTGTCATTTTGTTTTTCCTGAAAACACATGGGATGGGTTAGTAATGAAGAAAAAACATAAAAAAACGCTCACCTAGGTCATTTAGGGGTCCTGCGAGGCGACGGAAAGTCGCAATTTACATGGGGAAATGGGTAGGCAAACTACTTGGAAATCACTCCCGCGCGCACCCACACACACGCGGCTGGACTTGGAGAGTTTCTAACCATCGGTATTGTTGCGTGGGATACTAAAGCAGTTCCCATACAAATCTGAACCCTCTAAGTGCCATAGGACAAGAGTAATCAACGCGAACACAACCATTGCGTCGCTGGGGTTTAGCGTTATATTTACAGGCGACGCATAACATGCGTCGCTGGTACTCAATGGGTTAAGACCTTTCGTGTCGATATTTTCCCCTAATGACCGCGACTGTACATGGAAGAGTGTGTATGTCTACATTATTTTATGCCAGCTTATGCGTTGGTGTTAGTTACCTTAAAGTTAGTTCAACATTTGTTAGAGTATATTTGTGTTAGTGTGTGTTAGTGTACGTGTGTGTCTGTAGCTGGAGTGGCCACATATCTTATACTAGGTGGTCAGAGGCGGCGGTCCACTGTATAACTCTCAGTAATGGCCTGTATTTGTCACCCCAAGTACCTGGGCGTTGGTCTATATTACGTGCGAATATATACATACAGTTGCCCACGTACGTTCTGTTCCTCGTCGCTATATTATGTATAGAAGTAAAATTAGTATGTATTTGTCACCTAAGTTGCTCTACATTATGTGCGAATAATATACTGTTGCCCACAAAAGTTCTGTTCCTCGTTGTGATCTTATGTATGATTGATGATAATATATCTGATCCTATGCCAATTAACTGTGGGGTCCCGCAGGAAAGCATCCTTGGTCCCTTACTCTTTCTCTGTTATGTGAACGACATGGAACTGAGCGTCTCATGTAAATTATTACAGTATGCAGACGACAGCGTGCTTCTGGTTTCAGGAAAAGACCCAATAAGTATTGCCGCTTCACTTTCCAAAGAACTCTTCACCTTCAGGCTGGAGCCATCAAAGACCACTATCTCACCCCTAACCACCCCCACCTCACACGCAACGAGTTAGAGAAACACACCACCATACTCGATAAAGAAAGTGACCCAAGGAGATTACCTATACTCGAAGCTTTATATATCCAAGCCTTACATCCCAACATCTACAACCAAACTCTGGACCTTCAGATCCTTCCTTTTGCCAAAAGGCACTTTCCTACAGGACCTAACACCCCCCCTCGACCCCGGTGCCCTTGACGCAGCACCCCGCGCTACCTCCTTCAGCTTCGTCTTCCGCATGCGCCACACGTACTACAGAACTTAGGCCACGCCCCTCGACACGCAGCCAATCAGCTTCGACCCCGCCAACCGACCACCATCCCGCATCCAGTGCGCATGCGTGAAGCGGTTCTCTCTTTCTCTCTCCTAGAATACCCCTCCACCAATAGCAGACTTTTGCCCCATGATTTTCGCCTCCTCTGATCCTCCACCCTCTATATATACCCTTCCTGTTTACCTTTTATATCATTCTATCCTTACTTGATAATGCTGGTTGTCCAGTGAAACGTGTCGTATATCCTGTATCATCATGTACATTAATGTAACCCTGTACCACCATGAATTTTGCTCATCTCCTTCATCTACTTCCTGCCACCCAGCGAAAACTAATCAGAGACCTGGAAACTTTGAATAATAAAATTTCCAACGCAGAAATTGCCATTTCTTTCAACCTCGTATGTATTAAAGAAAATATATATATATATATATATATATATATATATATATATATATAGAGAGAGAGAGAGAGAGAGAGAGAGAGAGAGAGAGAGTTTATATACTGTATATATAGACCCTATATATATATATATATATATATATATATATTATATAAGAGAGATATATATAACAGATATGATAACATATTATATCACTGTAATAAGCAGTAATAAACAAATGGTAGACATATCTCACGTCGGATATATATATATATCGAACAATTAATTAACATCGAGGCAAACATTTGTGGTAAAACATTTCCCTCATGAGTTATTGGTATATTTAGAGTAGCTGGTAACCGTGTTTAAACTTTGAATACTAAATGCGTCTCTATTCATGGTGTTCTAAAGTTGATTTTCATGTGTCGACTGCTAAACTATCACCTTTCCTCCCCCAAACTGCATACTTGCATAGTTTGAGTCTCGTTTAACCCTTATTGCTTTCTGACATTAGGCTGAGATTAGTATGGATCTTCATATAGAGCTTTTTACCAACTCTTCTGCTATAAGTCAAACAGATCTTAACTACCCGCGGTTACTCCCTTTACATTGGTGCCACATGTATAATCCCTAACAACGAAAATATATTATTTTCGGTATTAAGTACCTTAAGTCGGTTTGAAATGCTCAGGCTATTTCTACAGGTACAAACAAGCTTTGTTGTTTTTATAATTAATTCGATTATTAGTAAATTCAATGGACATTGTATACAGCTTGGCAACATGGCTACCGCGACGTTGTCAGACGTCGGCCAAAAAAACTCATCACAAATTTCACGTGATGGCGGCGCGCTGCCAGGCGCACAAAATTTATACTCTCACTTCATTTCATTCCTGACTTTGACACCATCCACAATGGAAGCCGCTCCAAATCGCCCCACCACTTGCATAGTCAGACAAAACAGATGGTACAGATGGTACAGAGGGGAAACCACTTAAAAAAAATGCGCCGAAACTTTTACCTCTTGGGTGGTGTGGAAAAAAAGTAAAAATAAAAATGGTAATATATTACCAGTACATACATACTACATACATATATATATATATATATATATATATATATATATATATATATATATACTGTCTATATATATATATATATATATATATATATATATATATATATATATATATATATCGTCCTGATGGTCGACGGTTCGATCCCCACTGAGAGACTAGAAACATTTAGTGGCTCACGTGTATTTGTGATATATTCTCAATATATATATATATATATATATATATATATATATATATATGAGAGAGAGAGAGAGAGCGAGAGCGCCACAAAACTGGGGGGGGGGGGGGGGAGAAAAAAAAGGGGAGGCAAGTGTGGTGTGGTGTATGCGGGGTGGGGGGGGGGGGGAGGGGGGTAGAGTGGTGTGGTGTGTGTGGGGGGGGGGGGGGGAGTGGTGTGGGGTGTGGGGTGAGTGAGAGAGAGAGATAAATAGTAATATAATTTATTATAGCAATAATAATCTATGCATTCATGTGGGCTACACAGTCTTACACATACAGTATATATAGAGAGAGCCGATCTCCCTACATTGACCTTGAACGGGGGGGGGGGGGGGGGGGGTAGCGAGAGTAATTTGGAAAGGTTGTCGTACGGAAAGGGTCAAGTGGACAGGTGGCACCAGTGTAAGGGTGGCTGACCGCGCCCATAACCGCCTGTTTAGGTCTGTAGGATTTTTTTTTATTTTTTATAATACTGGAAAACCACAGTTCATACAGTTCAGGCCTGCCAACATTATTCAGGATAAATCCTATGACCCTAACTATTCAGTTACACTATTAATCTAATTGATTCTGATTAACTTGCACTAAAGATTAACGTTAATAATAGATGTGTGCTAATGTAGAAGCAATACAAATAATAATTACAAAAGTAAATGTAAAATCTGTTGGTAACCCTTAAGAACCGAGACAACATTGTCAGAGAGAGAGAGAGAGAGAGAGAGAGATTCTATAGCAGGAATTAGATAGCATTTTCTTACCGATTACCTTGTATTTAATATTTGATAACATATAACTGTCGATTTTAGGTAGGATAGATGGTGAATAGCTATTACTGAACTTACAGTATATTTCGTATTTGCATACATATGCATTGAACATCGGCAGGCTTCGATATAACACTCATTCCAAGTGAAAAGCGATTATGAGAATTATTTATTTAATCATATAGATGACATATACTCGAAAAAGTTCAGTATAATTAAGACAACACTAGAGTGCTCCGTTAATATCGTATCTGTGAGACTGTTTGGGAAGTGAGTTTTCAATAATTTCACTATCAGTTGCTACGCGGATATAATGCTCTCCTGATTATGATATATCCGCGAAAAGATAAGTAGATATCTAGTTTGTTATACATTTATGACATACCTCGTTGAAGTCTGTAAAACTGTCTTCATAGCGTAATGCATAAATGCACTGAATTTCGATGTGAGCATCCTAGGTTCGAATCCCTGGACTGTCACATGTATGTGTTGATTTCATGATTTGAGTTTAGAAGTAAAGTTGGTTGGTGGAGAAAACATATGAAATACCTTTTTGATAGACTCCCCCCCCCCCCCCCCATCCAACAAAAATAATGACTGCTGTGAACATGGTCATACTTTAAAATGGCAATGAATATATATATATATATGAGAGAGAGAGAGAGAGAGAGAGAGAGAAAGTGTTAATATTCTCGAATATGCACCAAAAAGCCTAACCACGGATCGAGCATTGAATGAATATTCCACTTATAATCAATTAAACAATCCATACAATATGTTTTTTAGTAAGTTCCAACATCTCTTCAGAGGTATTCAAAAATTACAAGATTGCCATATCAATGTGCAAATCCATTAAATACCAATGCATATTGGGCTGGGTGGGTGAATACTATCGATCTATCTATCTATTGCCTGACGCCGTGATCCCCGAAGGGGATCACGGTACATAATTTATAAAATAACTAGAAGGGGTGATGGTATTGAAATTTACGTTATAAATAAAAACATGATAGAATACTAGTTACACATAAATCATAAGTGTTTGTGTGTCAAACTACGGATAGGTGACAGATAGTGTAAATGATCTTCATTCTGTAAAATCAGATAATTTATTGCAACATTGTTCTGGCATATATAGAATATATATAGATTACCAATTCCTGAATGGACTCGGCCTCGTTGCAAGGTTCCTTTATTCTGTGTTCGTGGAAAACAATGGTTGTAATCGGCGGTTTCCTCCTGTGTGGGGTTGGGGTAGGGTGTGAGTGGGGGGCCTGCTTGTTTAATCTCTCCATTATAGGGTAGGGGAAGGAAGGGGTGACGGACTGGCACCATCCCGTCCCTTCTGCCTGGGGTAGGAGTAGTAAGGGGGACTGGGCAGGGACCACCCCGTTCCTACCTTTTGGGGTAGTAGGAGTAGGGGGTAAACCCTGTGCAGGGACTTTCACTTCTGGGTGTACCTATTTGTTGGTCTATGTTACGTGCGAATATATGCAGTTGCCCACTTGTAGGGTGTAAATATATGCCGGGGTCTATGTCTACTAAGTTGTTGGTGATTTTATATAACATCTGTTGCCTGTGTAATTGTTTTCTTGGCATAAGTGGGTTTAGTCTAATGTCTTGTTTGAACAAAGTGACAGATGTAGTGTGTCTGTTGTCACGTCTGACCCATCTTGCTGCTTTGTTTTGTATGGCCTCTATTTTATTTATATTGTTGTGAGTGTGTGGATCCCAGACGGTGTCGCAGTAATCCAAGTGTGGCTGAACAAGTGTTTTAAATGCTAGAATTGTTGATGTTTGCGTTACACTTAGTGAGATTCCTGCGCAGGAAGCCCAGGGCCTTAATTGCCATTGCTCTGATGCTGCTGACGTGAATGGTTCACCTCATGTCCGCTGAGATGTGGACCCCCAAATATTTGTGGTAGGAAACAGTATCTAGGAAAGTGCTATGGAGTTTGTAGGAAAATGGGATGGATTTGTTCAAACGGGTGAAGCGGATATGGTGACATTTGTCAGGTCTAAATATAATTTGCCACTTGGTAGACGAGATCATGAAGGTATTATTCTTTACCCTTATAGTTCCCATAGATCCTTCCTAAACTATAATTATAAAAACGTCTAATGTTAGCCAGAATAAACTGTCAAAATGCGTCATAATCTTCTAAGGTTTAGCAACACCTAATGCCAAGAACGAGACGATTCACGTTAACTAATGAATAACTCTTTCACATACGCATGCATAGTTACGTGTGTCCTGGTAAGTAAATATTAATTACACTCGAATTAACAAGATTGCATAATTCTCACCAAGCGCAAAATTATATCAGTTTACCTCTTAATATGATATTTTCTAAACTCTAAGTAGCATACAGAGAAAACTATATTTTATGAGTGACTAAAACATTTTCAAATATGACAATTAACCCATATTGTACCGGTGACGTCCTTTTCTGTGTATTCTGGCAAATATTAAATTATTTTATAAAGTTAAGGAAGGACCTCTAACCATTAAGAAGGCTGCAAACTATCTCAATTAATCCTTTGAGCCACCACAGATCCTTCCAAAGCTGAAAACAATTGTTTAACAGTCGCCAGAATATAAAGAGAAAGGACGTCACCGGTATATAACTTGAATCTTGCCAGGTGATTGTTGTTGCAGCTGAATAGCTTCCCTGGCTACTAAATATATAGTTTTTAATTAATGTTTTTGTTTTAAAACAAGAAATATGTAATATACAGTATATTTTATTAATGTATATTATGAAATAAAGAGTATTGATTGATTGATTGATTGGTACAGAGTGGGTTAACCCTTTCATTACCGGTACCGTCCTTTTAACTATATTTTGGCTACTATTAGACGATGTTATTTAGTTTAAAAAGGGCCTCCAATAATTAATACTTCTAAATATCTCACTTAACCCTAACCACAGATCCCTCTTAAGCTGCATAAAATTGTCTAAAGATACCTAAAGTACATTTTAAAAGACGTCGCCGGTAAGGAAGGGGTTAATGGACCACTTTTGAGTTTCAGGCTATAAGGAAGTTGGAGTCGTGAACATCGATATTAAAGAGAAATATAATAATAATGTGGATTTCTGATGGATAAAAAGTATGATCAATTTGGTTTTCTGTATTTATAAATGTATTATGACCGTATTTTAGCTGGTAATTCTGCTAAATATTGATGGCCACAGCTCCAACTTCCTTACATACCAAAACTCGTAAGTGGTCAATTATTCGTTTGGTATCGCTCTCCGCCATAGTATAATGAGTTGGATAGATTAATAACACACCTAACAAAGCCACTCCAACAGCTTCCTCTCCCTCCAACACTCTTCAGAAAATAGGAACAGTAGAAAGGAGCTACGAGGTGCCGTTATAAAGGTTTATCCCTCGATCAATACTTTCATGAGTTTGATAGATAAGAGTGGCATCTGTATTTGTGATTTTTGGCCAGACTGATAACACAATTATACAGGTTATTCGCACATGTAATTTATTGTGGCATTATTCTAGCGATATTCTTGAGATTTGAGCCATTTTAGAGCACATATTTACATCTAGCGGCATGAATTCTAGCGATATTCTGGAGATTTGAGCCATTTCAGAGCAATATTGTAGAGATTGTGGCATTATTCTAACGATATTCGGGAGATTTGAGCCATTTCAGAGCGATATTGTAGAGATTGTGGCATTATTCTAACGATATTCTGGAGATTTGAGTCATTTCAGAGCAATATTGTAGAGATTGTGGCATTATTCTAACGATATTCGGGAGATTTGAGCCATTTCAGAGCAATATTGTAGAGATTGTGGCATTATTCTAACGATATTCGGGAGATTTGAGTCATTTCAGAGCAATATTGTAGAGATTGTGGCATTATTCTAACGATATTCGGGAGATTTGAGCCATTTCAGAGCAATATTGTAGATATTGTGGCATTATTCTAACGATATTCGGGAGATTTGAACCATTTCAGAGCAATATTGTAAGATTGTGGCATTATTCTAGCGATATTCTGGAGATTTGAGCCATTTCAGAGCAATATTGTAGAGATTGTGGCATTATTCTAACGATATTCGTGAGATTTGAGCCATTTCAGAGCGATATTGTAGAGATTATGACATTATTCTAACGATATTCGGGAGATTTGAGCCATTTCAGAGCGATATTGTAGAGATTGTGACATTATTCTAACGATATTCGGGAGATTTGAGCCATTTCAGAGCGATATTGTAGAGATTGTGACTTTATTCCAGCAATTTTCGGCATTTATATACTATCTAGTGGACTTAAGGGGGGTGACCTGTTTTTGTTCTGTCCTTTTCTATCTTTCTCTGGCTTGTATCCATTTGGCCCCATTCAGCCTACTGGTTTAAGACGTTTATCCCCATCCAGGTGTCAATTTTTTTACTGGTGAGCGGTAGCGAGCCAGCATATTTTTTAAATGTTTTTGACAGCAGGCTAAATTTGTACATTTTTCGATAGAAAAATTTATCTGGCGAAGCCAGATCTCTTCACATAATGCTCGCCAGGAATAATGCTCGCCATAACGCTCGCCAGGAAGAAATCGACACCTAGATGGGAATAAACGTCTTAAAATAGTTGTCTGAATGGGGCCGAATGGATACAAGCCAGAGAAAGAGAGAAAAGGAGAGAAATAACAAAAAGCAGGTCACCCCCCTTAAGGGGAGATGGGCATATTTATTTGCTGGTTTTATCTCTTTATCAACTCTGCATAAGCAGAGTGGTATCACCCCCCTGTATAGTGGGGTACCACCGGCCAAAATGTCTGTCGTTGTCCTTGTCGTCCGTCGATCCCGAAACTCTTCTTGGACCGTTGGACGGATTTTCATAAGAACATAAGAACATAAGAAAATGGGAGTCTGCAGAAAGCCGATTGGCCTAAGCAAGGCAGAACCCTGTCCCACACAACCCCAATTACAAAGCCCAATTATAGGCTCAACACTCTAATACCCTGAGGATCATCTTACCAAAACGGTTAGAGATTAACGCAGGATTACGGGGGTCTGCAGAGCGCTGATTGGCCCAACCCTGCTGATCCCCCTTCACACCCAACCCTTCTCGTCCATATGCTTATCCAATTTTATCCTAAAGCTCCCTATCGCCATTTTTCACCAAACTTCACACGAACATTCGGTGGGTGAATGCGACGGTCAGTCAAAAAAGATTTGATTAAATTTGTGCAATAGTTATGGTCTTAGGTCAAAATATGTTTAGCCCCCATTAGTTCTGAGATTTTAAGACGTTCGTTCCATTAGTTTGGCGATTTTGAGACCTTTCACCTCTTTTCTTTGTCAATATTAAGGTCTTTCGTGCCATTTAAGTGTCGATGGTTTCCTGGCGACCAATAGTGAGCCTGTAAATTTAGAAGAAAACCTTCGGCCGGGACATTTTTCTACCAACAAATGTACAAATTTATCTTGAAAGTGGGTCTAGGAGGTGTTAAAGGGCTAAATATCATTCAGTTTCAGAATGATCACTGTTTCTATTTATTTCGTTCATGAAGGTTTAAGGCATCCCTTAACATGCTCAGTACCAGTGCCGTCCTTTTAACTTTATTGTGGTTACTATTAGATGAGTTTATTCAGTTGTATAAGGGCCTCCAGCAGGTAATAGGCTTCGAACTATCTCACTTTACCCATTTTACTACCACAGATCCTTCTTAAACTGCACATAATCGTCTAAATATAGCTAGAATAACATTACAAAAGATGTCGCCGGTACAGAAGGGGTTAAGCGTCGTTTCAGAAAACGGTGGTAACTCCATATTTCTGTCTATATAGTCGACAATTTCCGTATACACACTTTCAATAACCTAACATAAACATGAAATCGTATACATCGTATATATATATATATATATATGTATATATATATATATTATTATGTTCTATCCAACAACCAACTCTACTCCTAAAATCGATTAATGAAATATATACTGTATTGTACTTAGTTGCTATCGTTTGTGTGTACGGTATCTAGCTAGCTACGTGATCACGAGTCGGAGCGGGTGGTGGTGGAGGGGGTGACCGGTCACTTCAACCAGTAGACCATTTCAACCAGTACCAAATCAACCAATACGGTTAGGTTAGGTTAGGTTAGTACTATATTTTGGCACTGGTTTGGTTGGTCTGGGTTAATTTGGCACTGGTTGAGAGCTACTGGTTGAAATGGTCTACTGGTTGAAGTGACATGGAACCGTGGATGGGATATAATTCCAAATGAAGCCATCACTTTTAAGCTCCTCGGTGGTCTAGACTCTAGGTGGTTAGGTGCTGGAGTGCTGCACTACTGGCCTGGGTTCGAACCCTCGCTGGGAAACAAACTATTAATATAAGATAGGACATTATCGGTCACCACGGGATTGGGCCCACTAAGGTTAGGTTAGGTTAGGTTCCAATCCCGTATGGGCCCAATTCCGTATATTCCGTATGGGCCCAATCCCTATGGAACCGAAATTATCCCTTACAATACCGGTGACGACATTTCCATTATATTCTGATAACTATTTGACGATTTTGTTCAGCTTGGGAAGGACGTCTGTCAATTAAAAGGCTGCAATTAATCCTTTTGGCAACCATATATCTTTCCTAAACTTCATAAGATCGTCTACATGTTGCTGAAATCCAATAAAGGAGACGTCACCGGTACTGTAAGGGTTATTATCTTACCATAAAATAATGGTGCCTTGCTAATGTCCAAACTGGCCACTAGCGAGTTTCTGGCTATAGGCTAAGCAAGTGAAGCTGTAGACCTCGATATAAAACAGAATTAAAAGCTATAATACGGCAAAACATAACATAAACATATATACACTTTCTACCCATTGCATTCATATATCTTTTCGTATTTCTACTAAATATCGATGATTACAGTTCCATCTTCCTTATAACGGGAGGTTCAGAATTGATCACTTGGCGCCTGAGCCACCTGTGTTTTTAGCCACGTGGCTCCAAAGCTTCACTCAGGACCCAGTGTTGACAGTTTAGCTCATTTATGTTTTTCTATCTAGCGGTTGTTATTGAGATCTAGCGATATTGAGTTTTCGCTCTATTTTGGAGATCTGAGCTATTTTGTAAGTTATATATTAGGGATTATGCCATTTTTAGCGATATCCTGGAGACTGTGACATTTCTCTTGCGATATTCGGAGAGTGTTATACTTCTAGCGACATTTGGGCATCTTCATATTATACGATAAAGCAAGCGACTTTTGAGGAGCAATCTAGCTGTGTTTTGAGTAAGTTGGCAACCATGACAGCCATCACTCCCAGTCCCAACACACACACTCACACTTCTGAGTTAGTTTCCCTAGTGACTGGTTTCACTTGCGCGGTTCCTTCGTGAATTCCTTTGTATGCGTTCGCGTGTCGTAGTGTGTGAGGTGCTTCAGTGCTTGGGATATTCGGAAGGAAGCACTGCAGGAGGAGAAGGGTACTGAAGGCGAGGAGGACGTAGTGTGTGTGAGGCGCTGAAGAAGGAGGAGAAAGAAGAGGTACACTACTACTGAAGGCGAGGAAGGCATAGGGTGAGTGTTATTATTGCTGGGTTATTGGCGGGGTGTTGATCTGACGGTGTTGCTAAGTGGCCGCCCTAATCCCTCCCTCCCTCTTCTCCACCAAACTCCCTATCTTGTTTATTTACCTCTCTCATTCCTTCACCATCCCCCTCACCTCCCTCCCCTCCTCCCTCATCTGTCCCACCCTTCTCCCATGCCTCCCACCCTTCTCCCATCTTCCCTATCTCTTTCTTCCTCCCCCATCCCTCATTCCTCCCACTTAACTCTTCCTCCCTTCCTTCCTCCCCCATCCCTCCCACCTCTCACTTTCCTCCGCTATCCCTCCCACCTCCTTTCCCCCTCTCCTCCCTCCCTTCCTCCCCTCCCCCATAAATTCCTCCCTCCCTTCCTCCATCATCCCACCTCCCTGGCTCCCTCCCTCCCACTTTCCTCCAGTATCCCTCCCACCTCCCTCTCCATCCCTACCCCACCTCCCTCCTCCATCCCTCTCTTCCTACCCCTACCTCCCTCCCTTCCTCCTTTCCTCCTTCCCTTGCTTTGATGTGTTTTATTGTGTACATTGTTATCTTTATTTTTTGTAATGTATTTCTTTCTTTACCGTACTATATAATATGCTAAATATGTATGTGTCCGATGATGTTTATTATTGTATAGGCTATAGACTAACATGTTTTATTATTGTATAGGCTATACTAACATGTTTTATTATTGTATAGGCTATACTAACATGTGTTATTATTGTATAGGCTATACTAACATGTTTTGTTATTGTATAGGCTATACTAACATGTTTTGTTATTGTATAGGCTATACTAACATGTTTTATTATTGTATAGGCTATACTAACATGTTTTATTATTGTATAGGCTATACTAACATGTTTTATTATTGTATAGGCTATACTAACATGTTTTGTTATTGTATAGGCTATACTAACATGTTTTATTATTGTATAGGCTATACTAACATGTTTTGTTTATGTAGCCTATGCAAATTACTGGTAAGAACCACTGTATACTGGAAAGAAGAATGATACATATTCTAATTCTTCCCTCCCCCCCCACCTCCCTCCCCTCCTATTCTTCCATCTCCCTCCCCTCCTATTCTTCCACCTCCCTCCCCTCCTATTCTTCCACCTCCCTCCCCTCCTATTCTTCCACCTTCCTCCCCCCCTATTCTTCCCTCTCCCTCCCCCCCCATTCTCTCATCTCCCTCCTCCTCCCTCTCCTATTCTTCCTCTTCCTCCCTCTCCTATTCTTCCATCTCCCTCCCCTCCTATTCTTCCATCTCCCTCCCCTCCTATTCTTCCATCTCCCTCCCCTCCTATTCTTCCACCTCCCTCTCCCCTATTCTTCCACCTCCCTCCCCCTACCCTCCTATTCTTCCTCCTCCCTCTCCTCCTTCTTCCACCTCCCTCTCCTCCTTTTTCCACCTCCCTCTCCTCCTTCTTCCACCTCCCTCTCCTCCTTTTTCCACCTCCCTCTCCTCCTTCTTCCACCTCCCTCTCCTCCTTCTTCCACCTCCCTCCCCTCCTATTCTTCCACCTCCCTCCCCTCCTATTCTTCCACCTCCCTCCCCTCCTATTCTTCCACCTCCCTCCCCTCCTATTCTTCCACCTCCCTCCCCCCCTATTCTTTCTTCCCCCTCCCTCCCCTCCTATTCTTCCACCTCCCTCCCCTCCTATTCTTCACCCTCCCTCCCTCCCCTATTCTTCACCCTCCCTCCCTCCCCCCTATTCTTCCCCCCCTCCCTCCCCCCTATTCTTCACCCTCCCTCCCCCCCTATTCTTCCCCCTCCCTCCCTCCCGTATTCTTCACCCTCCCTCCCTCCCGTATTCTTCCACCTCCCTCCCCCCCTATTCTTCCACCTCCCTCCCCCCTCTTCTTCCCCCCCCCTCCCTCCCTATTCTTTTCCACCTCCCTCCCCCCCTATTCTTCCACCTCCCTCCCCCCCTCTTCTTCCACCTCCCTCCCCCCCTCTTCTTCCACCTCCCTCCCCCCCTATTCTTCCACCTCCCTCCCCCCTATTCTTCCACCTCCCTCCCTCCACATCACCTCCCCAACTCCCTCCCTCCACATCATCTCCCTAACTCCCTCCCTCCACATCATCTTAACTCCCTCCCTCCACATCATCTCCCTTACTCCCCATACCTCACTCCACATCAACTTCCTTATTCCACCTTACCTTCCTCCCTCCACACCTACCTCACTCCCCCCCCCTTTCTCTCTGCCTCCACCCCCACCTCTCCCCCCCCCCCCTTCCCTCCCTTCCACCCATCCATCCCACTTTTTTTCTTTTTCTTTAACGTGTGGAGGGTATATGAACGTTCGGCTTACTCATATACTGTAGTTATTGTCTTGTTTTTCTGGGTTATCTCCAGATGTAAGAAATTATGTTGCAATGAGTTAAGTTTACCTATAGGCTACTCCGTTTCTTTTCAACTGACGGTAAAATACAAAGTTCCCATCAAGATTTCTGTTATTTTGAAGATTTTGTAGTGAAATATGGTGCTAATTATATAAACATGGTCTTAATATTATGCAGAAATACAATAGTTTCATATTTTCCCATTAACTATCTACAAATTAGCTAAGGGATTCAATTTATCGTCAGTTGAAAAGAAACTGAGTATAGTTGTTCTTCGCCTGAAATTACCCAAATACATTTTGTTTGGATACTTATTGAAATCTTACCTTGGAATTTTTCTAGTTTAACACCGGGCCGAAACCATCGATATATTATTTAGGCTTACATGTTAGTTATATCATGTACTTCATTGGCATATATGTCCAAACCGTCGGTAATTCATTATAATATACGCCCTAAATCACAAACAACATGATTGTAAGGATGTAGTATCCGTGCTACGGTCATGTTTACATAGGTCGTACGCTCGCGGTATAGCTTTTGTTTTTGTTTTATTCTGTTATTTGCCCCCTGCTGGCAATATATATGATGACAATAAGTCATGGGGGGGGGGGGGGGGGGGCAAAGCCCCCCTCAACTTATTTTTGTATCCCACGGCAGTCATAATTGCCGGAAATGTGATGGTGAGCGAGCGAATGTTTTGTTGCTTTGGTGTCTTAAGATTGATGGATAATGTTTGTTTTACAATTTCCGGCGGGATTCATAATTATAATAACACTCCTAAAAAAAAACAAAAATGGAAAACAAATACAAAACACTTGGAAAAATCGTCCCCGGTGTTAAACAGGATATTTACCCTTACCTTCTTATGTTGTGTTCTTGACACTTTTGATGAGGTACATTTTGTATGTGTTATATTTGGGGGTGCTTATATTAAAAATTACCATATATTGTACACCAAACGTTACTGGTGCTTAGTTTGCTGTTTTGTATAGATGCACCACACTTGTTTTCTAAATGTGTGTGTGTACGTTTGTGTGTGTGTGTACGTTTGTTTGTGTGTGTGTGAGGCCCTAATAAACTCTCTTAACCCCCGATTAACTGCATCTATAAACGAATAGCACCACTGTATACTGTACTATCCTTTCCTGTTAACACAGAGGATCGGTATTTTAGTTACTAGCCGCTTCGTACGGTTCAATATATCTGTTGTTGCTCGTTTTCCTTTTTACTCAGTGTGTGTGTGTGTGTGTGTGTGTGTGTGTGTGTGTGTGTGTGTGTGTGTGTGTGTAGAATTTTTGGCGATATGCATATGAAACTATCTCGTTTTGGGTTCTATTCCACACAATGTCCATCAATTTTGTTTACATTTTAGGACAATATGCATTTTAGGTCATGTATGGGATATAATACTCTAAGTGTTTTATATAGATTTGTCTTACAGTATTAATCACCGAAATATATGTCTTTACCGCTGCAAATACAAACAAATCCATGGTAAAAATGTATGTTTCCGTTTTCCTATCCTCAAGTAACCTATTAAGAACTGGTCAGGGGACTGGTTATAACTTATAGGATGTTTAATTGAAGTGCGGAAATCAGTATTTACTGAGAAATAAAAGTCTTAAAATGCGCTATGTTTTACGGGAGGGTTTGTACGCCGCCACATACCTTACCCCCTGCACATGAGCGGCCCCGCCCACTGACCAAAATGTCTATCTATCTATCTATATGCTCAGGCCCAACCCCATTTTGGGGGTAGCCGACTCAAGACAGAGCAAGAACAGGGAAAACACAAAAACAACATAAAACAAAAAATAAACACAGATAAAAAACACAAACTCACACACATCCAGGTCACCCAGGAGAAGACCCAGAGACCAGGGTTAGCAAGGTCGCTCCAGCACTCCCCCGGCCCCTGACCACCCGGAGAGGTTCCGATCTCGGCAGGCAGACATGCAGCGGAGCCAAAGCCACAAGCCCTCCCACCACACTTCCAGGCACACACTTCATATTAATCGTCCCCCCGGGCCAGGCGCCTGATGGACTATTATCTAGTCGAACTTGCGCCCGACCCCTTACTCCAAATGACCACGTGTTCACTCAACTATTCACAAGCATTCTCCATTCACTCCTGTCCACCACCACTTCCCCTGCCTGATCTATAGTCATTCCTCTATCATCCAAAGCCTTTCTTACACAGTCTCTCCATCTCAATCTGCCCAAAATGTACAAATATTATATTAGATTAGATTAACCTAACCTAACCTAACCTAACCCTAATATAATATAATATAATATAATATAAATTTTTTGCCTGAACTAGTCATTGTTTACCTGGGAAAGAGAGGGCAGGGACCCTGGGTGACTCATAGCCCATTTTAGGACTTATTTCTCAGTAAATACAGATTTCCGCACTTCAATTAAACATCCTACAAGATCTAACCAGTCCCCTGAACAGTTTTTAATAGGTTACTTGAAGATATTTTACCGGGACCATAGGTAAACATTTATCAATTCCATTAAACTTTGCATGTTAAATAAGGGTGGAAGGAAAAATGGTGGCCATCTTGGATCAGTGGAGAACTAAATGTTTTCAGTTTTCCACTGTATTAATAGTATTTTTGTCATCCTCTATATCAATGGTAAGACTAGCGGGGGTCCGGGGGCGGCAGCCCCCAGGTTAGGTTAGGTTGTTAGGTTAGGGTACCGGTAATGAAAAAACGTGTGTTTTTTTTGTGTTTTTTTTTGGGGGGGGGGGGGGGGGGGGCATTAATTAATATTGCTAAATAATGGGTAAACATGCATTTCCAGAAGAAAACACACTAATTAACATTAAAACACACTAATCAATGAAGGAACTGCTGAGAAAAGGGATTATAATAAGAAAAACACATTGGTGACCTAAAATGCATATTGACCAAATTTGATATAGATTAGGCCTAGCCTATAATGTATTTGAACTATTTTGGATAGAAGGTTCATTACTCGAATATGATCCAATCCCTTTCCAGTATGACTCTTCTCTCAATCCCTTTCCAGTATGACTCTTCTTTCAATTTACATCCAGTTTGTGTTAAATTGTAGGCTAGAGTTCATTTAGCATTTATTTGGATTTTTGTGGATAACTATTTGATAACTTTTATGGTTAGCCTACTGGCTTTACGACTAGCATATGATCCAATCCATTTTCTGTATTCTCATTCTCTCAGTTTACATCAATTTTGTTTTCATTTTACATACCGGTACACAAAACATTTATTTGAACGGTTGTGGATTGCTCTATGACTCGAACATGATCCAGTCCTTTTATGTGTTCCTATCCTCTCAATTTACATCACTCTTGTTTTCATTTTATATACAGTACGGTACATGAAGGGGAGTATTTAAGTTTGTTCCCTAGACCTCCATCAAGCTTAAGATTACACCCCCTAGACCTCCTTTCAAGATAAATTTGTACATTTTTCGGTAGAAAAATGTCCCGGCCGAAGGCCACTTCCTCTTAAATTAAATATAAGGCACCTAAATGGCTTGTAGTCTTAAAATTGACAGAAATGGGGCGAAAATTCTTAAATTCGCCAAAACTAATGGAGCGAATATTTTAGAATCTCCAAAGCAATGGGGCTAAACATGAGGGAGAGAGGGATCGCTTTATGACTCCCACACGACCCCCATCCCTGTTCTGTATATGCCTCTCTCTCCTCCTCTCCCTGTCCCTCCTTTTGGTTTACCTTTACCTACTGTACCGTACTGTACATTGAGGGGAGATGGGACGTTTTTCTGGCCCCCCTTCTTCCTCATGTTTAGCCCTATTAATTTTCAGATTTTATGATGTTCAGTTCATTAGTTTGGCGATTTTAAGAACTTTTGCCCCATTTCTGTCAATTTCAAGACCTTTCGTGCCATTTAGGTGTCGATTGTTTCCTGGCGAGCGATAGAGAGCCTGTGATTTAACTCGTACTCTACCGTAAGATACAGTAATAAAAGCCCCCTGCAGTCCCAAGCACTGTGGCCAAAATGGCAAAATAGAACAACTTTCCACCTCAAGAGATAAAGCAAGACTGGCTCTTCCTTGTTAAAAAATATAATGTTAAAATAGGACTTCAGAGGCTATCAACCCTATTGGATTATTAAGCCAGCACACTGTAAGTCAAGAATAACGTCAGGACTGGAGCCTCTCTGCGAGAACTCCAGTCCCTTGTGCTCTCCCACCCTTCAGTGGGTCTTATATAAGCTGAGAATTGTTGCCATATCGAGAGCAGTGCTCAAACGGTCGTGGTACCAGGTACAGCAGTATACAGGCAGTTACAAGGAAAGTACAATACTGACGGCTCCTAGCCGTCACTGGGACTGGGGAGTGACTTATCTACTGACGGCTAGTAGCCGTCGCTGGGATTGGAGGGGTTAAGAGGAAGCAGCTTTCGGCCGGGACATTTTTCTATCGGAAAATGTACACATTTATCTTGGAGGGTCTTTGGGGGTGTTTCTTTAAGCTTGATGAAGGTCTATGGAGGAAACTAAAACACAAAAACAATATATACAGTATATATACTGTACTGTATATATACAAATATATACAAATATATACAAATGAGCAAATTAATGCGTCCATCCCCCCTTAACCCTTTCACGCATTTATGACGCAGAGGTTGACCGATTAGCAATAAGAAATAGAGTTCTCTCACTCTTATAATTACCTCTCCAAAATTAGTTTTCTGCCCACAGCTAACTCTAAGACAACTGCAGAGGTTGAAGTAACTAAACTAAAGGTTTCTAAATACCCCTGATGGTAACAAAGGTTTTAAAGTATCCCCGATAGGCTCAAAATTGCGTCATATGTCGGAATGGGTTAAGCATAGATTTGAACGGTTGTGGGTCGCTTTATGACTTAAATACTGTACCGGTATGTTCCAATCTTTTTTCTATACCGGTATGCCTCTTCTCTCCAATGCCTTCCATTTTGTTTTCCTTTGCATCCATTCCGCGTGATGGATGGAGTGGATTGGCTGGAGCGGATGATTGGGCTGTCCAGAGGAGGGCTAAAAATAGGGATAAAATTTCAGAGTTTGTTCTTGTTTCTCGAGTAAATTGGTATGAATTGGTGAAAGGTGTTTGTGGGTGTGTGTTTTAGTTGTGTTTATTTGTGAGTATATATGGATTATAGTATGTGTATATTAATTTGGAGGATTAATTGATTTTATTTATAATATTGGGGTACGGTACGTATATGGGTCGGATCACACAGATACACAGACACATAGCCAAAAACCTCCAACAGTTTTTCTTCCTCGTCTTTTCCTCCCCTTTTCCACTCTGATAGCACAACCATAATTTCTTCCACTGACAAAGCTGAGCTCTTCGCTCAACCTTTCGCTAGAAACTCCACCTTGGATGATTCCGGTGCTATTCCTCCCTCTCCACCACCCTCTCTCCTACTTATGCCTAATATCCTAATCGCTTCTAAAGATGTACTTTCTAACCTCTCTGGGCTTAATACTAAGAAGGCGTACGGTCCGGACGGTGTTCCTCCTGTTGTACTCCAAAACTGTGCTTCCGTGCTGACTCCCTGCTTAGGCAAACTCTTTCGTCTCTGTCTCTCCTCTAACGTCTTCCCTTCATGCTGGAAGTTTGCTCTCATTCTCCCAAAGAAGGGTGACCGCTCTCAACACTCCAACTATCGTCCAATTGCTCTCATCTCTTGTATCTCTAAAGTTGTTAAAACTATTCTTGCTTCCAAATTTTTTAAGCATTTCTCTTCCCATAATCTGCTCTCAGATCGCCAGTATGGCTTCCTTAACCCTTAACTGGCGAGACCGGACTTAAGTCGGTCTAGAGAAGAAAGGACTATGTGGCCGGGACCGACTTAAGGTGGTGTGCAATTTTGGGCAATAATTGGCTCTGAGAGAGAGACGAGCGGTGGGAGGAGCGTAGGTCGGCTCTGACCGTTCGGCACGGGTCCCGCGCGGCAACTGACGTCCCCTCCACACACATCCACACTCATTACACAGGGAGTTATGTAAGGAAATTACCGTATTTTAGGGATTTTTCCTTCGTCTTGCACGATCGTTGCAAGAGAACGCGTGGTTGTAGAAGGATGGTTCTGGTGTAATTGGAAAGCTCAATTATCGCCCTTTCAGGGATACATAATTGTATTACGCTCTGGCTCTTGTTTATGCATGAAAAAGAGCACGGAAATAAGCTCGTTTAGGGTAAAACCACCCGCTTGGCAGGTAGTAGAAGTTACTGACGGGCCCGCTCGTAAGGCGTTAAGGATCGCTCTACTGGTGTTCTTTTTTCATATCTTACTAACTCTTGGTCATCGTCCTTTCGGGACTTCGGTGAGACCTTTTCTATTGCGTTAGACATATCGAAGGCCTTCGATAGAGTCTGGCACAAATCTTTAATTTCTAAACTACCCTCCTTCAGTTTCTATCCCTCCATCTGTGCCTTTGTCTCTAATTTCTTTTCTGGCCGTTCCATAGCTGCGGTTGTGGACGGCCATAGCTCACTTTCTCATCCTATCTACTCCGGTGTTCCTCAGGGCTCTGTCCTATCTCCCATTCTCTTTATAATTTTCATTAATGATCTTCTCAACTGTACCTCCAGTCCCATCCAGTCATACGTAGACGACTCTACCTTACTCTATTCAATTAGTTTTCTAGAATGCCCCAGCCAGCAATCCCTCAAAAACAATGAAGCCATGCAACACTTATCCACTGATCTAACTACTATATCCAATTGGGGCAGAGAAAACCTATTTGCCTTTAATGCTTCTAAAACCCAATTTCTCCATCTATCTACCCGTCCGGAACTCCCAGAGGACTATCCCTTATCTTTCAACTATATACAGAAATCAACCCTTCGTCTTCTCTCAATATTCTTGGTGTCTCTCTTTCTTCTGCTCTCACTTGGAAAGACCATATTACCAGTCTTGCTAAGGCAGCCTCCCAGAAGTTGGGTGTGCTCAATCGCCTCAATTTTTTTTTTTTTTACCCCTACACAGCTTCTTGCTCTGTACAGGGGTACAGTGCGTCCTTGTGTTGAGTATTATTCACATGTGTGGGGTGGATCCTCTCACACCGCACTCCTAGAAAAAGTAGAAAGGAAGGCCTTTCGTATCATTAACTCCCGTCCACTCACCAACTCTCTGTAATCTCTCTCTCTTCGCCGCAATATGTTGCATCTCTCTCGCTATTCTATCGCTACCGTACTACAATAATCAGTGTTCCTCAGAGCTCTCCCAGTGTATACCACGTCCTCTACGTAGGGTATGTGGTACACGTCTTGCAACACAATCCCACCCTACTCTGTGCAACTCTCCAACCCAAGAGTGAAACGTTACTCTCAGTCTCTCTTCTATTCAACAGCTGAGCTCTGGAACTCTCTACCAGAATCAGTCTTTCCTTCTTCCTATGACATAAATTGCTTCAAACTCCGTGTGTCCAGGTATTTTGGCTCGAACGTCCCTTGATTTTGACCCTGTCACTCTTTCAACTATGGGGGAGACACTCGCTGCAGGCAGTTCTGCCTTTTGTCTCCCTCACTCACAAAAAAAAAAAAATTAAGCATACATACTGTGCAGCTTCTCCCTTCTCTCTCTCTAACACACACACACCACACACACAGTTACACACATAGGGGAGGTGTGGCAGAGTGGTCTTGGTCTCTCTAACACACACACACCACACACACAGTTACACACATAGGGGAGGTGTGGCAGAGTGGTCTTGGTCTCTCTAACACACACACACCACACACACAGTTACACACATAGGGGAGGTGTGGCAGAGTGGCCTTGGTCTCTCTAACACACACACACCACACACACAGTTACACACATAGGGGAGGTGTGGCAGAGTGGTCTTGGTCTCTCTAACACACACACACCACACACACAGTTACACACATAGGGGAGGTGTGGCAGAGTGGTCTTGGTCTCTCTAACACACACACACCACACACACAGTTACACACATAGGGGAGGTGTGGCAGAGTGGTCTTGGTCTCTCTAACACACACACACCACACACACAGTTACACACATAGGGGAGGTGTGGCAGAGTGGCCTTGGTCTCTCTAACACACACACACCACACACACAGTTACACACATAGGGGAGGTGTGGCAGAGTGGTCTTGGTCTCTCTAACACACACACACCACACACACAGTTACACACATAGGGGAGGTGTGGCAGAGTGGTCTTGGTCTCTCTAACACACACACACAGTTACACACATAGGGGAGGTGTGGCAGAGTGGTCTTGCCACTGGACTGGTAATCCAATGGACCCGGGTTCGAATCCCAATATGTCAATGGGAAGATATTATTGGGATGGAATTTGTGCTGTACCTAGTTTCAGTGCATTACCACAGCACACCGAAATGCCAAAACAAAATACCCTCATTGTTCCCTGATTAAATAGCACTGTATGAATATTCCCATATTCAAAATATGTTACAGGGGGGCAATGTCTAGTGAGTTAATTACTCAATAGGTGGCGTTCTGAGAGTGAGGGTCCGAGCCTGGGAAGTGAGACTGTGAAGCGCAGGGGCGAAGCAGCTTAAGAGATAGAGTTGGGTTCGAGCCGTGAGTGGGTGCTTCGCATGTCTCACTCCCTAGACTGGAACAAGACCTCACGGGCCTCACCGTGTTCAGCGGTAGAGTGTAAAGGCTATCAGCCTATGCCCGAGAGGGAGTAGCCTAGTTGGAATATAGAAAAAAAAAAAAAAAAAAAAAAAATACTCATACATATACTGTAGTCCCCCCCCCCCCCTCTCTCTCTCTCTCTCTCTCTCTCTCTCTCTCTCTCTCTCTCTCTCTCACCACAGGCGCCTGAGTAGATGCTCGTGCGTCTATACAGGTATCTATATGTATATATACATATAGATACCTGTATAGACGCACGAGCATCTACTCAGGCGCCTGTGCTCTCACACACACACACACACAGTAGTGAATTATAATACCCTCTCAACAAACATGCTTGACAAACAAGGTAATCTAGCTTACGTACATAGGCCTACTCACGGGACACGCACATGTACTGTACGCAAGGTTAAACACACACACACACACACCTACGCACAGACACATCATGGCATGCAGTCACACCCACCCACGCACACATCATAACGTGCACGCACATACACGTGCTCGTACACACATTATAACACACACACCCACACCCACCCACACACACACACACACACACACACATAGGGGTTAGCCAGTGTTAATATAGAGCCAGCTATATAGAGTGGCCACACATTAAGAAATAGCACCCACTTTACACACACACACACCCACACACACACCCACACACCCACATACATAAGGGGTTAGCCAGAGTGTTAATATAGAGCCAGCTATATAGAGTGGCCACACATTAAAAAATAGCACACACTTTACACACACACACACACACACACATACATAAGGGGTTAGCCAGAGTGTTAATATAGAGCCAGCTATATAGAGTGGCCACACATTAAAAAATAGCACACACTTTACACACACACACACACACACACACACACACACATAAGGGGTTAGCCAGAGTGTTAATATAGAGCCAGCTATATAGAGTGGCCACACATTAAGAAATAGCACACACACACACACACACCCACCCACATACATAAGGGGTTAGCCAGAGTGTTAATATAGAGCCAGCTATATAGAGTGGCCACACATTAAGAAATAGCACACACACACCCACACCCACCCACCCACATACATAAGGGGTTAGCCAGAGTGTTAATATAGAGCCAGCTATATAGAGAGGCCACACATTAAGAAATAGCACCCACACACTCACACCCACCCACATACATAAGGGGTTAGCCAGAGTGTTAATATAGAGCCAGCTATATAGAGAGGCCACACATTAAGAAATAGCACACACACACACCTGTAGGTCCTGTAGGTAGTAGTTGCAGGCAGTGTTGTCCGCCCGTGGTCACGCTGATGCGCCACCACTAGTACATTCCATCTGCCCGTCTCTGCGCCAGCTGGTCCATGATGCTGTTGCTAGCGGCGCGGAGGTGGTAGTGGGGCAGTTTGGGTTGATCAGGTAGTGTCCAGAGAAATTTGTCCAGTTGATTTTTAAATTTCTCGAGACTTGGTTCAGTTGAGTCACGCAGATATCTGGGTAGGGCCTTAAAGAGAAGAGGTCCTCGTGTCGCAAAGGCGTTCTCCTTGAGCGTCTTAACTCTGGTGGCTGCTCTGGGGTGTACCCGCTGTATGTGGCAGAGACGGCCCAGTCGTTGATGGATGTGAAAACCTATATTAAGGTTGTTGGTTGTGATGCCAATCAATATTTTGTAGACATATAAGATGGCATATCTGTCCCTGCGTCTTTCTAATGAGAAAAGCTTGAGAGTTTCCAACCTCCCCCAGTAGTCTAGGTGTTGGACGGCAGAGATTTTATTGGTAAATGAGCGTTGAACTGCTTCGAGTAATTGCTTCTCTCCTACCTTCCATGGGCTCCATAGCTGACAGCAATATTCCAACAGTGGAATGACCAGTGACTTGTAGAGCGTCAGCATGGGGATCATGTCACGTGTTCGGAAGGTTCGTAGGATCCATCCAGCTTGGTTACGAGCATTCTTTGCCACATTGGTTATATGCATTCCAAATGTACCATCTCGACTGAGTGTAATACCAAGATCTTTTACATAATCATTAGTATCAATGCAAGAGCCGTCATCTGCTGTGTATGTGTGGATATTCATATTTCGGTCTGCACTGTAGTTCATGTGTTCAAATTTGTTATTATTAAAGGACATGTTGTTTTGCTCTGCCCATGAGTAAATTGTAGTGAGATCTGCCTGAAGTAAATCAGCATCTGTTGTAGAAGACACTTCCTTTAATACACGAGTGTCGTCAGCAAAGGAGGCGACAGACGAATGCATGACATGTTTATTTATGTCTGATATGTGCAGCAAGAAAAGTATAGGTCCAAGAACTGACCCTTGTGGCACCCCACTAGTGACGATGGATGGCTTGGACACTGCACCACCAACCGCGACAGCTTGTTCCCTGTCAGTGAGGAAACAGTGCAGCCACACCCCAAGTTTTCCTGAGATTCCTGAGTCTCGTATCTTGTGGAGGAGTATGCCGTGGTCTACCTTGTCAAATGCTTTTGCAAAATCAAGGTAGACCACGTCGATAGCATTTTTATTTTCTAGCCCTTCTATAATTTTTTCATGGTGAGCTAACAGTTGCGAGAGGCACGAGTGGCGCTTCCGAAACCCATGCTGGTCCTTGTTTATTATGTTGTTTTCTTCAAGGTATATGGACATATTTTTAACTATTAGCTTTCGAGGATTTTGATGACATGCGAAGTTAAAGCAATAGGTCTATAATTTTTTGCTTCACCCCTCGAACCCCCTTTGTGGACTGGTGTAATTTTAGCACATTTTAATTGTTGTGGTATAATTCCAGAGTCGAGAGAGTTACTATAAAAAATCTGTAGAGGAGCACTAAGGTCTGCTGCGCAATTCTTGAGAAGTGCGGCCGGGAATTGATCCGGGCCTGCTGCTGCATTGATACCAATTTCCTTTATAGCATTTACTATATCATTTGTGGTAAATTTAATGTCGGTTAGATTTGGCATGGATACTTTGTGGAAGAAGTCGGTCGGTGAGTCAATTATTTTATCACCTCGAGGGTGGCTAAAGACGCCCTCGTACTGTAGCCGTAGTATATCGACAATCGCCTCAGGTTCGTTCTTGGTTTGGCCGTTCGCATCTGTCAGTGGACCAACACCCACCCTTATATTTGATTTGTTTGCAGCATACTTATAAAAGTATTTTGGGTTAGTTTTAATGCAGGACACGGCTTGGAATTCTTTTCTGCGATTTTCTATTTCTACTGAAGTCTTGAGTTTTTCTTCAATGGAGGTAACGTTGGCTTCAATTTGTTGTTTATTTAGTATGCTCGTACTACGCTTCAGCTTCTTGCGTAGGTTCGTTCGCTTGCGCATCAGTATCCTACGATCACGTGGTATATTTTTCTGTGGTGATGATTTTCTAAGGGGTACATATTTTTCAGAAATTTTGAGGCATATTTCCAGTAATTTGTTATATTGGGCCTCGGGACCAGATTCCTTAAACTGTATGGCCCAATCCACTTCACTAAGTTCTCTTTTAAGGTCTTCCCAGCATATAGATTCACTGAGAAAGTTGAGTTGATTGAAGTTCACAGCCATGGGCTCTGCAGGGCTGGGAGTTCTATGCTGTGTGTTGGTAACTATGTTTGTCGCCATTGTAATAATATTGTGGTCCGACAGGTTGGTTTTGTCTACTGTGAGGTTGTGGATCAGCTCATCATTGTTGGTCATTACAATATCCAGTATATTATTACCTCTTGTGGCCATATTGACGAGTTGATTGAGATAAAACTCTTGAAAAACGTATAAGTGCTTCTGCTTGAGCTCGCATGTCCGCTGCTCCTCCATAGACACTTTCAGAATCCCAGTTAATTAGCGGGAAATTCAAGTCTCCAGTGAGCACAATGGTTGGCATGGGTGGTGGTAGATTGTCTAAAATATCTTTAATTTTTGTTAGTTGATCCATAAACTTATTAGTTGGACATGCTGGGGGTCTATATATAGTGATGTAGATAATATTAATGTCTGTAATGTTTAGTACCTGGACCTCTGTATAGGAATTAGATTCTGATAATAGAACGTTAGTGAGAGCTGCAAGGTGATTTTTAACGTAAGTGATAATACCCCCCTTTTTTCCTATGACCAGATCTATCAGTTCTGAAGGAGGTGAAATTTTCTATGTCTATTTCAGCTTCTCTTATACTTTGAGTAAGATGCGATTCTGTTAGGGAGAGTATGAGTGCATTATCTACTTGTGCTATTTCTGCAAGCAGTTTTACTTTGCCTTTGAATTTGTAAGGTAATAGGCCTGCTATATTGAGTGAAATTAGTGTATGTAGGGTGCTGCTGTTTACCTCTTTCCTTGTTACTGTAGTTCCTGTGATACGGGGATGCACCACTGAGTCGGATGGATTTTCAGTGCCTGCATTATTTGTTGTTGCACTTTTTGCATTTGCTGCATCTGTTGCACTAAAAAATGTACCGTGGTATCATTTTGGGGAGATTGATTTACCCACGTATCTTGTGTTCGTTGAGGTCTATTTAACCACGCACTCTGTGTTTGGGGATTTGGTGCAGGAATGGCTGAACGAGAAGGTGGTGGTGGTGGTGGGTAAGTGGTTGTTTGTTGCTGTTCTCTTCACTGGTCAGATGGATATCGACGAGTGCCCTTCAAATGAAGTCTTTTGCACTCCAAGTTTAAACACTCTCTCCTCCTTTCTGAACCATTACATATAGGTGGGTGTAGGTATTTGCACTTATCACCATGTTTACATCCCTTTACGGGATCACGACCGTTTATCTTGTACCTGTTACATAGGCTTGGGTGAGAAAAAGGGCAGTCACGTCCTTTTCGGCCAAATTTACACTGATTATTTTTGTAGTAGTAGCATAATTTATTTTTCCTTTCATCATTTTGAAGATTTCTATTATTTATTTTATTTGTTATGGGTGGTGTGCCACTTTGTTCTCCGGAAAAAGGTTCATCACACTTACCACCGTTTTCAGTGGTGTTTTCCTTGTCGTTGTTTGGCTGTTTAGCCTCACTTTCCTTTTCCTTGTCCCTGTCTAGTAGGGTATAGACGAGCGCAAACTGCCGGTCGCCTTGTTCACCCAGCTGTTGTCTAACACATCCCTCGCAGGTGTACTGACTCCTTGTGTTCAGAAAATTCACGATGGCATAGACAGGGAGGTGTGTGCAATTGGCATGTATATATTGTTTACACGTTCGGCATTTCAAACACTCTAACAAGCACTGGCTGTTACATGATAAACAGTTTGTGTCTGCAGGAGGCAAGTTACTTTCGGGTATAGTACTCATGTTGGACTGTATATTTTCCGGTTTCACTAATTTACTTGCACATGCCTAGACTAATTAAGGAACAAATGCAAGTCACTGGTAATTATAAACTAGCGATGAGGGTACCGGTAGTGGTAGTTAGGCTGGTAACCGGCAGGTGGTGCTGGCTGTCAGGGCAGACGGCAGGATATGGTATCAGGTTTTCACTAATATTTCAATAATCACTGGCCTAACTTCGTTCCAGACAGCTTCACAACCGCCACGGTGTTTCGATGTTTATCTAGGTAAAGTCAGAGTACCGCAACTTCACTACTTTCGAAGATATTGATGAAAACAGAGGAGCGCGGGAGTCACTGTTCACACCAGGCACCGCCAGGCACACACACACACACACATAAGGGGTTAGCCAGAGTGTTAATATAGAGCCAGCTATATAGAGTGGCCACACATTAAGAAATAGCACACACTTTACACACACACACACACACTCACCCACACACACACACACACACACACATAAGGGGTTAGCCAGAGTGTTAATATAGAGCCAGCTATATAGAGTGGCCACACATTAAGAAATAGCACACACTTTACACACACACACACACACACACCCACCCACACACACATACACACACATAAGGGGTTAGCCAGAGTGTTAATATAGAGCCAGCTATATAGAGTGGCCACACATCAAGAAATAGCACACACTTTACACACACACACACCCACCCACACACACACATAAGGGGTTAGCCAGAGTGTTAATATAGAGCCAGCTATATAGAGAGGCCACACATTAAGAAATGGCACACACTTTACACACACACACACACACACACACACACAGAGAAGGGGTTAGCCAGAGTGTTTATATAGAGCCAGCTATATAGAGTGGTCACACTTTAAGAGATAGCTCACACTTTACACACACACAAACACACACACAGAAGGGGTTAGCCAGAGTGTTTATATAGAGCCAGCTATATAGAGTGGTCACACTTTAAGAGATAGCTCACACTTTACACACACACAAACACACACACAGAAGGGGTTAGCCAGAGTGTTTATATAGAGCCAGCTATATAGAGTGGTCACACTTTAAGAGATAGCTCTCACTTTACACACACACACAGAAGGGGTTAGCTAGAGTGTTTATATAGAGCTAGCTATATAGAGTGGTCACACTTTAAGAGATAGCTCACACTTTACACCCCCCTAGGTTATTCTCACACTGGGTACACACTGGCAGGGAGTGGTTGGCTTTATCAGCCTTGTTTATCTTATATTCTGGTTAACATTAGACGATTTTATGCCGTTTATGAAGGTCCGAGGCGATCCAGGTGGTTTATTGAGGGAGATATTATACCCCCGTGAGTCATAGAAGAAGTGGCTTTGTTTACATTTTTGACGGATATTAATTGTAGTCATGTGCTGTACTTATTACTGTCTTGATGGTGTAATGGTTAGTGTTTAATATCTGTGTGTGGTAACCCAGGTTCGAATCCCGGTAGATCACATGCTTTCATAAATTTCATTGGGAAGTGTTTGGTGTTGGAGTGAAATGAATACAAATAAATTATGTTTTTGTTCTATGTGTATGAAGGAGAAAAAATGCAGGATGCCTGTAGCGAGTGTCTCCCCCAAAGCCAAAAGAGTGACAGAGCCAAATTCAAGGGACGTTGGAGTCAAAATGCCTGGACACACAAAGTTTAAAGCAGTCTAAGTCATAGGATGAAGGGAAGATTTATTTGAGGGAGAGAGGTTTGGAGAGTAAGAGGGTGGTGAAGAGAGTAGTGAAGGAAAGTAAGAGAAGAGTAGATGAGGAATTTGAAAGGAATCTGAGTGTAAAATGGAGGGAGAGTAAGAAACTGTTCTGGAAAGAAGTCAAGAAAGTTAGGGAAGGTAGCAAGGGAAACAGTAAGGGTGTGAAAGATAAGAATGGGAGAATGCTAGCCGAGAAGCAAGAGAGAGTCGAAAGATGGAGGGAGTACTTCAGTGAGTTGCTAAATGTAAGGAATGTAGAGCCAGCAAACATAGCTGGATATGGTATGGGAGGGAGAAGAAGAGAAGTAGTGGAGGAGGAGGTGGGGATCAGGAGGTCAGAAGTGTGGGAAGCCATGAAAAGAGTGAAGTTGGGGAAAGCACCAGGAACAGATGGAGTGTGTGGGGAAATGTTGAGGTATGGTGGTGAGATAGTGATAGAATGGGTATGGAACATGTGCAAACTAGCATGGGAGAAGGGGAGTGCACCCGATGACTGGAAGACTGGCATAATAGTCCCCCTACACAGGGTGTTTCATAAATACCTTTCATAAATTTCAGAATGAATAGACCTATCAATAATAAATATACTTTACTATGTGACGGTTTTGGAAATTTCTCATATTTACCGGGATATTACACATTTTAGTTTAAATAGGAAAGTCTAGGGGATGAAAACGATCAGTAAATTACCATCACCTCAATTACTTTATTTTGTCATAAATGTTTGAACATCAATGTATTTTACAGTATTTACAATAGTTGCTCGAAGTTTCTCCCACCCTCGTTGGTACAGGCTTGGGATCCGCGCATAAGAGACTATCGCACTCTTTCAAATACCCCTGGTGTGTTTCTTACTTCTCTGCATGCCTCTTGAACTCGTTGCCACAGTTGCTGATGGGTGTTGATTTGTGTAGCATACACCCTGCTCTTCAAGTGACAAAATAAAGTAATTGAGGTGATGGTAATCTACTGATTGTGTTCATCCCCTAGACTTTCCTATTTAAACTAAAATGTGTAATATCCCGGTAAATATGAGAAATTTCCAAAACCGTCACATAGTAAAGTATATTTATTATTGCTAGGTCTATTCATTCTGAAATTTATGAAAGGTATTTATGAAACACCCTGTATAAGGGCAAAGGGGAAAGAGGAGTGTGTGGTAACCACCGAGGAATATGTCTTCTAAGCGTAGTAGGGAAGGTATACAGTAGGGTAGTGATTGAGAGAGTGAGAGTGAGAACGGAGAAATGGATAGGCGATGAGCAGGGAGGTTTTAGGAAGGGAAGAGGATGTGTAGATCAGATTTTTACCCTGAATTGTGTTGTGGAGAAGTATCTGGAGAAGAAACAAAAGGTGTATGTTGCCTTTATGGACTTGGAGAAGGCCTATGACAGAGTGGATAGAGAAGGTTTGTGGAAAGTAGTTAGAATATACGGAGTAGAGGGCAAGTTGCTGAAAGCAGTGAAGAGCATGTATGAGGGTGCAAAGGCGGCAGTACGTGTGGAGAGTGAGCAGAGCGAGTTCTTTGACCTGAATGTTGGTTTGAAACAGGGGTGTGTGATGTTCCTGTGGTTGTTTACTGTATATATGGATGGAGTCATGAAAGAAATACTATCAAGAGCAGTGGATGTTGGTGTATCGCTGAAAAGTGAGGGAATTGAGTGGAAGCTACCTATACTGCTGTTTGCGGATGATACAGTTCTGATGAGTGATAATGAATGGGGGTTGCAGGGTCTGGTAAATGAGTTTGGAACAGTGTGCGAAAAACGGAATTTGAAGGTAAATGCGGGGAAGAGCAAGGTTATGGTCTTCGAAAGGGGTGAAGTCACAGAGTGTGAGGTGAAGCTGAACGGTCAGGCTATGGAGATCGTCAACTCTTTTAAGTATCTGGGCAGTGTGTTGAGTAAAGATGGGACTATGGATGAAGAAGTGCGGGAGAGGGTACAACAGGGGAAGAGGGTTTTACTTGTAGGAACGCTAAAAGCAGTACCGGTAACAAGAAATAGGGTGGTCAGTATGGAAGTGAAGAAGTCCTTGCATGACAGTGTGGTAATCCCGACACTGACTTACGGAAGCAAAGCATGGACGTTGGTTGAGGGACTCAGACCAAGAGTGAGAGCAGTGGAAATGAATTACTTAAGGAGTGCGTGCGGAGTTACATGGAGGGATAGACAGACTAATGAGGAAGTAAGAAGGAGGTGTTGTGTAGAGGTAGATGTGCTGAAAAGTGTGAAAAGGAACAACTTGAGATGGTTCGGCCATATGGAACGTATGGAAAGCGAGAGAATGACTAAGAGGGTGTACGAGAGCGAGGTGGAGGGACAGAGAGGGAGAGGTAGATCGAGTGAGAGGTGGAAGGATGGAGTGAGGAAGTACATGAACGAAGGCGGTGCTGGTTGGGGGGAGGGGCGTCGACTGACTGGGGACAGAGGTGCATGGGGGCGGTTCGTTCGTGGCCACCCCTTCGGGGATCACGGCGTCAGGCAATAGATAGATAGAGAGGTTTGGATAACAGTAGGTGATTTTAGGGCGTTTATGAAGGTTCCTTATGATTGAGAGGCAGGGTGTCGAAGGAGAGCTGAGTCCTTTCTTTTGTGTCTTTATTATTGTCTATGTAAAGGTAATATTGTGGTTTGTAGTTCCAATTATGTGTTTGGAAGTGATGCCATGGCCAGAACAGAGCTATTATATACTCATTGCTTGTATACCTTCTCATAATCATTCAAGTCTTCAAACAATAATTGCTTCGGTTGGACACCTTGTAATCAGAGGGTTTGTGGAGGGCGTATTTACCCCCGTGACCCCTAGAAGCTGATTATATGCCGGAAAAAATCGTTTAAGGGTAACCTGAATAAGACGAAATGGACGTTCAAAGGCCCCCCCCCCCACCTTACTCCCGCTGCCGTACCCCCCTCCCTACCGTATTATTCTACCCCCCTACTTACCCCCGGCCCCCACCGTAATGTTTGACCCCCTACTCCCCCCCCCTCGCCCACCGTTTTTTGTATTTACCCCCCCTACTATCCCCCCCCCCCCCTTCTCCGCCCACCGTGTTTTTTGACCCCTCTACTACACCCCCCCCCTCCCCCCGCCACCGTAGTTTTCAAACCCCCTCCTGCCCACCGTATTTTCAGCCCCTTACTCTCCCAACCACCGTATTTTTCAAACCCCCACCCCCCTCCCCCCCCACCCATCGTATTTTTCAACTTTCACTGTTACTCTCCTATCCCCCTCCCCCCCCCACCATATATGTTTCATCCCCCCTTTCCCCCCACCGTATTTTCAACCCCCCTACTCCCCCGCTCACTATATTTCTCGACCCCGTACTCCCCTCCCCCCTCCTGCCCACCGTATTTGTGACCCCCTACTCCCCCCCCCCCCCCCCACCGTACTATTCGACCCCTCTACTTCCCCGCCCCCCCGTATTTTCGACCCTCCCACCCCACCGTATTTTATCCCCGCCCGTGCACCGTTGAAAGGGTGGGCGGCCTAAAAAGCACACAACTGGCATTCATAGAATCACGCAATATTTCCCCGCCAGTTTTATCCGCCTCCCTCTCCCTCTCCCCCCTCCCCCTCCCCCTCCCCCTCCCCCCCTCCCTCCCCCTCCTCTTCCCCCTCCCCCTCCCCCTCCCTCCCTCCCCCTCCCCCTCCCCTCCCTCCCTCTCCCTCCCTTCCTCCCCTGGCTTTCACTTCCAGGATCCGTCCCACGCTAACGAACACAAACAAAATTAATAATAATAAAGTAGACGTGCCGTTTTGCCCAAAATCAAAACGGCATACCCAACTCTGCGATGGGTTACCATCATCACTACTAATACCATCATCAATCACAATCAACATAATCACTACTACTGCCATCATCACTACAACTGCCATCATCACTACAACTGCCACAATCATCACGAGTACTGTCATCATCACCATTACTATGATCATCATCACTACTACAATTACAATTATCACTACTACTCTCACCATAATCACTGTCCATTGTCACTAGCATCTTAATCACTACTATCATCATTGATACTACAACTATCAACCATCATTACTAATATCATCACCACCATCTTACAATCATCATTACTACTGTTAACATCATCACTACTACTATAACCATCATCATTACTACTGTCACAAATATTACCATAATTTATTCTACTGTCACCATCATCACTACTACTGCCATCATCACCATTACTATGAACTTCATCACCCCAACTATCATCATCATCACTACAAATTTCACCATCCTCACTACTACTCACCATCATCACTAATACTCACACCATCGTCACTACCATCATCACTACTTACCTTTGGATACCTTTGGATGTGTTCGCCGCTCTTCTAGCGGCACCAAGGAGCGCGACGCCCCTCGTTATGGGTGGTGATTTGGTGCAGTAGACTGTTTGAAGCGACAGCTCGCTCCCTTGTGAGGATGGGCTCGTCTGGCACTTTTTGCAGTTCGACATCTAGGGATCTCTTGAAGTTGTCTAACGAGATGTCCCTCATGTCTCTTACTCGCCGTGGGAGTTTGTTGAAGAGACGTGGGCCTCTGTGTGATAACCAGCCCTCTCGCAGAGAGCCCATAGCACCCCTGTTATTCATCCGGGGGATTTCGCATTCCCAGCCTCTCCTATCACTGAATTTCATGACTATCGGAGTATGTAGGTTTGGTACTAAACCCTCTGCGATTTTCCACGTGTATATTATTAGGTAACGTTCTCTTCTACGTTCCAGTGAGTACAGATTCAGTGCTCTTAAACGCTCCCAATAGTGTAGATGTTTTATCGAACTTATATGCGAAGTGAAATTTCTTTGTACACTCTCTACGTCATTTATTTCACCTGCTTTGTATGGGGATGTTAATACGCTACAGTATTCAAGCCGCGGTAGCACTAGAGATTTGAAGAGCGTTATCATAGGCAATTCACCGCGTGTTTTAAAAGTACGCAGAATCCAACCCGTTAGACGTTTCGCAGCCGCCACTTTGACCTGGTTATGTACTTTGAAACCCATATTTTCAGACATTAATACCCCAAGGTCTTTCACACTGTCTTTCCGTTCTATTATGTGGTTAGATTCTGTTAAGTAATTTGTAATTTCTTTAACACCATTATTATCTCCGTACTGTCATTATTATCACTACAACTATCATCATTACTTGTCACCATCATCACTACTATTATGACCATCATTACTACTACTGTCACCATCATATCTACTACTGTCATCATCATCAATACAACTACAACCATCATCACTACAATTATCACCATTATCACTACTATCATCATAAATCCAAATATTACTACCATCACTTCTAATGCTAACTAAACTAACTTAACCTAGCAAATGCGTAGCGAGATGTTTTCGCTCCCAGAACGCCATCATTGCTGGGGGGGGGGGGTGTCCGGGAGGGGGGGGGGGGGGCAAAACCATATTTTGGACCTAAAATCATAACTATTGCATAAATTCAAAAACATTTTTTTGACTGACTTTTGCATTCACGCAACAAATGTTCGTGTGAAATTTGGTGAAAATCCGTCCAACGGTCTAGGAGGAGTTCCGAGACAGACAGACGACGACGACAACGACGACGACGACGACAGATTTTTTTTTTCGTGTGGTACCCACTATACGGGGGGCGATACCAGCGATACCAAACTCTGCTTACGCAGAGTTGATAATTAATACGGTATTATAGATTTATTAATAAATAGAACAAATATATACAAATGTTTTAGTATTACAAATAATAATGGTACAACAAAAACAACAATTACTACTACTATTACTACTACTAATATAGCAATGTAATAATATTGGAATGATTATATATATATACTGTATATATACATATAAAATAGAATATGCCCCACGTGCCACCTGCGTGTGTCATAAAAAGCAACTAAAGAGGTTGGGTCTGTGGGCTTGCGACCCCCCACCCGCGAAAAATACGAACAGCCTCCGATCTGGACAGACCTAATGTTGACGAACTCCGAACTACAATGGACAGCCTAAGGATTGCGACTTGGAATGTAAGAGGCATGGATGATGACACAAAAGAGAGAGAGAGGTCCTGGAAGTGTTAGTGAATGCCAGGCTGGATGTATGCGGAATGACTGAGACCAAATAGAGGGGTACAATCGGGGGTATCAAGTATTGTCATAGATTCCAGTGGTTTTCGCTCAAAAAGTGTAATTGGTATCTTTATAGTTACTGGGAAAAGTACTTATCCCTCAAAATATTAGTCAGTGTCCGAAACTTTGTGAAATATTTGACAACACTTATTAACCTCGACCGTACATGTGTGAGAGAGTGGGAGTGTGGAATGGGCGTGTGTGCTGGAATGAGTGAGGGAGCAGCGTGAGAAGGTGCGCGTTTGTTTGTAAGTAACAAGTGGAAGGAGCGTGTAAGAGATTATGGGTCTGTGGGTGAGAATGAAAGTAGGAATACAAACGTGGTTGGTTGTATGTGTGTATGCTCTGACAGAGGATAAAACTCTAAGAGAGAAAGAGGAGTTCTGGGTAACTGTTGAGGCGTGCCTGTATAAGTTTGGCAAGAGCAAAATAATTTTTCTGATTGGGGATATGAATGGGAAGGTGGGTGATAGGAAAGTTGATGGAGTGGTGGGAGGGTGAGGGGTACCGTCAGAGGTGAATGGGAATGGTAGTGCAATTGTGGACGTATGTGTGGGGAAGAGGCTGTGGATAGCCAACACCTTTTTTCCGACACAGAATGATACACAGGTTCACATGGAAAGTGGTGTGGAGGAGGAAGGATGAAACAGTGGTAGAACGAAATGCACTGATTGTTTATATATGTGTAGATGAACGATTGAAGGAATCTGTGCTATTAATGAATTGGAAACAAATAGCAAAATATATAACACGTATATATATGATTAAATAAAGCGAAATATAAAAAAACATGATTACGGTGAATAAAAATGCAGATATAGACTATTAGAGCATATTTTATCATTATGTATGCATAATTTTTACAGTGTAAGAATTAAATATTTCTTTGGCATCCTTTGTGGTTATTGGAAAGTTAGATCAAATTAATCGTGTCCATTAGTGGTCTGGTTTTCGTTAATTATTATTTATATAATTGTCTTTTTTACTTATGAGAATTAGATATTGCATTATCTCTCTCTCTCTCTCTCTCTCTCGCTCGCTCTCTCTCTCCCAAAACGATATTGATAAACTTGCACGCGTTCAACGTAGTTACCAAAATGATATCTATTCTAAAAACAAATCATATGAAGAGCGTCTTAGAGGATTAAATCAATTTCCTTTAACCCAGCGCAGATCAAGAGGTGACCTAATTCAAGTCTTCAAAATCATCAAAGGCATCGACAACATAAACTGTGATTAGTAATTTATGATCGACCAATCAAATTACACTCGGGGAAATGGTTACAGCATCATTAGTAAATCTTTGAACTCGCATGCGTCTAAGAATTTCTTCTTCAGTTGTGAACTTGTGGAATGGGCTTCCTCGAGATGTTTATATACTGGTACTGCAGTACAGTTGATTCCTATAAGCATCGCATAGACAAATACCTTGCCTTAAACCCGCGACTGACTGCATTTGTAAATGAATAACTTTAATTGTTTTCCTCAGATACATCGAGGATCACTACATGTATAAATTATAAACTAAAGTGTTACTCACTTTTCCTCAGATACACGAAGAATCACTTATAGCTGTGTCATGTTATTAACCCAAATTTTCCCCTACAGCTCCTAACCCTGCCAGGGAGATTAGTCATAGGGCAGTACTTCCCTTTCCAGTTGTCCTTTACCCACTCTAAACCACTGTTGGACACTTTGAACAGCAGTGTTTTAGATTTTGGAAGGTAACAAACCTCGAGGGGTCGTTAGATCTGTTGTTGCTTGACTTCCTTTGTACTCTCTCTCTCTCCACCACATCATCTATTCATAGTAGGCTATCACCCCATCTTTCTTATACACACGATCTATTTTGCTCTCTTAATTTCTTTCAATCTTAATCTTAATGTACCGGTATCTATCTACCAACCTACTGTACTTATCTATTTATCTGCCTATCTATCAATCTATATATATATATCTTTATATGTCTATCTATCGATCTATCCATCTATCTAGCTATATATTTATCTATCTATCTATCTATCTATCTATCTATCTATCATAAGAACATAAAGAAGAACATAAGAAAAATGGGAGTCTGCAGAAAGCCGATTGGCCTAAGCAAGGCAGATCCCTGTCCCACACAACCCCAATTACAAAGCCCAATTATAGGCTCAACACTCTAATACCCTGAGGATCATCTTACCAAAACGGTTAGAGATTAACGCAGGATTACGGGGGTCTGCAGAGTGCTGATTGGCCCAACCCGGCTGATCCCCCTTCACACCCAACCCTTCTCGTCCATATGCTTATCCAATTTTATCTTAAAGCTCCCTACCGTTTTTAATCCCACTATAGCACTTGGTAGTCCATTCCACCCATCTACAACTCTGTTACCAAACCAATATTTGCGTATATCTTTTCTGAAACGAAATTTATCTAATTTGAAACCATTGGTACGAGTTCTTTCGCTATCACTGAGCTTTAGTACATTTGTCATGTCCCCTTTGTTAATCCCACTAACCCACTTGAACACCTCTATCATATCCCCTCTAACTCTGCGTCTCTCTAACGAATGTAAACCTAATTTCTTCAACCTTTCTTCATACGGAAGATTTCTAATATTATGGATCATTTTTGTCATTCTACGCTGTACTCTCTCCAATGAATCTATGTCCATTCTGTAATAAGGACACCAAAATTGGACACCATAATCCATATGGGGTCTCACTAATGACAAGTAAAGTTTTAAGATAACATCAGCAGTTCTGTTACTCACACTCCTAGAGATGAACCCGAGAATCCTGTTTGCCTTATTACGAACGCTTATACACTGTTTTCTAGGCTTCAAATAATTGCTAACAAACACACCTAGATCTTTCTCGCAGTCTGAATTTTTCTAATTCCATATTAGCTAGTTTATATATAACATTTGTATGCATCTTCCCTATCTTTAATGCCGTACCTTGCATTTGTCAATGTTAAACTTCATCTGCCAATTTACTGACCATTCGTGTAATGTATCTAGATCCCTTTGCAGACACTCTATATCTCTATCTGAATCAATTTTTCTTCCCATTTTGGTATCGTCTGCAAATTTACTTATCCTACTAGTTATACCTAAATCAAGGTCATTTATGTATATAATAAACAACAGAGGACCTAATACAGATCCCTGGGGGACACCACTTTTGACTGCTCCCCATTCTGACTTGGTACCATTTATGCTGACTCTCTGCTTCCTACCAATTAGCCATGACCTAATCCATCTAACAACGCCCCACCTATTCCATGTGCCTCAACCTTTCTCATCAATCTCTCATGAGGGACTCTGTCGAAAGCTTTACTGAAATCTAAATATATAATATCATATGACTTGTCATTATCTACTGCTTCATATACCTCTGAGAAAAAACTAAGCAAATTTGTAAGGCAAGACCGTCCCTGAGTGAATCCATGCTGAGAAGAATTGATTACCGTAAGTATGGAGTCACTCAGGGACGGTCTTGCCTTACAAATTTGCTTAGTTTTTTCTATCTATCTATCTATCTATATCTATCTATCTATCTATCTATCTATCTATCTATCTATCTATCTATATCTATCTATTATATATATATATATATATATATATATATATATATATATATATATATATATATATATATATATATATTATATATATACCGTTATACAGGAACGAAAATATCAAAAGTCAAACATTATTCCGTTACACTTAGTCGTAATAGTATTAACAAAACAGCTGTTAATTAATGAACATAGTCACATCAAATACACAATTGTTTTAGTAAAGGAAAAACAGTGTATACAAAACAGCATGTTAATTTAAAGAAAATTTATCACATAAAAGTCCTCCATGGCATAAACAATGTTTATTTTGGTGTTCCATATCACCCATTATAATTTGTAGATACATTTCATGAACACCCTGAATATAAACGTACCCTGACACAGACCCACACTTTCTTGATACATACTGTATACAGTACAGTTGGCCAAATAAGTGATGTCGCGGCACCAAGTATATTTTGACCAATAATAGGTATCGGCAATATCTAAACTGTATTGCTTTGTTTCGAGTGATACCGGTATATACAAACGTATTTCTACCTTTACACACCCTATTCAACATCTGACAAACATTAATACAACACACAGCGAGCAAAACGTGATGACAGCGGAGTCATGACTTATTTGGCCAACTGGTAGCCTAATGTATAGACGAATGGAAGGAGTAATTAATGGGGCACTTAACCCTTAGGAAGGCCTCGCTATAAATTACTCCTGAACCAGAATGAATTATTATGTTTTTTTGTTTTGTTTACACCAACCAACTTCACATCTAAACTCAATTAATGAAATCAACAAATACATGTGGCACTCCGAGAACTCGAACCCAGGATACTCGCATCGAAATTCCACGCACTATCCATTACGCTATCAAGACAGTTAAAGAAACATGGACAAGCCTACGATTTATCATGCAGTTTCGAATCCTGCATATTAATCTGAACATGTACATGTACATTACAGGCTCGCTATTGCTCGCCAGTAACAAATCAACACCTAAAAGGCACGAAAGATCGTAAAATTTACAGAAATGGGGCCAAAGTTCATAAAATCGCCAAACTAATGTTCCGAACGTCACCATTCTTTAACTGTCTACGTGGTGCGATGCATAAGGTGTTGTTTTTCGGTGTGAGCATCCTGGATTCGAATCCACGGACTGCCACATGTGTTTGTAAATTTCATTAATCGATTTTAGGAGTATAGTTGGTTGTTGGAAGGAACATAATAATTGATATTGGTTCAGGGGTAATTTATCGAGAGGACTTCCCTAGTGGTTAAGGCCCCATTAATTGCTCTTTCCATTCACATATGCATAGCCTACGTGAGTTGCAGTTGGGATGTGTGTACATGCTTAGATTGATATGCAGGATTCGAAGTTGCATAATAAATCGTAGGCAGTGTCCACCATTCTTTAACTGTCTACGTGGTGCGATGCATAAGGTGTTGTTTTTCGGTGTGAGCATCCTGGATTCGAATCCACGGACTGCCACATGTGTTTGTAAATTTCATTAATCGATTTTAGGAGTATAGTTGGTTGTTGGAAGGAACATAATAATTGATATTGGTTCTAGGTTAATTTATCGAGAGGACTTCCTTAGTGGTTAAGGCCCCATTAATTGCTCTTTCCATTCACATATGCATAGCCTACGTGAGTTGCAGTTGGGATGTGTGTACATGCTTAGATTGATATGCAGGATTCGAAGTTGCATAATAAATCGTAGGCAGTGTCCACCATTCTTTAACTGTCTACGTGGTGCGATGCATAAGGTGTTGTTTTTCGGTGTGAGCATCCTGGATTCGAATCCACGGACTGCCACATGTGTTTGTAAATTTCATTAATCGATTTTAGGAGTATAGTTGGTTGTTGGAAGGAACATAATAATTGATATTGGTTCAGGGGTAATTTATCGAGAGGACTTCCCTAGTGGTTAAGGCCCCATTAATTGCTCTTTCCATTCACATATGCATAGCCTACGTGAGTTGCAGTTGGGATGTGTGTACATGCTTAGATTGATATGCAGGATTCGAAGTTGCATAATAAATCGTAGGCAGTGTCCACCATTCTTTAACTGTCTACGTGGTGCGATGCATAAGGTGTTGTTTTTCGGTGTGAGCATCCTGGATTCGAATCCACGGACTGCCACATGTGTTTGTAAATTTCATTAATCGATTTTAGGAGTATAGTTGGTTGTTGGAAGGAACATAATAATTGATATTGGTTCAGGGGTAATTTATCGAGAGGACTTCCCTAGTGGTTAAGGCCCCATTAATTGCTCTTTCCATTCACATATGCATAGCCTACGTGAGTTGCAGTTGGGATGTGTGTACATGCTTAGATTGATATGCAGGATTCGAAGTTGCATAATAAATCGTAGGCAGTGTCCACCATTCTTTAACTGTCTACGTGGTGCGATGCATAAGGTGTTGTTTTTCGGTGTGAGCATCCTGGATTCGAATCCACGGACTGCCACATGTGTTTGTAAATTTCATTAATCGATTTTAGGAGTATAGTTGGTTGTTGGAAGGAACATAATAATTGATATTGGTTCAGGGGTAATTTATCGAGAGGACTTCCCTAGTGGTTAAGGCCCCATTAATTGCTCTTTCCATTCACATATGCATAGCCTACGTGAGTTGCAGTTGGGATGTGTGTACATGCTTAGATTGATATGCAGGATTCGAAGTTGCATAATAAATCGTAGGCAGTGTCCACCATTCTTTAACTGTCTACGTGGTGCGATGCATAAGGTGTTGTTTTTCGGTGTGAGCATCCTGGATTCGAATCCACGGACTGCCACATGTGTTTGTAAATTTCATTAATCGATTTTAGGAGTATAGTTGGTTGTTGGAAGGAACATAATAATTGATATTGGTTCAGGGGTAATTTATCGAGAGGACTTCCCTAGTGGTTAAGGCCCCATTAATTGCTCTTTCCATTCACATATGCATAGCCTACGTGAGTTGCAGTTGGGATGTGTGTACATGCTTAGATTGATATGCAGGATTCGAAGTTGCATAATAAATCGTAGGCAGTGTCCACCATTCTTTAACTGTCTACGTGGTGCGATGCATAAGGTGATGTTTTTCGGTGTGAGCATCCTGGATTCGAATCCACGGACTGCCACATGTGTTTGTAAATTTCATTAATCGATTTTAGGAGTATAGTTGGTTGTTGGAAGGAACATAATAATTGATATTGGTTCAGGGGTAATTTATCGAGAGGACTTCCCTAGTGGTTAAGGCCCCATTAATTGCTCTTTCCATTCACATATGCATAGCCTACGTGAGTTGCAGTTGGGATGTGTGTACATGCTTAGATTGATATGCAGGATTCGAAGTTGCATAATAAATCGTAGGCAGTGTCCACCATTCTTTAACTGTCTACGTGGTGCGATGCATAAGGTGTTGTTTTTCGGTGTGAGCATCCTGGATTCGAATCCACGGACTGCCACATGTGTTTGTAAATTTCATTAATCGATTTTAGGAGTATAGTTGGTTGTTGGAAGGAACAATAATTGATATTGGTTCAGGGGTAATTTATCGAGAGGACTTCCCTAGTGGTTAAGGCCCCATTAATTGCTCTTTCCATTCACATATGCATAGCCTACGTGAGTTGCAGTTGGGATGTGTGTACATGCTTAGATTGATATGCAGGATTCGAAGTTGCATAATAAATCGTAGGCAGTGTCCACCATTCTTTAACTGTCTACGTGGTGCGATGCATAAGGTGTTGTTTTTCGGTGTGAGCATCCTGGATTCGAATCCACGGACTGCCACATGTGTTTGTAAATTTCATTAATCGATTTTAGGAGTATAGTTGGTTGTTGGAAGGAACATAATAAATGGCTAAACACGAGGGAGAAGAGAGCCCAGAAAAACGACCCATCTCCCCTTAAAGTTTTGCCCTATGCGAGATGTTATACATGTAAATATAATGCGGCTGACTGAGCTACGAGTTTGTTGTGCCGTGGTTGTCTATACTCTGACTGGTCCACTGATAATTAACCCATATAGTACCCAACTACCTCCACCTTAAGGGAGGTGGGGGCCGTATTTATTTGCTCATATATGTATACTTGTATTGTTTTCTTAGTTTCCTCCCTAGACCACCATCAAGTTAAAAGAACACCCGCCCAAGACTCTCCTTCATAATAAATTTGTACATTTTTCGATAACAAAAATTCCGGCCGATGACTGGTTCCTCTTAAAATACAGACTCGCTATCGCTCGCCAGGAAAATATCGATACTTAAATGACACGAACAGTCTAAATATTGACAACAAATGGGGTGAAAGGTCTTAAATCGCCAAACTAATAGGCCAAACGTCTTAAAATATGGAAACTATTGGGGCTAAGCATGGGAAAGAAGGGGGACCAGAAAAACGACCCATCTCCCCTTAATGTAAGAGTCATGAGTGGGACAATAATTATGCAAGTTAGGTCACGCTTGTCTTTGATTTCAAGTCTTAATAATTATGTCCTCCTTCACATAAGCTCTTTTTATTATTCTCGCTAAGTGGGGGGCCCCGTGCCTGTGTTTTGTTTACGTATGCTTAATGAGTGGCCCATTTGTTATTCTCGCTAAGTGGCCCCGTGCCTGTGTTTTGTTTACGTATGCTTAATGAGTGGCCCACTTTGTTATTCTCGCTAAGTGGCCCCGTGCCTGTGTTTTGTTTACGTATGCTTAATGAGTGGCCCACTTTGTTATTCCCGCTAAGTGGCCCTGTGTCTGTGCTTTGTTTACGTACGTTTAATGAGTGGCCCACTTTGTTATTCTCGCTAATTGGCCCCGTGCCTGTGTTTTGTTTACGTATGCTTAATGAGTGGCCCATTTGTTATTCTCGCTTAGTGGCCCCGTGCCTGTGTTTTGTTTACGTATGCTTAATGAGTGGCCCACTTTGTTATTCCCGCTAAGTGGCCCCGTGTCTGTGCTTTGTTTACGTATGCTTAATGAGTGGCCCACTTTGTTATTCCCGCTAAGTGGCCCCGTGTCTGTGCTTTGTTTACGTATGCTTAATGAGTGGCCCATTTGTTATTATCGCTAAGTGGCCTCGTGTCTGTGCTTTGTTTACGTATGCTTAATGAGTGGCCCACTTTGTTATTCCCGCTAAGTGGCCCTGTGTCTGTGCTTTGTTTACGTATGCTTAATGAGTGGCCCATTTGTTATTCTCGCTAAGTGGCCCCGTGCCTGTGTTTTGTTTACGTATGCTTAATGAGTGGCCCACTTTGTTATTCCCGCTAAGTGGCCCCGTGTCTGTGCTTTGTTTACGTATGCTTAATGAGTGGCCCACTTTGTTATTCCCGCTAAGTGGCCCCGTGCCTGTGTTTTGTTTACGTATGCTTAATGAGTGGCTCACTTTGTTATTCACGCTAAGTGGCCCCATGCCTGTGTTTTGTTTACATATGCTTAATGAGTGGCTCACTTTGTTATTCACGCTAAGTGGCCCCATGCCTGTGTTTTGTTTACGTATGCTTAATGAGTGGCCCACTTTGTTATTCACGCTAAGTGGCCCCATGCCTGTGTTTTGTTTACGTATGCTTAATGAGTGGCCCACTTTGTTATTCACGCTAAGTGTCCCCATGCCTGTGTTTTGTTTACGTATGCTTAATGAGTGGCCCCCTGGATGGTGTCTGTATAGGTGGTTTTTATTATAATTTAAAATATCATATGATTGTGACTATAGGCTACTCTGTTTCTTTTTATCTGACGATAAATGAAATCACTAAGCAGCTACCGGTAATTTAAGAAAAAGCGAGTAGTACCCCTTTAAAGATGTTAGCAGAGTAAGGGAGAGAGAAGAAAGAGAGGGAGAGAGAGAAGAAAGAAAAGGAGAGAGGGAGGGCATGAGGGAGGGAGGGATGGAGGAAGGTAAATGGGAACAAGATTTGATTTGATTTGATTCTTTATTGAGAAAGGATAAATACATGGGAATACATAATTACACGTCTCAAAAGGGCAAAGGTGATAAAACAGTCTTTTACCCTACTCATATTATACATGTACAATATAAACACAAACATGAATACAACATTTAGTAAGTTTTTATCTCTATACTTGTTAGCAAACCATTTGTCCCTAACTGTTTAAGAAGGACCCTTAGCTAAGCTGGGCTTAGGCTTAGCGCGGGTTTGTTATAATCCTGCTACTTTCCTTAATGTCATAAAATGATGACCCTCCCACTCCAGTTTAATACATAAGAACATGCCTACATATACACACACATACATACACCCATACACACATATATACATATACAGTATATACATACATATGGGGCAAGAGGGAGGAAGGAAGAGAGGAAGGAGGAGGGGAAGGAGGAGGGGAGGGAGGGAGGGTATAACGGAGGGAGTGAGAGAAGAAAGAGAGGGAGTTAGAGGGAGGGTATGAGGGAGGGAGGAAGGAAGAGAGGAGGGGGAGGGAGGGAGGGAGATGGGGAAGGGAGATGGGAGTAGGAATTAAATGAAGACATTAAGAACATAAGAACATAAGAAAATGGGAGTCTGCAGAAAGCCGATTCGCCTAAGCAAGGCAGATCCCTGTCCCACACAACCCCAATTATAGGCTCAACACTCTAATACCCTGAGGATCATCTTACCAAAACGGTTAGAGATTCACGCAGGATTACGGGGGTCTGCAGAGCGCTGATTGGCCCAACCCGGCTGATCCCCCTTCACACCCAACCCTTCTCGTCCATATGCTTATCCAATTTTATCTTAAAGCTCCCTACCGTTTTTAATCCCACTATAGCACTTGGTAGTCCATTCCACCCATCTACAACTCTGTTACCAAACCAATATTTGCCTATATCTTTTCTGAAACGAAATTTATCTAATTTGAAACCATTGGTACGAGTTCTTTCGCTATCACTGAGCTTTAGTACATTTGTCATGTCCCCTTTGTTAATCCCACTAACCCACTTGAACACCTCTATCATATCCCCTCTAACTCTGCGTCTGTCTAACGAATGTAAGCCTAATTTCTTCAACCTTTCTTTATACGGAAGATTTCTAATATTATGGATCATTTTTGTCATTCTACGTTGTACTCTCTCCAATGAATCTATGTCCATTCTGTAATAAGGACACCAAAATTGAACAGCATAATCCATATGGGGTCTCACTAATGACAAGTAAAGTTTTAAGATAACATCAGCAGTTCTGTTACTCACACTCCTAGAGATGAACCCGAGAATCCTGTTTGCCTTGTTTCGAACGCTGATGCACTGTTTTCTAGGCTTCAAATCATTTCTAACAAACACACCTAGATCTTTCTCACAATTCGAGTTTTCTAATTCCATATTAGCTAGTTTATATTTAACATTTGTATGCATCTTCCCTATCTTTAATACCTTGCATTTGTCAATGTTAAACTTCATCTGCCAATTTACTGACCATTCGTGTAAGGTATCGGTATCTAGATCCCTTTGGAGGCACTCTATATCTCTATCTGAATCAATTGTTCTCCCCATTTTGGTATCGTCTGCAAATTTACTTATCCTACTAGTTATACCTAAATCAAGGTCATTTATGTATATAACAAACAACAGAGGACCTAATACAGATCCCTGGGGGACACCACTTTGACTGCTCCCCATTCTGACTTCGTACCATTTATGCTGACTCTCTGCTTCCTACCAATTAGCCATGACCTAATCCATCCCAACAACGCCCCACCTATTCCATGCGCCTCAACCTTTCTCATCAATCTCATGCGGGACTCTGTCGAAAGCTTACGGAGTGAATCCATGCTGAGAAGAATTTATTAAATTAAATGTATCTAAGTGGTTTCTAATTTTACTAGCAATAATTGACTCTAATAGCTTTCCTATGATTGATGTAAGACTAATGGGACGGTAATTGGATGCTATTGATTTGTCACCTTTTTTGAAGATCGGAACTACGTTTGCAAGCTTCCAAGCTTCTGGAACTATACCTGTCTCAAATGACTTGTTAAATAGAAATGTTAATGGGTAACTTAACTCATCCCTACATTCTTTTAATCTATCTATCTATCTATCTATATGCTCAGGCCCAATCCCCATTTTGGGGGTAGCCGACTCAAGACAGAGCAAGAACAGGGAAAACACAAAAACAACATAAACCAACAAATAAACACAGATAAAAAGCACAAACTCACACACATCCAGGTCACCCAGGAGAAGACTTTTAATACTCTAGCATATATCTCATCAGGACCAGGGCCGGTATTTATAAAAGAATTTAAAAATTTCCCTAAAAGTAATTTTAACTAAAAGAAAATCCTTAAAAGTTATTCATAAAACATTTAAAAGCAGCTTTTAGTGGAAGCGTTAAGAAAGCTGCCACAACCGCTATTTCGCTACATCTAGCAATATTACAATTGATGAATAACGTTTAATAGGTAAGTATAGGCTTCTAATTGCATATACTAATTACTCTAAAACATTAGGGTAATTATGCAATATTTTGTTAATGTGAAATCAATTATATACAGTATTGCTAAATTGAAAGGGTAATATATTTACCATACCATAACAATTGCATACACCGGTGTGGCAGCATCTGAGATAGTTGCCAAATTCGCGAGTTTACACAATTTGTAAAGTGGGGTAATTTCGGAAATTTTCCGAGTTTGTTTTTTACAATTTCTCCTGACTGTAAACACATTGTAGAGATTTAACTAGGTCAAGTGATGTGTAATGATAATGCGCCGTGCGTCGTAATCCAGGAAGCCTTCTAAAATTATCCCCCATAATATCCTTATCCTAAATGATGTCCGAAGTATTCTTGAAAAGTGTGGTAAAAGCGTTTCCATTGTATAATGACAATGGCTAATTACTTATTATCGCCAAAGTCCGAAGTTATGACCGCACTCCGAAATCACCCCAGTTTACAGTAATTTGCGAAAAAATAGGGTGCAAATAGGCTACTTAAATTGTTCTCGGATGTTATGAAATAGGCCTATCTTGTGACAATCGAAAGTAAAAGTAAAACTAGAGAAGCTGTTGAACAAGACATATCAAGTAATTATATTGAGGACTTAAGCTTTGAAAATGCCAGAACAATTTGTATGACAAGGACAAGAATGATAGAAGTAAAAGAAAACTTCAAAAACAAATATGAACCTAACCTATTGTGCGATATTTGTCAAAATGAAAATGAAAATCAAATGCACCTGTTCAACTGTGAATCATACGAAGACCTATACAAAGATCTGAGAGGCAGGGACAACTTGAGGGAAATAAGAACATAAGAACATAAGAACATAAGAACATAAGAAAATGGGAGTCTGCAGAAAGCCGATTGGCCTAAGCAAGGCAGATCCCTGTCCCACACAACCCCAATTCAATTACAAAGCCCAATTATAGGCTTCACACTCTAATACCCTGAGGATCATCTTACCAAAACGGTTAGAGATTAACGCAGGATTATGGAGGTCTGCAGAGCGCTGATTGGCCCAACCCGGCTGATCCCCCTTCATACCCAACCCTTCTCGTCCATATGCTTATCCAATTTTATCTTTAAGCTCCCTACAGTTTTAGATCCCACTATAGCACTTGGTAGTCCATTCCACCCATCTACAACTCTGTTACCAAACCAATACTTGCCTATATCTTTTCTGAAACGAAATTTATCTAATTTGAAACCATTGGTACGAGTTCTTTCGCTATCACTGAGCTTTAGTACATTTGCCATGTCCCCTTTGTTAATCCCACTAACCCACTTGAACACCTCTATCATATCCCCTCTAACTCCGCGTCTCTCTAACGAATGTAAACCTAATTTCTTCAACCTTTCTTCATACGAAAGATTTCTAATATTATGGATCATTTTTGTCATTCTACGCTGTACTCTCTCCAATGAATCTATGTCCATTCTGTAATAAGGACACCAAAATTGGACAGCATAATCCATATGGGGTCTCACTAATGACAAGTAAAGTTTTAAGATAACATCAGCAGTTCTGTTACTCACACTCCTAGAGATGAACCCGAGAATCCTGTTTGCCTTATTACGAACGCTTATACACTGTTTTCTAGGCTTCAAATCATTTCTAACAAACACACCTAGATCTTTCTCGCAGTCTGAATTTTCTAATTCTAAATTAGCTAGTTTATATTTAACATTTGTTTGCATCTTCCCTATCTTTAATACCTTGCATTTGTCAATGTTAAACTTCATCTGCCAATTTACTGACCATTCATGTAAGGTATCTAGATCCCTTTGGAGGCACTCTATATCGCTATCTGAATCAATTGATCTCCCTATTTTAGTATCGTCTGCGAATTTACTTATCCTACTAGTTATACCTAAATCTAGGTCATTTATGTATATAAGAAACAACAGGGGACCTAATACCGATCCCTGGGGGACACCACTTTTGACTGCTCCCCATTCTGACTTCGTACCATTTATGCTGACTCTCTGCTTCCTACCAATTAGCCATGACCTAATCCATCCTAACAACGCCCCACCTATTCCATGTGCCTCAACCTTTCTCATCAATCTCTCATGAGGGACTCTGTCGAAAGCTTTACTGAAATCTAAATATAATATCATATGACTTGTCATTATCTACTGCTTCATATACCTCTGAGAAAAAACTAAGCAAATTAGTAAGGCAAGACCGTCCCTGAGTGAATCCATGCTGAGAAGAATTGATTAAGTTAAATGTTTCTAAGTGGTTTCTCATTTCCTAGCAATAATTGACTCTAGTAGTTTTCCTATGATTGAAGTGAGACTAATGGGACGGTAATTGGATGCTATTGATTTATCACCTTTTTTGAAGATCGGAACTACATTTGCAAGCTTCCAAGCTTCTGGAACTATACCTGTTTCTAATGACTTGTTAAATAGAAATGTTAATGGATAACTTAACTCATCTCTGCATTCTTTTAATACTCTAGCATATACCTCATCAGGACCAGGCGATTTATGAGGTTTCAGTCTGTCAATTTCCTTAACCACATCATTTCTACTTATAGTAACCGTACTTAACCTATTTTCTATACTATCGCTGTATACCTTACGGACTTCTGGAAACTGTGCCAAATTTTCATTAGTGAAAACGGAAAGAAATTGACTATTTAATGTACTGCACATTTCTAAATCACTTTCTGTCAATTTTCCTATCGAAGTTTTAAGGGGACCAATTACATCTCTAACCTTGGATTTATATAGTTGGTAAAAAGCTTTAGGATTATTTTTTGAGTCATTGGCAACCTTAATTTCATAATTTCTTTTGTCTTTCCTAATATCCTTTTTTACCTGTCTTGATAGATTCTGATAGTAAGCAAGTAGGTGAATTTCGCCTTTTCTAATTTTTCTATATATTCCTCTCTTTTGTCCTAGAAGATCTAATAGTCTATTATTCATCCATTTGGGTTGGTTCTGTGTTGATCTAAATTTTCTTTTGGGGATATATTTATTTGCGCATTGAATACTGACTTTATAAAATTATCGTATGTATCTACCAAGTTTGACGTCTCCTCCTGACTTAAGATGACAGGTGCCTGAGAAAGGATACACTCATTTGGACACCTGGATCGACTTAATTTTTTGACCATAGGGTCCGCTAACAGGGCTTCTCTTAACCCACCATAATTGGCTTTTCTGAAGTCAGGTATTAATGTTGTATTCTCTCTGGTATTACCTTTCCATTGTATATTAAAATACACAGAATTGTGATCACTATTTCCTAGGTGGTCCCCGATTTCTACACTATTTATCATTTGTTCATTGTTACTGAAAACTAAATCGAGAATATTATCACCTCTAGTCGGCGTATCTATGAATTGAGATAAAAAACTATCTTGTACTACCTCAATAAACTCCTTTGAATCAGAGTCGCCTATTTGTTGCTGCCAATCTATATTAGGGAAATTAAAATCCCCCATAATGCACACGTTGCTAAGCCTTGATGCTATTTTAATTTCCTCCCATAATGATGTTCCGTCATTTCTACTCATATTTGGCGGTCTATACATAACTCCAATAACTAAAGTCTCACTACCTTCGTTAACTTCTACCCAAACACTTTCATTTTCATTATTTACTCTAATACCTGATTTAGTACAGCTTTTTAATGAACTCCTGACAAACACTGCTATACCGCCACCCCTCTTACTTGTTCGGTCATATTTAAACAAACTATATCCCGGTATATCAAACTGCTAAAAAAATGCCTGGTTTCTGTATTAATCCATGTTTCAGTTAGCGCTATTATGTCTATATTTTCTTTGCTAACCAGTGCTCTAAGTTCGTTCATTTTGTTACATAAACTCCTGCAATTTGTATAATAAACACTCAAACTATTACTTGTATTTGCAACTATTTTTCTATTGTTTTTAACTAATTTATTTTTACCTGTTGAACCTAGACGGAAAATCTACGCTATCAGAATGTTCGTTATTACTATCAATTTGATGTGGCTGGGATTCTATTTTACTTACACACCTATGGTTTATTAACAAAACCCCGCAACAAACTTGTCGAGTGAGCTGGCTAAGGTCGAAACTCCTAGTCGAGAGAGATGTACTCCATCCTGGGCATACAGTTCATCCTTACCGTAGAAGAGGGTCCAGTTATCCAGGAATGGAATAGTATTTGCCTTGCAATACTTCTCCAGCCGGCTATTTACACCAATAGCCCTGGAGGACCATTTCTTCCTTACCCCTCTTCTTGGTAGGATACTGTGTACCACAGGAACTCCACCCTTCTCCTTGATCCTCTCCAACATTTCCTGGTACGTGGTGAGCAACTCCTCAGTCCTGCATTTCCAAATGTCGTTGCTCCCTGCGTTGAGGAAGATGATGGGGTCCTCTCCACTCGCTTCCATGACACCATCTAGCTTTTCTGCCACCTTCTCGACTCCGGCACCAGGCAGACAGACAACTTTACCAACATGTGTGTTAGTAGCCCTACCAAGGTATTTAATCATTGAATCCCCTACAATTAAAATAGACTTAGCTGTTTTCTGTTGCCGGCCTGTAGCAGGAGTTGTAGCAGCAACAGCAGCAGACTTCCCCCCTCCCCTCTCACTGCCTCGATGATCGCCACTTCCTCGCCATCACTCTCATCAGCCAAGGTGCCGAAGTTGTTGGGTCTTGAGTGGCTGCCTTTTCAGCTTGCAGGCCGTTGCACTGGTTGACACCACTTTCCAAGGGGCTTCACGATCCCTGGGAACACTTCCGGTAGCCTCACACTTCTTTTCCGCCATAGCTAGTCTCAAGGCCAAATTTTCATCTTTGAGACACTGAATCTCCTGCTCCACACTCTCCAGTCTTTCTTGCAAAGCAAGACAAAGCTGGAGAGTATGGGAGGAGACAGCAGACTCATCAACAACAGCCATCACTAAGAAAGTTCACTAGGACCTCACTAAGGGTAAACCGGTTCACTAGCGGTCACTGGGGACGTCCGCACTAGTCAGGGGTCAGAGGGCAAATATTTGAACAAAATGAATTAAAAAGGGTAGCAGAGATTATAAGAACAGTTCTAAAAAGGAGGGAGACTATCGTTAATTTGAGAAAAGAAATATATAAGTAATATGAAATTTTTTAACAAATACAAATAACAATATGGAAACAGCCATCGTTCATAGAACGAACTCCTGGATGGGAGAGTGCCCCCAAAACAACAACAACAACAATCTAATATTATATTAGGTTAGTCCTTCTACACTCCTTTAATTTGGTCTATTTGTTAGTGTTCTTCCAACAAGTACAGTATAGGCGTTTGTCAACGAGGACGCTGGAACTATACAGGTTGTGGGCGGAGGAGGGGATTTACCCAAGGTTAAGATATTTAAGAACATAAGAAAAACATGTGTTTATCTCTTAACCTTGGATTTAAAAATAGAGAGACCGACCGCGGCAAAAAATGTAGTCGAACATATTATATACAGTATGAATCGAAATGTTTAAAGTAGGTTGTTGTTGTTGTTCCCCAAGCTGCCTGGCCGAACAGCTCCAAGGCCCCGAGTAAGGCCAAGGCCATAAACGAGCGACCCCACAGAACCCTCCCTGCCGATCACAATAAAGCCTGGGTGACCGAAGTCACTCCATGGCGGGGGGCTGAGAGGGTGCGTAAACGCCCGGGAAACCAAAGCCCCACCCAGGGCCCTGTGCCCCTCAGCAATTATGAAGAGAAAGTTGAGGGGCAAAGGAATAATGTGACGCTTTAGCTTCCAATCTTGGTAGATTGGGAGGTCAATCCACGGAAGAGACGCCGTCACTCGAGATCTAGAAAATATATAAGTAAAAGGAACAGTCAGAGTAAGCTATGGGTATGGCAGAGATCGCTCAGGTCTCACTCTGATAGACCAGCCCATCACCAGTTTAAAGTAGGTTGATATATATGGTGGTAGGTTACTTTCTAATATAGCTTATTCGTTGGAGAACACACAGTGGATCACCTTTGAGTAGTATGATGTGCGGGGGTGGTATATGGATAGAATCAAGAGTTACCTAACATACTGCATTTGATAATATAGTTAACCTACAATCATGAGTACAGTTACATTTTGACCGTTGCCAAATAATGTAGGGTAATACACACTTTCATCTCGGGGTTAGGAGCTTTGTTCCTCTAAGTTTCATTCGTGGTTTATATGGTATCTTTTGATTAACTCAGAGTCGCTATAGACCTATTAATCCAATTGGTCTTTTTAACATGAAAATTCCTTGGCAGGGGGTGGCGGATTTGTTATTCAACCATCTTCATCGTCCTCTAAAAGTAACTTTTAAGCGCTAAAAGTCCCTAGGAGGGCTTTTAGTTTTCGCCGGGTTTAAAAGCTACTTTTAGCTGCTAAAAGTTTTTTTTACTCAACTTTTATCTTGCCTTACTAATTTGCTTAGTTTTTTCTCAGAGGTATATGAAGCAGTAGATAATGACAAGTCATATGATATTATATATTTAGATTTCAGTAAAGCTTTCGACAGAGTCCCTCATGAGAGATTGATGAGAAAGGTTGAGGCACATGGAATAGGTGGGGCGTTGTTAGGATGGATTAGGTCATGGCTAATTGGTAGGAAGCAGAGAGTCAGCATAAATGGTACCAAGTCAGAATGGGGAGCAGTCAAAAGTGGTGTCCCCCAGGGATCGGTATTAGGTCCCCTGTTGTTTCTTATATACATAAATGACCTAGATTTAGGTATAACTAGTAGGATAAGTAAATTCGCAGACGATACTAAAATAGGGAGATCAATTGATTCAGATAGCGATATAGAGTGCCTCCAAAGGGATCTAGATACCTTACATGAATGGTCAGTAAATTGGCAGATGAAGTTTAACATTGACAAATGCAAGGTATTAAAGATAGGGAAGATGCAAACAAATTTAAATATAAACTAGCTAATTTAGAATTAGAAAATTCAGACTGCGAGAAAGATCTAGGTGTGTTTGTTAGCAATGATTTGAAGCCTAGAAAACAGTGTATAAGCGTTTCGTAATAAGGCAAACAGGATTCTCGGGTTCATCTCTAGGAGTGTGAGTAACAGAACTGCTGATGTTATCTTAAAACTTTACTTGTCATTAGTGAGACCCCACATGGATTATGCTGTCCAATTTTGGTGTCCTTATTACAGAATGGACATAGATTCATTGGAGAGAGTACAGCGTAGAATGACAAAAATGATCCATAATATTAGAAATCTTTCGTATGAAGAAAGGTTGAAGAAATTAGGTTTACATTCGTTAGAGAGACGCAGAGTTAGAGGGGATATGATAGAGGTGTTCAAGTGGGTTAGTGGGATTAACAAAGGGGACATGGCAAATGTACTAAAGCTCAGTGATAGCGAAAGAACTCGTACCAATGGTTTCAAATTAGATAAATTTCGTTTCAGAAAAGATATAGGCAAGTATTGGTTTGGTAACAGAGTTGTAGATGGGTGAAATGGACTACCAAGTGCTATAGTGGGATCTAAAACTGTAGGGAGCTTTAAGATAAAATTAGATAAGCATATGGACGAGAAGGGTTGGGTGTGAAGGGGGATCAGCCGGGTTGGGCCAATCAGCGCTCTGCAGACCTCCATAATCCTGCGTTAATCTCTAACCGTTTTTGGTAAGATGATCCTCAGGGTATTAGAGTGTGAAGCCTATAATTGGGCTTTGTAATTGAATTGGGGTTGTGTGGGACAGGGATCTGCCTTGCTTAGGCCAATCGGCTTTCTGCAGACTCCCATTTTCTTATGTTCTTATGTTCTAAAAGTGGCCGCCATCTTTAAAAGCTACTTTTAAGCCTAAAAGTGCTTTATAAATACTGCCCCAGGTGATTTATGAGGTTTCAGTCTGTCAATTTCCTTAAGCACATCATTTCTACTTATAGTAACCGTACTTAACCTATTTTCTATACTATCGCTATATACCTTACGGACTTCTGGAAACTGTGCCAAATTTTCATTAGTGAAAACGGAAAGAAATTGACTATTTAATGTACTGCACATTTCTAAATCATTTTCTGTCATTTCTCCTATCGAACTTTTAAGGGGACCAATTACATCTCTAACCTTGGATTTATATAGTTGGTAAAAAGCTTTAGGATTATTTTTTGTCATTGGCAACCTTAATTTCATAATTTCTTTTTTCTTTCCTAATATCCTTTTTTACCTGTCTTGATAGATTCTGATAGTAAGCAAGTAGGTGAATTTCGCCTTTCCTAATTGTTCTATATATTCCTCTCTTTTGTCCTAGAAGATCTAATAGTCTATTATTCATCCATTTGGGTTGGTTCTGTGTTTTATCTAAATTTTCTTTTGGGGATGTATTTATTTTGTGCATTGAATACTGACTCGATAAAATTATCGTATGTATCTACCAAGGTTGACGTCTCTTCCTGACTTAAGATGACAGGTGCCTGAGAAGGGGTACACTCATTTGGACACCTGGATCGACTTAATTTTTTGACCATAGGGTCCGCTAATAGGGCTCTTCTTAACCCACCATAATTGGCTTTTCTGAAGTCAGGTATTAATGTTGTATTCTCTCTGGTATTACCTTTCCATTGTATATTAAAATACACAGAATTGTGGTCACTATTTCCTAGGTGGTCCCCTATCTCTACATTATTTACCATATGTTCATTGTTACTGAAAACTAAATCGAGAATATTATTACCTCTAGTCGGCGTATCTATGAATTGAAATAAAAAACTATCTTGTACTACCTCTATAAACTCCTCAGAATCAGAGTCTCCTATTTGATGCTGCCAATCTATATTCAGAAAATTAAAATCCCCCATATTGCACACATTGCTAAACCTTGATGCCATTTTAATTTCCTCCCATAATGACGTTCCGTAATTTCTACTCATATTTGGCGGTCTATACATAACTCCAATAACTATGGTCTCACTACCTTCGTTAACCTCTACCCAAACACTTTCATTATCGTTATTTAGTCTAATACCTGATTTAATACAGCTTTTTAATGTACTCCTGACAAACACTGCTATACCGCCACCCCTCTTACTTGTTCGGTCATATTTAAACAAACTATATCCTGGTATATCAAATTCTGCTAAAAAAATGCCTGGTTTCTGTATTAATCCACGTTTCAGTTAGCGCTATTATGTCTATATTTTCTTTGCTAACAAGGGCTCTAAGTTCGTTCATTTTGTTGCATAGACTCCTACAGTTTGTGTAATATACTCTCAATTTACTTTTCTTTATACCTAATTTACCTTTATTTCTAACTACATTTCCATCTTCCGTTGCACCATCACTACTATCATTTGCAATTAAGATAAGTGTCCTACTTACACACACACACACCTGTGGTTCCTGTGGTTGTAGTTGAGGGCTGTCAGTTAGCGCCCCGTGGTCCACGCCGTTGCGGCGCCGCCACTGTACATCCCATCTACCCTCCTCTGTGCCAGCTGGTCAAGAATGCTGTTGCTGGCAGCACGGAGGTAGTAGTGGGGTTAGGATTGGTTGGTCTGGCAGTGATGACAGGAAATCATCCAAGTCCTTTTTTAATATTTCAACGGTTGGGTAGTTTTGGTTTCTTATTTCTTTTGGCAGTGCATTGTAGAGCTTCGGACCCCGTGTAGCGAAGGCATTTTCTTTAAGTGTCTTAACTCTTGTCAGTGCTCTTGAGTTAATTGACCTGATAATACACATACGGCCCAGTCGTTGGTTTTCTTTTATCTCTATCAACTCCTTTTCTTCCTCTCCCAGCAGGTTTGGGGCTAAGTTGTTGAGAATTTTCCAGGTATAAATGATCAAGTATCTTTCTCGGCGTCGTTCTAGAGAGTACAAGTTTAGAGACTTAAGTCTTTGCCAGTAGTCTTCCTCCTTCACAGACACTATTTTACTAGTGAAGGAGCGCTGGATGCCTTCCAATGCTTGTTTCTCTCGTGACTTCCAGGGATTCCATAACTGGCAACAATATTCCAAGAGTGGTATTACCAAGGCCTTATACAGGGTTAACATAGGTTCTCTTTCACGAGTTCTGATAGTACGCAATACCCAGCCAACCTGGGCTCGTTTCTTTTGTACTACTGTTAGGATATGGGTAGTGAAGGTGGCATCATCACTGATTGTTATCCCTAGGTCTAGCACTTTGTTGTTGCACTTTATTCTTTGGCCATCATGTGCCGAATAGTGGACTTCTTCTATTTTGTTTGTACCATATCTAACCAGTTCAAATTTGTTATTATTGAAAGACATATTATTTGTTTCGGCCCATGTATATAGCTTGGTAAGGTCAGATTTTAATTTGTCTCACATCTTCCATTGATTTAGTTTCTTTCATTACTCTGGTATCATCGGCAAAAGATGAGACACATAAAAGATGAGACACACACACACACACTCACTCACTCACTCACTCACTCACTCACTCACTTACTTACTAGAACGGGAAGGGAAGAGAAAGAATAAAATAAAACTGATAACTAAAATAATACAAAATATCTGTGTATCGAGACAAAATTATGTGTTGGTTTTAACTTTTATACTTTGGTACCTTTCTCTTTTAACCCCTTCTGTACCGGTGACGTCTTTTTCATTATACTTAAGGGGGCTGACCTGCTTTTTGTTATTTCTGTCCTTTTCTCTCTTTCTCTGGCTTGTATCCATTCGGCCCCATTCAGCCAACTATTTTAAGACGTTCATCCCCATCTAGGTGTCGATTTCTTCCTGGCGAGCGATAGCGAGCCAGTATTATATGAAGAAATCCGGCTTCGCCGGAGAAATTTTTCTATCGAAAAATGTACAAATTTAGCCTGCTGTCAAACAAAAATAAAAAATATGTTGGCTCGCTACCGCTCACCAGTAAAAATTTGACACCTGGATGGGGATAAACGTCTTAAAACAGTAGGCTGAATGGAGCCAAATGGATACAAGCCAGAGAAAGATAGAAAAGGACAGAACCAAAACAGGTCACCCCCCCCCCCCTTAAGCTATATTTAGACGATTGTGTGCAGTTGAAAAAGGATCTGTGGTAGTGAAAAGGATCTGTGGTAGTGAAAAGGATCTGTGGTAGTGAAAAGGATCTGTGGTAGTGAAAAGGATCTGTGGTAGTGAAAAGGATCTGTGGTAGTGAAAAGGATCTGTGGTAGTGAAAAGGATCTGTGGTAGTGAAAAGGATCTGTAGTAGTGAAAAGGATCTGTGGTAGTGAAAAGGATCTGTGGTAGTGAAAAGGATCTGTAGTAGTGAAAAGGATCTGTGGTAGTGAAAAGGATCTGTGGTAGTGAAAAGGGTAAAGTGAGATAGTTCGAAGCCTATTAGTACGGTAACTGAAGGTCCTTTTGAAATTGAATAAAATCGTCTAATAGTAGCCCGATTAAAGTTAAAATTACATTGCCGGTACAGAAAGGGTTAATTTGCTTGTATCTCTTTTTTTATACATTTTCTTCTTCTATATACCGGCATATTCGTAAGGGAGAGGTAGTTGCTTTTCCTGGACCCCTTTCTCCCACATGTAGGCCTATAGCCCCGTTAGTTTTGTGATTTTAAGACGTTCGTTGCATTAGTTTGGCGATTTTAGCCGTTTCTCCCGATTTATTTTTCAATATCAAGACCTTTCGTGCCATTTAGGTGTCGATTTTTTCCTGGCGAGAGATAGCGAGCCTGTAATATTAGGACGAACCGGCCGAATTATTCTATCGAATATTGTACAAATTTATCTTGAGAGGGGATCTATTTTTTTTTTAAGCTTGATGGAGGTCTAGCGAGGAATCTAATAAATAAATTAATACATAAATAAGTTAATAAATAAATAAATAAATGGACCAAAAAGCAGGCACTACTCTCTTAAACAAGTAATTTTGTTTTATGTATTTTGAATTATTAAATACACACGTTATGTATTTGATGATGTTTTGTAAATTGTAGACAAAGTAAAATGTCGCTTCCTCCTAAATTGCAGGCTTGCTATCGCTCGCCATGAAAAAAACGACACCTAAATGGCACGAAAGGTCTTAAAATTGACGAAAAAATGGTGCGACAGGTATTAATATCGCCAAACTAATGGGGTGAACGTCTTAACCCTTCTCTAGCGGGGGGGTTTTGGGCTATTTTTGGCATATTCAGGCCCTCCTGAATGATTAATCAAGTATCTGCATGAAAAGAAATTTATTCAGCAAAAAAATAGGCGCTAAAAGCTTCAAAATGAGACCAGAATGAGCTACGTAGCACTCGTCGTTCTCACGCAGTGGTACCACTAACATGGGAGTTTAGCGTATAGCGGCATATTTTTTCCCGCTACGCTCACTACTGGCAACACTGCCGGCCTCTCGAGAACAGAGGGAGCGTGAATCAGTGGGCGGCGGTAATCCCTGGGTGTCGGACGTGTGGCCTGCTGCGCTCCCGGCCATTTGCATTTGATTTTAACACTTTAAAAGCCTTAATAATGCTCCTAACTTGCTGCAAATTGGAGCCTGACTTAAGGCGGGCCCCACCAGTTAACGGTTAAAATCTCAACACTGCCCCTTTCCCACATGTGCGACTTCATACGATTTTCGTCGCCGAGGACGTAGTCTTGTCAATTCGCAAGGATTCGTGTGCGACGTATACGATTTTGACTGTTACAAATAGATAACAAATTATACTCGGCGAAGATGTCGCCGATGAATGCGACGCAATCGCCGCCTTGTGCGACGTTATCGGCGAAGTGAGCGATGTTTTGCCGATGATCTCTGTGAGGAATGTCACATTTTCAAAAATATCTTGCGATATCATGCGATGGTGAAAGAAAACTCGCCGAATGTTCTGCGACGTCTTCGGCGATTCGAGCGATGACACGAAAGTCTTAATATTGACAACGAAATGGGGTGAAATGTCTTAAAATCGCCAAACTAATGGGCCGAACGTCATAAAATATGAAAACTAATGGGGTTAACCATGAGGAAGGAAGGGGACCAGAAACACGACCCATCTCCCCTTAATTCGGAGATTGGCAATGCTTCACCGGAGAAATTTTTCTATCAAATAATGTACAAATTTAGCTTGCTCTCAAAACAAAATATATATATATGTTGGCTCACTACTGCTCACCAGGAAAATATTGAAACCTGGATTGGGGTAAACGTCTTAAAACAGCAGGCTGAACGGGGCCGAACGGATACAAGGCAAAGAGAGAGGGAGAGAAAGAGTAAAAGAAAAAAAAGAGGAGAGAGGGATAGAAAGAGAAAACAAAAAAAGGCGAGGTGGGCTCAATGTTTGCGTTACGGCTTATGAGCCCACCTCGCCTTTTTTTTTTTTCTCTTTCTCTCTCTCTCCTCTTTTTTGTGTTTTCTCTTTCTCTCCCTCTCTCTTTGGCTTGTATCCATTCGGCCCCATTCAGCCTACTGTTTTAAGACGTTTACCCCCATCCAGGTTTCAATATTTTCCTGGTGAGCGGTAGCGAGCCAACATATATAAAACAAATTGTTGAGAGCAAGCTAAATTTGTACATTTTTCGATAGAAAAAATTTCTCCGGCGAAGCCGGATTTCACCATATAATGCTGGTTCGCTATCGCTTGCTAGGAAGATATCGATACTTGGATGGGGATAAACGTCTTAAAACAGTTGGCTGAATGGGGCTGAATGGATACAAACCAGAGAAAGAGAGAAAAGGAGAGAAAGAGAAAAAAAAACAGGTGAACCCCCCAAGAGAGGTGCATAGAAAAAATGGTTGACAGGTTCACTATAGGCCTAATCATTTTGTTTTACCCACCTCACCGAAGGTGCTCTTTGGCATGTCGATGTTCTCGGAACATCTGAGAACATCGGCGAGCAGAGCATCTGAGAGCATCGGTGAGCATCCGTGCAGCGTTGCAAAGTTTTTTTTGTGCGAAACCCTCCGCGATGTCTCGCCGATGATCACCGAGGGCCTCGCAGATCTTTCTGCGTATGTTCGACCATGCTTGCGAGGGCTACGAACCCTCGTGAGTCCTCGTCCAAAATTTTGAACAGTCCGAACATTTGCGACGACCCACGAGGGCCCATGCGAGGCCTTGCGAGGCATACGATTATTATGGGAGGGTATACGATTTCTTTGTGACATGTCACGAATGTGCCAATTTATGGGTGTCGGCGATGAAAATCGTATGAAGTCGCACATGTGGGAAAGGGGCATAACGGAGCCAAACATGAGGGAGAGGGGGGGGGGGGTCCAGAAAAACACCCCCTTAACCCCTTCAGCACCATGACGCCTTTTTACCTTTGATTCTGGCTCAAATTTGATGTTTTTATGCAGACTAAGAAAAACCTATGTTATTCAGAGGGTTTACTGAGATCACATGTACCGGTACTCCGCTTTGTGTTATTTCTGTCCTTTTCGCTCTTTCTCTGGCTTGTATCCATTCGGCCCCATTCAGCCAACTATTCAGACGTTTATCCCCATGCAGGTGTCGATTTCTTCCAGGCGAGCGATTGCGAGCCAGCATTATATGAAGAGATCCGGAGAAATTTTTCTATCGAAAAATGTACAAATTTAGCCTGCTGTCAAACAAAACTAAAAAATATGCTGGCTCGCTACCGCTCACCAGTAAAAAATTGACACCTGGATGGGGATAAACGTCTTAAAACAGTCGGCTGAATGGGGCCAAATGGATACAAGCCAGAGAAAGATAGAAAAGGACAGAACAAAAACAGGTCACCCCCCTTAAGTCCTAGAGGTAGATTATAACCTAAAGAAAATCGTCTAATGGTAACCCAAATAGGTTGAAAAATACGTCATGGTGCTGAAGGGGTTAAGAATAAGTTAACCCTCTCAGTACCGATGCCGTCCTTTTAGCTTTGTTCTGGCTCCTGGTAGACAATTTTATTCAGTTTTTCAAAGGGCTTCCAGCAATTAACAGGCTTCAAACTATCTCGCTTATAAGGGGGTAGTAGTCGCTTTTTCTGGACCCCCCTTCTCCCTCATGTTTAACATATTAGTTTTGAAATCTTGAGACGTTCGTTCCATTCTTTTGTCGATTTTAAGACCTTTTGACCCATTTATTTATCAACATGAAGACCTTTTGTGCCATTTAGTTGTCGATTTTTGACTGGCGAGTGATAGCGAGCATGTAATTTTTTAAGCAAGCGGCCTTCGGCAGGGACATTCTTCTACCGAAAAATTTACAAATTTATCTTGAAAGGAAAGTGGGTCTAGGTGGTGCTATTTTGAGTTTGATGGAGGTCTAGCGAGGAAACTAAACAAATATAGATAAATATATTTATAGACCAAAATCCAAGCACTACCCCCTTAACGCTTTGTACTACCACAGATCCTTCTTAAGCTGCACATAATCGTCTAAATACAACTACAATAGAATACAAAAAGACGTCATCGGCACAGAAGGGGTTAAGGAATTCACCGAGTTCGTTGCTCTCCAAACTTCATGGACAGTAATTCCTGAACGTTTTGGCATTTGGCCTGTAACATACCTCTCTCTCTCTCTCTCTCTCTCACACACACACACACACACACACACACACACACACACACACACACACACACACACACACACACACACACACACACACACACACACACACACACACACACACACACACACACACACACACACAAAAGAAACAATCAGAAAGGGAAAATAAAGATTTAGAATCAGTGGTAGTAAAAGCTATGAGGAGAAATGAACAGGTCCTGCGTGAAACAATAGATAGAAATAAGTGTATTATTGTATTTGGGGATATAGAGGAGCACATTATTGAGAGGAAAGCTAGGGATAAGGAAGAAATTAATAAGGTAAAAACATTGATCAAGCATGTCGATGAAGAAGGAAACAACTGGAGAGATGATATTGAAGAAGTTAGGAGAATGGGTAAATATAGTAAGGGAAACACAAGGCCAATGAGAGTGCAGTTTAGGTCTAGGGTAACAGTGGATGCAATAATGAACGTAACATGGAGACTTAACTTGACCAGCAAGTTTAAGAAAATTACAATTAGAAAAGACATGAGTATTGAGGATCGAAACATAAGAAAGGAATTGCAAACCGAGGCAAATGTAAAGAATGGAGAAAGGACGAAAGAAGACGAAAAGAAGTTTTTCTGGAGAGTGTGGGAGGGAAAACTCAAGAAATGGTATATAAAGCGAAGGGACGAAGTAGGGAGGGAAGGGGAGATGGTGCGGGTGACGGGGGAGAAGGCAGAGAGAGGGGAGGTGGAGATAGAGAGAGAAACAGTCCAAGTGGAGGCAGAGGGAGGGGAGGTGGAAACGGAGCGAGAAACAGTCCAGGTGGAGACAAGAGGAGAGGAGACAAGCTAGGAAATAAATTGGGAGGGGTACGTACAAAAAAGAAAGGAACGGGCAGGGACGAGAAAAATAGGGAAAATACTGGAAATGCTAAGTTCATGTATACAAATATTGATGGGTTAATTTCCAAAAAGATTGAGTTTGACGAATATGTAAAGAGAGAGAGGCCCGGGGTAGTATGTTTGACTGAAACTAAGCTTAACCAGGAGGTAGACACGAATATAATTAGTTGTGCAGGATACAGTACATGGAGAAGAGACAGGTTAGGAAAGCTAGGAGGAGGAGTGTTGATCATGGTAGATAATAAAATTACTGCTAAAGAATTAAAACTTGGTGATAGCATTGCTGAAGTGGTAGCAGTTGAAATTGAGGATAATGATAGGTCAAAATTGGACATTGTATCAATGTATTTACCTCCTAAGACTAAATCTTGGAGCAACGATGAATATAATGAATTAATTTTGGAAACCTTGCGTATGTTGGAAATTATTTGTAAAAGGAAAAATAGGCTTATTCTTGCAGGGGACTTTAATTGCGGGGAGGTGGATTGGGAATGTTTGGATGCGGGTTCAAATGAAAATACTTGGGGTAGCAAATTTCTTGAACTAACAATGGGGTATCTATTAACACAACACGTTACGGAAAATACAAGATTTAGAGGAGGTGATGAACCATCAAGACTTGACTTATTATTCACCAAAGACCCCCAAGAAATAAAGAACCTAACATATTTGAGTCCCATGGGAAAAAGCGATCATGCTGTGATTGAATTTGAATTGACAGTGGAATTTCTGGAAGGCAGAGAGGAGGAACATAGGGAATATAGACTAAATTATAGTAAGGCGGATTATGAATCATTACGAGGATACTTTGCAAATATAGATTGGTCATTTATTGAGCAAGAACAGAATATTCAGGTAAAATACACCATGTTACTAGACATTTACAGGGAGGGGGTAGATAAATATGTACCAACATTTAAGGATAGAAAGCTGGTTAAGGAGAAAGAGTGGTTTAACATGCGATGTCACATTGCCCAGAACAAAAAGGACTCTGCATGGAATAAAGTGAGAAGGAGACACACTGAGGAAAAATGGGATGAGTATAAGAATGCTAGAAACAACTATGTCAAGACTATAAGAGAGGAGAAAAAGAACTTTGAAAAAGATATAGTAAACAAATGTAATAAAGAACCCAAACTGTTCTATAGTTATATCAACGGTAAAACTAAAATAAAGGACAAAATAACAAAGCTTAGGGTAGAGGGTCAATTATATGAAGACACAGTGGGTATGTGTGAAATTATGAATGATACATTAACATCCGTGTTTGTGGAAGAGGATGACTATGTAGAACCTGTGGTGGAATTGAATGAGATACAGGGACTAGAGTCGATAGAAGTCAACAAGGATGAACTAAAATCATTGTTGGAAGAATTGGACGTGAGAAAATCTATGGGCCCAGATAACATTGCTGGATGGGTATTAAGAGAATGTTCTGAACAACTAGTGAGACCTATTTTTAATATTGTTCAATACTCATTAAACAAGGGGGAACTTCCCTTAGAATGGAAACAAGCAAATATAACTCCAATATATAAAAGTGGAAATAAAGAAGACCCGCTAAATTATCGACCGGTATCCTTAACGAGTGTTATATGCAAGCTTTGTGAAAAGATTATTAGAAAAAGATGGGTGGGTATGTTGGAGGAGAGGGAAATAATTTCAAGCAAGCAGTTCGGGTTCAGAAAAGGTCATTCGTGTACCACAAATTTGTTGAGTTACTATGATAGGGTAATTGACATTGTACAAGGGAGGGAGGGGTGGGTAAGATTGTATCTACTTAGATTTCAAGAAGGCATTTGATAAGGTGCCTCATAAGAGATTGTTGTGGAAGCTCAGGACTGTGGGGCGGGTTGAGGGAGTATTATTAAAGTGGATGGAAAACTATTTAATTGGGAGGGAAATGCGAACAGTAATAAAAGGAAAGTTCTCCTCGTGGAAAAGGGTAAAAAGCGGAGTGCCTCAAGGATCGGTGTTGGCCCCAATCATGTTTTTGGTTTTCATCAACGACCTTCAAATGGGAATAGGCTCATATATATCTATGTTTGCTGATGATGCAAAATTAATGAAGCATATTACAAGTAGGAGTAGTTGTGAAGAATTACAGAGAGATCTAGATAAGTTATATGAGTGGAGTCAAACTTGGAAAATGGAATTCAACACGAGTAAGTGTCAGGTTCTTGAGATGGGAAAAAGTAAATATAGACCTTCTTGGGGATATAAAATAGGAGATGAAATAATTAGTAAAGCTGTGAAAGCAAAAGACCTAGGGGTAGTTGTGGCAGACAGCTTGTCACCTGAACAGCATATAAATAAAATAACTGGTGAAACCTATGCAGTGTTGACTAACATGAGAATAGCTCTGAATTATTTAGATGAAGAGATGTTAGCAAAAATAATAGGGACAATAATACGACCAAGACTGGAGTATGCAGCAGTGGTGTGGTCTCCACACCTTATAAAACATAATAAAAAACTGGAAAGAGTTCAGAGAGTTGCCACTAAGATGATAGCTAGCCTTAGAGACCTACCTTATGAGGAGAGATTGGAGAGGCTAAAGCTGCCAACGCTGAGGGAGAGGAGAGAGAGAGGTGACATGATCATGATGTTTAAGTGTGTGAAAGGTTTTGAGAAGATCGACAAGGGAGATTTTGTGGTGAGGGACGAGGGAAGAACCAGGGGTCATGATTGTAAGTTGAGGAAAGTTATATGTAAGTCTGATGTAAGAAAGTTCAGCTTCCCGTATAGAAGCATTGAGTGTTGGAATAAGTTGGATGGGGAGGTGGTGGGAGCAAGAAATATCCAAACTTTTAAAGCAAAATTGGATAAATGTAGAGAGAGAGACAGGACAACACGAGCTTAGGCTCAAATCCTGTATACTACAATTAGGTGAGTACAATTAGGTGAGTACACCCACACACACATACACACACACACACACACACACACACACACACACACACACACACACATACACACACACACATACACACACACACATACACATACACACACACACACATACACACACACACACACACACACACATACACACACACACACATACACACACACACACACACACTCTCTCTCTCTCTCATCTGATGGAGATTGGATTAATATGAATGAATCAGTAGGTAAATGTTAATTCCTTTCAGACACATTTCTTTCTATAGGCAACTCTATAAAGCTTTCCTTGTGGGCATAAGGTTACACATTTCTTTCTATAGGCAACTATAAAGCTTTCCTTGTGGGCATAAGGTTACACATTTCTTTCTATAGGCAACTATAAAGCTTTCCTTGTGGGCATAAGGTTACACATTTCTTTCTATAGGCAACTATAAAGCTTTCCTTGTGGGCATAAGGTTACACATTTCTTTCTATAGGCAACTATAAAGCTTTCCTTGTGGCATAAGGTTACACATTTCTTTCTATAGGCAACTATAAAGCTTTCCTTGTGGGCATAAGGTTACACATTTCTTTCTATAGGCAACTATAAAGCTTTCCTTGTGGGCATAAGGTTACACATTTCTTTCTATAGGCAACTATAAAGCTTTCCTTGTGGGCATAAGGTTACACATTTCTTTCTATAGGCAACAATAAACTTTCCTTGTGGGCATAAGGTTACACATTTCTTTCTATAGGCAACTATAAAGCTTTCCTTGTGGGCATAAGGTTACACATTTCTTTCTATAGGCAACTATAAAGCTTTCCTTGTGGGCATAAGGTTACACATTTCTTTCTATAGGCTACTCTATAAAGCTTTCCTTGTGGGCATAAGGTTACACATTTCCATCCTATTTTCCGGCACGGCTATTTAGCCGGAGGGAGCGGAGGGTGGGGAGAGAGCCTTCTACTTTGTTGTCCTATTCTTCTACTATAAACTGTCCCTGTCTAGTAGTATTAAGCCGGACCACCTAATAGGGACCGCAAGGCCTGTGTGGTCTGAGTATCTGTGTAACTCTGTGTAACTCTCTCTCTTACACGCACACACATATAACCTCTCTCTCACACACACAAACACACACACACACACACACACACACACACTCACTCTCTCATATACCCCCAGCACTAACTCAAGTCCCTATAAACTCTACGGCTGGTGCACATCATATTCTGACCACCTTCTGCACTTCCCCTTAAACTCTCCGACATATGACGCGATTGTGAGCCTATTAGGGATACTTTAAAGCGTTTGTTACCATCAGGGGCATTTATAAACCTTTAGTTTAGTTTCTTCAACCTCTGCAGTTGTCTTTGAGTTAGCTCTGGACAGAAAACTAATTTTGGAGAGGTAATTATAAGTGTGAGAGAACTCTATTTCTTATTGCAAATCTGGTAACCTCTGCGTCGTATAAGTCTGAAGGGGTTAAACTCTCCTCTCTTTCCAGGTCTCGTGTCTTTTTAAGGCGACAGTGGTTATTTTTAGGGGGGTCTATTTATTTATATATTCATTGATTGTTTAGTTTCCTCGCTAGACCTTCATCAATCTAAAAAAAAAAAAAAAAAAACTAGACCCCCTTCATGATAAATTTTTACATTTTTCGATAGAAAAATGTCACGGCCGAAGGCCGATTTCTCATAAAATTACAGGCTCGCTATGGTTCGCCAGGAAAAAATCGACACCTAAATGGCACGAAAGGTCTTGATATTAATTTAGAAAGGGGACGAACATCGACTAATTAATGGGCCGAACGTCTTAAAATATGAAGACTAATGGGGCTAAACATGAGGAAGAAGGGAGACCAGAAAAACGGCCCATCTCCCCTTAACTACTCTTTTAATCGTCAAAGCGGCCGCACTCCTGAACGGCCACAACCGAAATGACCATAAACAGGACGGCCGGAGTCGAACGTAAACAATCCTAATAGTTTTTACCTAAATAATATAAGGGGAGTTTTTTTTCTGGACACCCTCGCTGTCGCTCGCCTGTAAAAAAAAAGACACCTAAATGGCACGAATGGTCTTAAAATAGCCAAACTAATGGGGCAAATGTCTTCAAATTTCAAAACAAAGGGACTAAGTATGAGGGAGAAGGGGTCCAGAAAAAAACTGTCTATCCAATCGTGTTTTCTGCAAGTTAGGATAGCCAATCGCGTGTTCTGGAAATTCTCTAACTATCCTTCCAGCGGTATTTTCTAGAAATCTTTTCTCTGACTTTCGCTTCCAGCGAAATGAGATCTTGGTATCTTTTCGTTGGAAATGTGCAGACTGCGAGGTCAACTCATTTAAGTCTTTAAAATACTTAATGAGCTTGGCAATGTGGATTATAGCCATTAGTTTAGTCTCGGTATGACTGAAACACGCAACCATGGCTGGAAGTTGGAATTATATACAGTAGGTTCAACACTAGCATAAGTCAACACTTTTTCGTACACAATATCTGTTCTACTTGGCTTAAATTTCCCTCCCATGGTGTAAATAGTTCTTTAGTCGAGCATTTCATGAATATAGTATATTGCACAGTGTAGCCAAATGAGTGTAGTGCTCTACACAATCTCTTTCCACTTAAAGTATCTCCTCAGAATAGACCGCAAGGTGTTTGAGATACTAACTATTCTCTCTCTCTCTCTCTCTCACTCTCACTCACTCACTCACTCACTTACTTACTTACTCTCTCTCTCTCCCAGTCTCCAATTCCCTTAAAAGATCATCAATCACGGAATGGGAGAAAGGAAATTTACAGAAGAAATTCATTAGCCCACTGAAGGCCCAGATGAATGTGTTTTGAGAGAGTGAGAGAGTGAGAGAGAGAGAGAGAGAGAACTAGAGCGAGAGAGAGAACTAGAGCGAGAGAGAGACTATGTGTGTATGTGTGTGTGTTTAATATTTATTGCTTCACATAGAATAACAAATAACCAATACTTGATAGTTTGTTAAGGGAAAGTCGAAAAATATATTTATTTTCAACTCATCGCCAAATAGAGCTGGCTTTTGTACGGATAATACAAGCTAATGAATACTAATGAGCTCGCTCTCTCTCTCTCTCTCTCCATCCATTCTTCTATCTATCTATCTATCATTCTACATTACTTATTAAAACATTCAAACTAAAATAATATTTGAATAATATATATATATATATATATATATATATATATCTATATATATATATATATATATTTATATATATATATATATATATATATATATATATACTGTATATATATATATATATATATATATATATATATATATATATATATATATTACCTATAATAGCCAACGTTTTAAAGACTCAACCAATATATCAAATCTAGTTCTAAAATTGCCGATGATTTTTGTATATTCCTTTTCATAGTTTTATTAATTTATCCATTAGCTTAATTTTCTATTCTTTGTTTTACTTATTTATCCATTTTATATAATTTCCTATTCTTAGTTGTATATATATATATATACAGTATATACACACCGGTATCCATTTTTGAATACTCCTTTTAATTATATTATATTTGTATATTGACGTTTGTTTGTTATTCCCTAAACCACTATCAGCTGCTGCCATATCTGGAAATTGTTTTTTGTTTTGTTTTCCTTTCGCTCTCTCTCTCTGGCTGTATTCATGTGTACCGATATGTACTATCATACAAAAAAGTATCCTTACTAAAATGACACGCACCATTTAGACTCAATGGACGAAGTAATATGGAAACTATTGTTTGAACTCGAATCGTACCCCACTTTATGAAACTCAACGTTCACGAGAGTAAGGATACTTTTTTGTATGATAGTACATACGGTACGTGTGTGTGAGAGAGAGAGAGAGAACGAGGGAGAGAGAGAGAGAGAGAGAGAGAGAGAGAGAGAGATTATTTATGAATGTATATACAGTATAGGAATGGGTATACTGTATATATGAATGTGTATTTCTATGTGTGTTTATATACAGTATGTGAATGTGTATATATATGAATGTGTGTATATAATATATGAATATGAATGTACAGTATATACATAGTTGGATGGGGTATGGGAGGGAGAAGAAGAGAAGTAGTGGAGGAGGAGGTGGGGATCATGAGGTCAGAAGTGTGGGAAGCCATGAAAAGAGTGAAGATGGGGAAAACTTCAGGAATAGATGGAGTGTGTGGGGAAATGCTGAGGAATGGTGGTGAGATAGTGATCGAATGGATATGGAAAATGTGTAAACTAGTATGGGAGAGGGGGAGTGCACCTGATAACTGGAAGACAGGCATAATAGTCCCCCGTATAAGGGTAAAGGGGAAAGAGGAGTGTGTGGTAACCACCGAGGAATATGTCTTCTAAGCGTAGTAGGGATGGTGTACAGTAGGGTGGTAATTGAGAAGCTGTATGTTGCCTTTATGGACTTGGACAAGGCCTATGACAGAGTGGATAGAGAAGGTATGTGGAAAGTACTTAGAATATACGGAGTAGATGGCAAGTTGCTAAAAGCAGTGCAGAGCATATATGAGGGTGCAAAGGTGGCATTACGTGTGGAGAATGAGCAGAGCGAGTTCTTTGATCTGAATGTTGGGTTGAAACAGGGGTGTGTGATGACCTTGTGGTTGTTTGATGTATATATGGATGGAGTCATTACAGAAATAAAAGGTTGGTGTATCGCTGATAAGGGAGGGAAACGAGTGGAAGCTACCTGTACTGCTGTTTGTTGATGATACAGTTCTGATGAGCGATAATGAATGGGAGTTGCAGGGGCTGGTAAATATGTTTGGAACAGTGTGCGGAAAACGGAATCTGAAGGGAAATGCGGGGAAGAGCAAGGTTATGGTCTTCGAAAGGTGTGAAGCCACAGAGTGTGAGGTGAAGTTGAACGGTCAGGCTATGGAGATTGTCAGATAATTTAAGTATCTGGGCAGTGTGCTGAGTAAAGATGGGAGTGTAGATGAAAAGTGCTGGAGAGGGTGCAACTGGGGAAGAGGGTTGTAGGAACGCTGAAAGCAGTAACAAGAAATAGGGTGGTCAGCATGGAAGTGAAGAAGTCCTTGCATGACAGTGTGGTAATCCCGACATTGACTTACGAAAGCGAAGCATGGACGTTGGTGGAGAGACTCAGACCAAGAGAGAGAGTGGTGGAAATTACTGTAGTTACTTGATAAGTGCGTGCAGAGTTAGGCTACATGGAGGGATAGAAATACGAATGAGGAAGTAAGAGGGAGGTGTGGTGTGGAGGTAGATGTGCTGGAAAGTGTAAAAAGGAGCACCTTGAGATGGTTCAGCCATATGGAACGTATGGAACGTATGGGAAACGAGAGAATGGCTAAGAGGGTGTACGAGAGCGAGGTGGAAGGACAGAGAGGGAGATGTAAACCGAGAGAGAGGTGGAAGGATGGAGTGAAAAAGTATATGAATGAAGGCGGTGCTGGTTGGGAGGAGGGGCGTCGACTGACTGGGGACGTGCATGGGGGTGTTTCGTTCGTGTCCACCCCTTCGGGGATCACGGCGTCAGGGAATAGATAGATAGATATATATATATATAAATTTGTACATATATGAATGTATATGAATGTGCATCGTAGTATAAAACAGTAAAAGGTAAAGCTGGAAATGTTACGGTTCGGTTCGTTGCTCAGAGCGGAGGGTTGGGTCATCAAAAAATACGAATTGGTAGGGATTGCTTTTTGTCAAATTCGAAACAGACCATCCACAATACAGCCATTCTCTTCAATATTCCCGCAACAATCCCGGTGTTCAGATTTTGAGGTTTTTATTCCTATTGAGGTCGGGCATTGGATAAATATTTTGGGTTTTTTACTCCTATGGAGATCGGGCATTGCATAATATTTATATATTTTTGTTTTCTTCTCGAGATCAGGCATTCGATTGATATTGTGAGGGTGTTATTCCTATTGAGATCAGGCATTCGGTAGATTTTGTTTGTATTCCTATTGAGATCGAACATTGGATAGATAAGTTTTGGGTTTTTTGTTCATATCAAGATCGGATATTGGATAGATTTGTTTGTATTTCTATCGATATCAGACATTGGATAGATAGATTTTTGTTTTATTCGTATCGAGATCGGACATGGGATAGAACAGCCTAAACTTACCTAGCCTAGCTTCTTCTACTTTATTTATCGATTTATTTGTATATCCACACACACACACACACACACACACACACACACACACACACACACACACACACACACACCAAGACTCCCCTTGAAAATATACTTGTACATGTTTCTAATCTCTCAGTGGGGATCGAACCGCCGACCGTCAGGACGATAGCCGACGCTTTAATCAACTACACCACGGTAGAATAATGTCCCGACCAGAGGCCAGTTATCACTATATTACAGGCTCGCTATCGCTCGCCAGGAAAAAAAATCAACACCTACATTGTACTAAAAGTCTCAATATTGACAAAAACATGGGGTGAAAGGTCTTAATCACCCAAATAATGGACCGAACGTCTTAAAATATGAAAACTAATGGGGCTAAACATGAGGAAGAAGGGGGGCCAGAAAAAACCACCCTCCCCCCTTAACATGAAATAATCTGGTATACCTAATATATACTTAATTAACTTAACCTAACTTAACCTAGCTTAACATAACAAAACGTAGCTTAAGGGGAGATGGGGCGGTTTTTTATAGACCCCTTCTCCCTCATGTTCACCCTATTAGTTTTCAGATGTTATGGTGTTTGCCCCGTTAGTTTGTCGATTTTAAGACCTTTCGGCCCATTTTTTGGTAAATATTAAGACCTTTCGTGCTATTTAGGTGTCAATGTTTTTTCCTGCTTAATAATAGCGAGCCTGTAATTTACGAAGAACCGGCCTTCGGCCAGTAAATTTTTCTACCGAAAAATGTATAAATTAATCTAAGAGGGGGATCTAATGGATGTTTATATAAGTTTGATGGAGGTCTAGTGAGGCAACAAAGAAAATATTAAAAGGATCAATAAAAAGGCAAATAAATACGTCCATTCTCCCTTAAAGGTGAATTCCAGGGATGAAACCTATTTAAACTACAATGTCCATTGGGACCTGCTTGGTTTTAGGGGTATGATACTGAAGAACTTTCATCAATGTGTCCCAACAACATAGAAATATAGCTTATCTAAGTTATTTTATGTGGCGAGCACTGGAGTGTTTACCATGACGTCACAGGCACCAATGCCGGGAACACTCTACATGGGAAATGGGTGAATCGGTGGTCTTTTTTGATGTGAGAAACTCTTATAAATTGTATGCATGTTTACAGCTCAACATTTGGCTTCATCACTATAGGCCGCGTCATACAGAGGCCGAACGTACTAGGACAAAGTCCCGAATAGGATGACTTGCAAACAAAATATCAAATTTCAGGCGGGTCGGGTATATTTTGCATAATTCGGCATACGTTCCGTTCCGTACTATTCGTGGGTTGGTCTGATGTTGTTCATGTATGTTGCCGACATTCCGGAGAGTCGGGAAAAATTTAGTGGCTACACTAAATTTCTACGAACATTCGGGTAAAAAAAACGTTACAAAATGGTCGGATGTTGGTCGGGAATTATTCGTAACTCGTTCGGAAGTTGTTCTGATTAATTCGTAGTTCGGTCTTCTGTTTCGGGACTTGTTCGCTACTTTTTTCAATTGCCGAATTTGTTAGGAACTACCCGAACAAATCCCGAACAAATCCCGAACAATTCCCGACAAAAATTCGATAAAATTACGATGATTCCCTCGTATTCCAGAATAAAACCCGCACGAGTTACGAATTTTCAGAACAAGTTACGATCAAATTCAGACAAATATACGAATAATGTAGGATGTCTGCTCGATGTATCTTGTTTAATTAGGAATTAAATCTGAATTGATTTCGAACAAGTAGAATAGCCTCCTTCTAAAATTAGAGGTTCGGTATTGCTCGCCAGGAAAAAATCGACACCTAAAAGGCACGAAAGGTCTTATAGGCTAATATTGATAACAGAATGAGGCGAAAGGTCTCAAAATAGCCAAACTAACGGAACGAACGTCTTAAACCTCAAAACGAATATGCGAAACATGTGGGCCTCTTCTTAAATTAGAGGTTCGCTATTGCTCGCCAGGAAAAAATCGACACCTAAAAGGCACGAAAGGTCTTATAGGCTAATATTGATAACAGAATGAGGCGAAAGGTCTCAAAATAGCCAAACTAACGGAACGAACGTCTTAAACCTCAAAACGAATATGCTAAACATGTGGGAGAAGGGGGTCCAGAAAAAGCGAGCATGTTATAGATACCGGTACCGTACCTCTGTTCTGCCTCTGGGTTCGAACACTACGATTATTTATGGGTATATCGTTATTCTGGCCTTCATTAGTTGCTTTTATTGAGATTAGGAAGGACAATAATTAGGTTAGGATAAGTTAGCCTTACGTTAGGTGGTACATTATAATACAGTAAACTCGATTACAATACTTTGTTATTATAGCCTACATTTTGTATAGGTGTATTTGAAAACGAATGAGAGGTGGAAGGATGGAGTGAGGAAGTACATGAACAAAGGCGGTGCTGGTTGGGGGGAGGGGCGTATACTGACTGGGGACAGAGGTGCTACAGTCGTAAAACAGTCTGATGTTCTTTTCTATCGGTTGTTTGTCGACATCTCATCGGTTAAGTTCGGTTAATTATCCTAAAGCATTCCAATGTCATTCGGATCTGTGTCTGATGATTCGGGTATGGTCGAAAATCATTCTTTGCATAACAAGTGTAAGTTCGATTCATGTTCGGTAGTTGTTCGAGATTTTGTCATAGGTCGTTCTTGACTATCGGATATTATTCTGAACTCGTTCGGGCCATGTTCGTAATCTTCAAATTTCGGGAGAGTCTCGGCTGTATTCGGTAAAAATGTGCAAGTCATCCTATTCGGGACTTTGTCCTAGTACGTTCGGCCTCTGTATGACGCGGCCTTATCTGGTCAAGGGACTGCGATATAATAAATTAACAGAAAGCGATACTATCATTAAAAAATAGGCCTTACAACCGACCTCTCTCGTTTCTGGACCAGGATAAACATTCATAAAACACTGCCTGTATGTTTATTGTTGGCGAGATTGGATTATTTCTTGATGTGCACCACATCTTCAGGACCTTGTTCGATGTTTTTCAGAGCTTGAGTATTGAATTGAAAGGTACTAATTAAGAAAAACAGACCTGTCCACGAGCGTGTGTGGTAGAGGCAAGTATCCCATGTTGTTTATATATTGTCGTCACGCAAATCAGCTGTTACTCTCCCAACAGACGGCCGAGGATGCCAACGGCGTTATAAACTAGTATTATTTTCCGGAGTTTAATGGAATTATATCGATATTGGCCATATACATATTACAGTATATTCATGCCAAGTTATGACCCTGTAGTAAACTTCGTTTTTTTCTGTCATCCCTCTAGTTCACCTTTAATAATTATAATCTAACTTAACATAAACTCGTATTCCTAACCTAACCTAACTTAGCCTAGTTTAACTTAATATAATGAGCCTAACTTAAAATAAATGTAGCCTAACAGAATATAGCCTAACTAAATCTAACCTGACATAGCCTGATATACCTAACATAGCCTAACCTAACAAAACGCAGCCTAAAGTAATGTATCCTATATTATCTAACCTAGCCTAACTTAACAAAACGCAGCCTAACATAATTTAACCCAACATAATCTTGTATACCTAACCTAAGTTAGCCTACCTAACCTAACTTAACCTACCTAACCTACCTAACCTAACTTAACCTACCTAACCTAAGTTAGCCAACCTAACTTAGCCTACCTAACCTAACTTAGCCTACCTAACCTAATTTAGCCTACCTAGCCTAACTTAACCTACCTAACCTAACTTAACCTACCTAATCTAACTTAACCTAGCCTACCTAACCTAACTTAGCCTACCTAAGCTAACTTAGCCTACCTACCCTAACTTAACCACCTAACCTAACTTAACCTACCTAACCTAACTTAACCTACCTACCCTAACTTAACCTACCTAACTAGTTTAGACTACCTAATCTAATCTAACCTACCCTAAATTAACAAATCTTAGCCTAACTGAATTTAACCTAATAAAACCTCGCATGCCTAACATAGACTGACTTAAATATCCTAGCCTAGCCTACTACACCTAACTTAACCTAACTTAACAATACACAGCCTAACTTAATATAATGTAGCACAATACGTGTGTGTGTGTGTGTGTGTGTGTGTGTGATTGTATGTATGTATGTATGTGTGTGTATCTGTGTGTGTGTGTATGTGTTAATGGGATCAGTTGGATGAGAACCAGTGTTGCCTATAATCTACGAACTCTCCCCAACTATCCAGGAATAGAAGGAATCACCTCCTCTACCCCATCCTTTTCACACCGGAGACAGACACACAAATAGAGGATATAAAAATATATGTATATGTTCATAGATTTTGCGTTTTATATATATATTTATTTTGAGGGGAGGGGGTAACTTTTATCGTATATCAGTTGGTTTTATGTGTCACCCATATACACTCTACTGTACCGTATACCTACATATCAATACCCACACATTCGCAAACGTTATATATATATATATATATATATATATATATATATATATATATATATATATATATATATATATATATATATATATATGTGTATATATGTATATGTACCCGGCGTTGCGCGGGTTTAAATTTAATAATAACTAGTAGGGGTACCCGGCGTTGCCCATCATCAATCACTACTACCACAATCATCACAATACTACTACTACCATAATCACCGGCCTCGACCTCCCTGTGCCTCATTAAACGGCGACCTCGATTTCGGCCGCTAAATGACCTCCGATTTTGGATCTGACCTCATCCGTAGCCCCATTTTTGGGGGGCTGCGAACAACTTTCGATCCATACATCTTTTCGATCGGAGGCCTCAATCTGCCCCAAACGGCAATTTTTTTAATTTGTTTTGTTTCAATTTCGGCCTCGAAACGACCTCCGATCGTGGCCTCGCCCCCTCTATGACCTGACCCAGGTCAATTGACACCCACATGCAAAGTTTCAGCTCCCCAGGTCCAAAACTGAGGCCGCCTATTAAGAACACACAGACAGACAGACAAACAGACACACGAACTGATTTAATAATAATAATATATATATATATATATATATATATATATATATATATATATATATATATATATATATATATAGAGAGAGAGAGAGAGAGAGAGAGATGGATAGGTAGGTAGGTAAACTGATTCGTATTGTGATACAGTAAATTTGGCACATTTAAGAAAGTTCCAAAATAAAGTGACTAAATTTGAATAAAGTGACTAGATTTGAGACTAGTTTTAGGCAATATTTCAGAAAGTTGCATTTATGACTTACTGCACCATTATCGTAACCGTCTATGTGTTCTTTATATATTCATAAATACAACAAATGTACACTCAGATGCCAAAGTCTCTAGCCCACTTATAAGTATTCGTGTACCCCCAATATTTGTCTATATGCAATTATAATGATCTGGAGTATTTTTTTGAATAGCATTTGCTTTATAGTGAAGACTTATTATATAGTTTTGTAGTTGATGTATCGAAAATTGTATTCATGAATTTGTTTCCAGAAATATACTTCCATAATTTTATAATGGTGAAGTAAACTAATATTAACCCCCTCTGTACCGGCGACGTCGTTTTAATTATACTCTAGCTATATTCAAACTATTTTATTCAGTTTAAAATGGGGCTTCTAACTATCTCACGTAACCCTTTCTACTCCCACAGATCCTTCTTAAGGGGATAATAGCAGTTTGTTTGGTCTATTAATTAATTTATTTTATAGTTTTCTCACTAGACCTCCCTCAAACTTAGAAAAACACCGCCTAGACCCCCCCTCAAGATTAATTTGTACACATTTCGGTATACAAATGTCCCACCGGTTCCTCTTATAATTACAGGCTCGCTATCGATCGCCAGGAAAAAATCAACACCTAAATGGCACGATTAGGTCTTAAAATTGATAACGAAACGGAAGTAAAGGTGTTAAAATCGCCAAACTAATGGGGCGAACGTCTTAAAATGTCAAAACTAGTAGGGCTAATCATTAGGGAAAAGAAGGTCCAGAAAAACGGCCTATCTCCCCTTTTAAATAGGTGACGCCCACGAATATATATGGCTGGGCTAGATACTAGGGCATCCGAGTGTACCTGTGCAGCTGTGTATCACCTGCAGTCAGACCACGATTTGTTTAATATTTTGTTTACACCAATGCCAGATGATTTTACTCAGCTAAGGAAGGACCTTTCAGAATTGGATGGTGTCTCAGGTTAACCTTTTCCTCTTACAGGTCCTTGCTCTATAGAATATTATCGTTTGGAGGTAGCTAGAATATACACAAGGATTCCAACTGACTAAAATAATTGAATACTATACCCTGTTCCAAATAAGTAGGCCAAACCTCTTGAACATTAACCTTTATAACTCACAAACGACTAGAGTAATTGATCTAATATGTCTACGATTTGGGAAGGGTAAGCCAGGGAATACGTGTGAAAATGTACAGCCCATTTGCTCTAGCCAGTTTTGAGTTACAGAAGTTAGGAGTTACAATACCTGGCCTACCTATAATGAACAAGGTCGGCCTATAGTGACTTGATAAACTTGGAAGATATTATCATGCAAACGGTGTGAGGTGAACCAAATGATTTCAACGTATGGAGAGAGTGATTGTTGTATGCAGGGATAGTTCGTACACACACACACACCACACACACACACACACACACACTCTCTCTCTTATAATTTACCTGTAACTAAATTTAGATATAATTTAACTATAAATTATATATCACTGACGTCTCTTAGATTTTGGCTCGTACATTCCTTGATTTTGGCCCTGTCACTCTTTCAACTCTGCGGGAGGCACACGTCAAAGGCAGTTTTGCATTTTGTCTCTCTCATCCACATATAAAACATAGTAATAAGATAAATGGTGAATGGAACTTGTAATTGTGTGTTTGTTTTGTTTAGTTCGGTAGGCCTATTACAACTCATTGTAGCAGTCCTCCCTTAGATTTGACATTTATTTGTTTACCTTTGGTGCGTTGTAATTATATATCTTTGCTGAAGATGGTTTTTGCGTTGCCCGAAACGTTAGGAAAAAGAAAAAAAAATAATAATAAAATGAATAAGTAAATTAAAAACATATACTGTATATAATTAATATATGAAACAGAAATTCAAGCTATATCTTTTCTTCTCTCTCACTCAACTAACCTCATATACTGGAATAACATTTGTCTATCAATGGTGAGTTGCAATACAGAAAGACTATTTGGTATATATTAATTCAGTGTAAAGTAATGCAAATGTAATGATTATGGCAACAATACTTTTCCCTTAAATAATATCGCATCCAAAAATCGAACGTCCGAAAAAAGAAAAGACAGAATAAATCTATTTGGAAGGGTGGTCAGGGGATTACATTTTTCTGGTGCATTGGAATCGATGGTTTAATTAATTTAATTTAATTAGAAAGGAAGGAATTAAGTTGGAAGTTATGGGCCAAAAATGTGGAGCTTAGTTAATGGAAAAATGGTGAGAGAGAGAGAGAGAGAGTGAGAGAGAGAGAGAGAGAGAGAGAGAGAGAGAGTATCAAGTAGCGATAGTTTTTCACTACCGTACCTAAAGAAAAATCTACTAGCAATCTTCTCTCTCTCTCTCTCTCTCCACCGTCTCCTTCAGCAGTAGCACCTTTGGAATCCTTCACCTGGCCTATAATCACATTGCTGGGCCTACCTGGAGACCCTTTCAACTATTTTTATCCTCCTCCTCCTTCTTCATTATTTCTTCATCCTCCACCTCCTTTCCTCCTCCGTCTTCTTCATCATCTTCTCCTCCTCCTTCTTTCCCTTCTTATCCTCCTTCTCCTTCTTCTCCTTCTTTTACTTTTTCTCTTCTTCTTCTTCTTCTTCTCAGCTGTTGGCCTACCTGGATCTCCTTTGAACTCTAATTATTTTCCTCCCCCTCTTATGCATATTTTTCTTCTAACTCTTTTGTTTTCTTCTTCTTCTTTATCTTCTTTTTCTTCCCTTCCTTCTTCCTTTTCTAGTTCTTCTGTATCTCTTCATGTTTGTATGTTAAATGGGCGTTTTATCTGGACCCCCTTCTCCCTCATTCTTAGTCCCATTAGCCTTGGCATTTTAAGACGTTCGCCCCATTAGTTTGATTATGTTAAACCCTGTCGTCTCGTATTATGTTTAATATTAACACCTTATTACCACACATCCATTCAGACCTACCACACCACCACACCACACTACCTTACCACAACTCACCCAATACCACTCAACCACTCAACCAATACATCTTATTATTTTTACCATCGTTTTTAAGGGGAGATGAGCCGTTTTTTTTTGGTTTATTAATTCTTATATTTCATTATTTCTTAGTTTCTTCGCTAGACCTCTATCAAGCTTAGAAAAACACCCCCTAGACCCCCCCCCCCCCCTTTTAAGATAAATTTGTAAATTTTTCGGTAGAAAACATTTGCCGGCCTAAGGCCGGTTCCTCTTAAAATTTCAGGCTCGCTATCGCTCGCCAGGAAAAAATCGACACCTAAATGGCACGAAAGGTCTTAAGATTGACAACGAAATGGGGCGAAAGGTATTAAATTCGCCAAACTATTGGGCCGAACGTCTTATAATCTCAAAGAAAATGGGGATTAACACGAGGGAGAAAGGGGACCAGAAAAACGACCCATCTCCTCTTAACACCAATAACCACCCAAATTAAATAAACGAAAGCATGTGATTCTCCCAGGATTCGAAATTAGGACACCACATACAAAACTTACACGCTCTAACCATTACACCATCAAGACTGTTATTTGTGATGTAACATAACAGAAACATCAACTCACCATACCACTCTACCACTGACCAATACCACGAAGCCACAACCACACACCAGTACCACAACCCTTACCAAGGAGGTGTGAAATAAACCATACAGTATTCCTATTTGTGGTGTTAGGTAGCTGTTGTACTCCTCCACGCTACCACACATCACTACCACAACTACCTAACCACTACTGAACTACTACCACACACCACAACTACCTAACCACTACTGAACCACTACCACACACCACTACCACAACTACCTAACCACTACTGAACTACTACCACACATCACTACCACAACTACCTAACCACTACTGAACCACTACCACACACCACTACCACAACTACCCAACCACTACTGAACTACTACCACACATCACTACCACAACTACCTAACCACTACTGAACCACTACCACACACCACTACCACAACTACCTAACCACTACTGAACCACTACCACACACCACTACCACAACTACCTAACCACTACTGAACTACTACCACACATCACTACCACAACTACCTAACCACTACTGAACCACTACCACACACCACTACCACAACTACCTAACCACTACTGAACCACTACCACACACCACTACCGCAACTACCTAACCACTACTGAACTACTACCACACATCACTACCACAACTACCTAACCACTACTGAACCACTACCACACACCACTACCACAACTACCTAACCACTACTGAACTACTACCACACACCACTACCACAACTACCCAACCAATATTAAGCTACCACACACCACTACCACAACTACCTAACCACTACTGAACCACTACCACAACTACCTAACCACTACCACAACTACCCAACCACTACTGAACCACTACCACACACTACTACCACAACTACCCAACCACTACTGAACCACTACCACACACCACTACCACAACTACCTAACCACTACTGAACCACTACCACACACCACTACCACAACTACCTAACCACTACTGAACCACTACCACAACTACCTAACCACTACTGAACCACTACCTAACCACTACCACACACCACTACCACAACTACCCAACCACTACTGAACCACTACCACACACCACTACCACAACTACCCAACCACTACCACACATCACTACCACAACTACCTAACCACTACCACAACTACCCAACCACTACTGAACCACTACCACACACCACTACCACAACTACCCAACCACTACTGAACCACTACCACACACCACTACCACAACTACCCAACCACTACTGAACCACTACCACAACTACCCAACCACTACTGAACCACTACCACACACCACTATCACAACTACCTAACCACTACAGAACCACTACCACACACCACTACCACAACTACCCAACCACTACTGAACCACTACCACACACCACTACCACAACTACCTAACCACTACTAAACTACTACCACACACCACTACCACAACTACCTCACCACTAATAAACTACTACCACATACAACTACCACCCAACCACTACTGAACCACTACCACACACCACTACCACAACTACCTAACCACTACTGAACCACTACCACACACCACTACCACAACTACCCAACCACTACTGAACCACTACCACGCACCACTACCACAACTACCTAACCACTACTGAACCACTACCACACACCACTACCACAACTACCTAACCACTACAACACTACTACCACACACCACTACCACAACTACCTAACCACTACTAAACTACTACCACACACCACTACCACAACTACCTCACCACTAATAAACTACTACCACATACCACTACCACAACTACCTAATCACTACTAAACTACTACCACATACCACTACCACAACTACCCAACCACTACTGAACTACTACCACACACCACTACCACAACTACCCAACCACTATTAAACAACCACACACCACTACCACAACCACAACTACCCAAACACTATTAAACTACCACACACCACTACCACAACTACCCAACCAATATTAAACTACCACACACCACTACCACAACCACACTGGTGATGGGCTGGTCTATCAGAATGAGAGTTGAGCGTTCTCTGCCATACCCATCGCTTACTCTGACTGTATCTTTTACTTATATATTTTCTAGATCTCACGTGACGGCGTCTTTTCCGTGGATTGACCTCCCTACTGCCAACCCTGGCAGATTGGGAGCCAAAGCGTCTCATTTTTCCTTTGCCCCTCAACTTTCCCTTTATAATTGCTGAGGGGCACAGGGCCTTGGGTGGGGCTTTTGTTTCCCGGGCGTTTCCGCACCCTCCTCAGCTCCCCGCCTTTGAGTGGCTTCGGTCACCTGGGCATTATTAGTGGTAAGCTGGGAGGGTTCTGTGGGGGCGCTCTGTTATGGCCTTGGCCTTGCTCGGGACCTTGGGGCTGCTCGGCCAGACAGCCTGAGGAACAGCAACAACAACAACAACAACAACCACAACCACAACTACCCAAACACTATTAAACTACCACACACCACTACCACAACTACCCAACCACTATTAAACTACCACACACCACTACCACAACTACCCAACCACTATTAAACTACCACACACCACTACCACAACTACCCAACCACTATTAAACTACCACACACCACAACCACAACTACCCAAACACTATTAAACTAACACACACCACTACCACAACTACCCAACCACTATTAAACTACCACACACCACTACCACAACCACAACTACCCAACCACTATTAAAGTACCACACACCACTACCACAACTACCCAACCACTATTAAACTACCACACACCACTACCACAACCACAACTACCCAACCACTATTAAACTACCACACACCACTACCACAACTACCACAACCACCTAACCACTACTAAACTACCACACACCACTACCACAACTACCCAACCACTATTAAACTACCACACACCACTACCACAACTACCCAACCACTATTAAACTACCACACACCACTACCACAACTACCCAACCACTATTAAACTACCACACACCACTACCACAACCACAACTACCCAACCACTATTAAACTACCACACACCACTACCACAACTACCCAACCAATACTAAAATACCACACACCACTACCACAACTACCCAACCACTATTAAACTACCACACACCACTACCACAACTACCCAAATACTATTAAACTAACACACACCACTACCACAACTACCCAACCAATACTAGGCTACCACACACCACAACCACAACTACCCAACCACTATTAAACTACCACACACCACTACCACAACTACCCAAACACTATTAAACTAACACACACCACTACCACAACTACCCAAACACTATTAAACTACCACACACCACTACCACAACTGCCCAAACACTATCAAACTACCACACACCACTACCACAACTACCCAACCAATACTAGGCTACCACACACCACTACCACAACTACCCAACCAATACTAGGCTACCACACACCACTACCACAACTACCCAACCAATACTAGGCTACCACACACCACTACCTCACTAACCTCAGTTGTATGTAAAATGCTAGAAACTGTCATACGAGACAGACTCGTAAATCACTTAGAGGAAAATAACATACTTAAAGATACTCAACACGGCTTTCGTAAAAAACGTTCCTGTTTAACAAACCTCTTAGACTTCTTCCACGATATCCTCAACCTCTACGATGAGAGTAAAGCTGTAGATATTATATACCTTGATTTTCAAAAGGCCTTTGACAAAGTTCCCCACAAACGTTTACTGCTAAAACTAAAAGCGCATGGAATACAAGACGGTGTGTTGAAATGGATAGAAAATTGGCTCAGCGACAGAAAGCAAAGAGTAGTCATAAACGGTAAGGCATCAAAATGGACCAATGTAAGTAGCGGGGTACCCCAGGGATCGGTACTAGGACCAATTCTCTTTCTAATTTACATCAACGACATAGATGAGGGTCTCACCTGTACAATCTCAAAATTTGCTGACGATACAAAAATTGCAAATAGCGTACTCTCGAAAGAACAAGTTGACGATATGCAACACAATCTAGATAAACTGTCATGTTGGGCCCAAATTTGGCAAATGAGTTTCAATGCGGATAAATGTAAAGTACTACATATCGGATACCTAAATGAGAAAGCAAACTATTCGATGAATGGCACTCAGCTTAAGAATGTAAACAGAGAACCGATCTGGGAGTAACAATATCGAGTAACCTAAAACCGAGTCAACAATGTTCAGAAGTTGTTAAGAAGGCAAACAAAATAATTGGCTTTATAGGCAGGTCATTTGAGCATAAATCCAAAGAAGTTATCCTAACCCTTTACAATTCCTTAGTCCGCCCTCTTCTGGAATACTGCGTTCAATCCTGGTGCCCTTATTACCAAAAAGATATAAACAAGCTAGAACGAGTTCAACGTAGAGTTACCAAAATGATACCTAGCCTAAAGAACAAACCATACGAAGAGCGTCTTAGAGAATTAAATCTATTTCCTTTAACCCAGCGCAGATTAAGAGGCGACTTAATTCAAGTGTTCAAAATCATCAAAGGCATCGACAATATGAACTGTAGTAAGTACTTCACTATCGACCAATCTAATTACACGCGGGGAAACGGTTGCAAAATTATTGGTAAATCTTTTAACTCGCACGAATCTAAGAATTTCTTCTTCAATCGAGTTGTCAACTTGTGGAATGGGCTTCCCCGAAACGTTATAGACTGCATCACCGTTGATTCATTTAAACTCCGCCTAGACAAATATCTCGCATCAAACCCGCGACTGACTGCGTTTGTAAATGAATAACTTTATTTTATCCCCCCCTCAGTTACTAACCCATCTGTCCCCTACTAACTTCCTAATCCTGCCACGGACATTAGTTCCAGGGCAGTAATTCCCTTTCCAATGTTCCCTTACCCACTCTAAACCACTGTTTGGACACTTGATCCTCAGTGTTTTGGAGGACAAGCAACCTAGAAGGGTCACTGGATCTGTTGTTGCTTGATTTCCTTTGTACTCCTTTGTACCACAACTACCCAACCAATACTAGGCTACCACACACCACTACCACAACTACCCAACCAATACTAGGCTACCACACACCACTACCACAACTACCCAACCAATACTAGGCTACCACACACCACTACCACAACTACCCAACCAATACTAGGCTACCACACACCACTACCACAACTACCCAACCAATACTAGGCTACCACACACCACTACCACAACTACCCAACCAATACTAGGCTACCACACACCACTACCACAACTACCCAACCAATACTAGGCTACCACACACCACTACCACAACTACCCAACCAATACTAGGCTACCACACACCACTACCACAACTACCCAACCAATACTAGGCTACCACACACCACTACCACAACTACCCAACCAATACTAGGCTACCACACACCACTACCACAACTACCCAACCAATACTAGGCTACCACACACCACTACCACAACTACCCAACCAATACTAGGCTACCACACACCACTACCACAACTACCCAACCAATACTAGGCTACCACACACCACTACCACAACTACCCAACCAATACTAGGCTACCACACACCACTACCACAACTACCCAACCAATACTAGGCTACCACACACCACTACCACAACTACCCAACCAATACTATGGCTACCACACACCACTACCACAACTACCCAACCAATACTATGGCTACCACACACCACTACCACACACCACTACCACAACTACCCAACCAATACTATGGCTACCACACACCACTACCACAACTACCCAACCAATACTATGGCTACCACACACCACTACCACAACTACCCAACCAATACTATGGCTACCACACACCACTGCCACAACTACCCAACCAATACTATGGCTACCACACACCACTACCACAACTACCCAACCAATACTATGGCTACCACACACCACTACCACAACTACCCAACCAATACTAGGCTACCACACACCACTACCACAACTACCCAACCAATACTATGGCTACCACACACCACTACCACAACTACCCAACCAATACTAGGCTACCACACACCACTACCACAACTACCCAACCAATACTAGGCTACCACACACCACTACCACAACTACCCAACCAATACTAGGCTACCACACACCACTACCACAACTACCCAACCAATACTAGGCTACCACACACCACTACCACAACTACCCAACCAATACTAGGCTACCACACACCACTACCACAACCACAACTACCCAACTAGGCCCAATATCTATCTTTCCAACTCATGGGGGGGGGGGGGGGAGGGCCGACTCAAGATGTTCTCGGTGTCTCTTTTTCTTCTGCTCTCACTTGGAAAGACCATATTACCAGTCTCGCTAAGGCAGCCTCCCAGAAGCTGGGTGTGCTCAACCGCCTCAAGGGGTTCTTTACCACTGCGCAGCTTCTTGCTCTGTACAGGGGCACAGTGCGTCCTTGTATTGAGTATTGTTCACATGTGTGGGGAGGATCATCTCACACCGCACTCCTAGGTAAAGTAGAAAGGAAAGCCTTTCGTATCATTAATTCCCGTCCACTCACCAACTCTTTGCAATCTCTCTCTCTTCGCCGCAATGTTGCATCTCTCTCGCTATTCTATCGCTACTACAATAATCAGTGTTCCTCGGAGCTTTCCCAGTGTATACCACCTCCTCTACGTAGGGTGAGTAGTACCCGCCTTGCAATACAGTCCCACCCCTACTCTGTGCAACTCTCCAACCCAAGAGTGAAATGCTATTCTCAGACTTTCTTCTATTCAACTGGAGCTCTGGAACTCTCTCCCAGAATCAGTCTTTCCCTCTTCCTATGACTCAAATTGCTTCAAACTCTGTGTGTCCAGTCATTTTAGCTCAAACGTCCCTTGATTTCGACCCTGTCACTCTTTGAAATCTGGGGGAGGCACTCGCTGCAGGCAGTTATGCCTTTTGTCTCTCTCATGCACATAGAAAAAAACAAAAAACAAAAAAATACTACTACTAAACTACCACAACTACCGAACCGCTTCTAAACTACCCAACCACTACCATACACACCACTACCACACACACACACACCCCACTACCACACACACCACTACCACACACACACACACCCCACTACCACACACACCACTACCACACACACCACTACCACACACACCACTACCATACACACCACTACCACACACACACACAAACCCCACTACCACACACACCACTACCACACACACCACTACCACACACACCACTACCACACACACACCACACACACCACTACCACACACACCACTACCACACACACCACTACCACACACACCACTACCACACACACCACTACCACACACACCACTACCACACACACCACTACCACACACACCACTACCACACACACACACACCCCACTACCACACACACCACTACCATACACCCCACTACCACACACACCACTACCACACACACCACTACCATACACACCACTACCACACACACCACTACCACACACCCCACTACCACACACCACTACCACACACACCACTAACACACACACCACTACTACACAAACACCACTACCACACAAACACCACTACCACACAAACACCACTACCACACACACACCACTACCACACACACACCACTACCACACAAACACCACTACCACACACCACTACCACACACACCACTACCACACACACCACTACCACACACACCACTACCACACACACCACTACCACACACACCACTACCACACACACCACTACCACACACACCACTACCACACACACACACACCCCACTACCACACACACCACTACCACACACACCACTACCACACACACCACTACCACACACACCACTACCACACACACCACCACTACCACACACACACACACCCCACTACCACACACACCTCTACCACACACACCACTACCACACACACCACTACCACACACACCACTACCACACACACCACTACCACACACACCACTACCACACACACCACTACCACACACCACTACCACACACACCAACACCACTACCACACACCACCACAACCACCACCACCCACTACACACACACCACCCACCCACCACCACTACCACCACACCCACACCACCACTACCACCCACACCACCACACAACCACCCACCACACAACACTACCACACACCCACCACCACACACACACAACACCACACCACAATACCAACACCACTACCACACACACTACCACACACACCACCAACACCACCACTACAACACACCACTACCACACCACCACCACACACACCACTACCACACACACACACACCACTACCACAAACACCACTACCACACACCACCACTACCACACACCCACCACTACCACACACACCACTACACACACACCACACTACAACACCCACCACCCACTACCACACACCCCACTACCACACACACCACTACCACACCACCACACTACCCACACACCACCACACACACCACACACCAACACACCACCCCACACACACACCACCCCACTACCACACACACCACTACCACACACACCACTACCCACACCCCCACACACCACCACTACCACACCACACCACTACCAACACACAACACCCACTACCACACACACCACTACCACACCACCACTACCACACACACCACTACCACACACACCACTACCACACACACCACTACCACACACACCACTACCACACACACCACTACCACACACACCACTACCACACACCCACACCCCCACTACCCACACACACCTACCACCACACCACTACCACACACCACTACCACACACACCACTACCACCACCACCACTACCACCACACCCACCACCCCACTACCATACCCACCACTACCACACACACTACCATACCCACCACTACCACACACACACTACCATACCCACCACTACCACACACACTACCATACCCACCACTACCACACACACTACCATACCCACCACTACCACACACACTACTACTCACACCACTACTACACACCCACTACCACACACACCACTACCCACACACCCACACCACACACACACCACACCCACCACTACCACCACACACACACCACCACCACATACCACCACAACACACACCCCCACTACCACCACCACCACACACACACCACACACCACCACCACACACCACCACCACCACACACCACCCCACTACCACACACCCCACTACCACACACACCACTACCACACACACCACTACCACACACACCACTACCACACACCACTACCACCACACCACACACACACCACTACATACAAACACACCCCACTACACACACACCACTACCACACTCACTACTACCACACTCACTACTACCACCACACTCATTACTACCACCACACTTATTACTACCACACACACCACTTCCACCACACTCACCACTAACCACACACACCACTACCACACACACCACTTCCACCACACACACCACTACCACACACACCACTACCACACACCCCACTACCACACACACCACTACCACACACACCACTTCCACCACACACACCACTACCACACACACCACTACCATACACACCACTACCCCACACACACACACCCCACTACCACACACCCCACTACCACACACACCACTACCACACACACCACTACCACACACACCACTACCACCCACACCACTACCACACACACACACACCCCACTACCACACACACCACTACCATACACACCACTACCACACACACACACACACACACACACACACACACACACAAACACACACACCCCACTACCACACACACCACTACCACACACACCACTACCACACACACACACCACTACCACACACACCACTACCACACACACACCACTACCACAAACACACACACACCACTACCACAAACACACCACTACCACAAACACACACACACACCACTACCACACACACACACCACTACCACACACACACACCACTATCACACACTCATACCACTACCACACACACACACCACAACCACACACACACACACCACTACCACACATACCACTACCACATACACACACACCACTACCACACACACACCTCTACCACACACACCACTACCACACACACACCACTACCACACTCACACAACTACCACACCACCACTACCACACACACACCACTACCACACACACATCACTACCACACACACCACTACCACAAACACACACACACCGCTACCACACATACACCACTACCACACAGACACACCACTACCACACACAACACTACCACACCACCACTACCACTCACACACACACACCACTACCAGACACACCACTACCACACACACCACACCACCTCTACCACACACACACACACACCACTACCACACACACACAAACCACTACCACACACACACACAAACCACTACCACACACACACACCACTATCACACACACACACACCCCACTATCACACACAGACACCCCTCTACCACACACACACACCACTACCACACACACACCACTACCACACACACACACCACTACCACACACACACACACCACACCACTCACACACACCACTACCACACACACACACACACACCCCACTACCACACACACACACACCACTACCACACAAAAACCACTACCTCACACACACACCACTACCACACACCTGTAGGTCCTGTAGGTAGTAGTTGCAGGCAGTGTTGTCTGCCCGTGGTCACGCTGATGCGCCACCACTAGTATATTCCATCTGCCTGTCTCTGTGCCAGCTGGTCCATGATGCTGTTGCTAGCGGCGCGGAGATGGTAGTGGGGCAGTTTGGGTTGATCAGGTAGTGTCCAGAGAAATTTGTCCAGTTGATTTTTAAATTTCTCGAGACTTGGTTCAGTTGAGTCACGCAGATATCTGGGTGGGGCGTTAAAGAGAAGAGGTTCTCGTGTCGCAAAGGCATTCTCCTTGAGCGTCTTAACTCTGGTTGCTGCACTGGGGTGTACCCGCTGTATGTGGCAGAGACGGCCCAGTCGTTGATGGATGTGAAAACCTATATTAAGGTTGTTGGTTGTGATGCCAATCAATATTTTGTAGACATATAAGATGGCATATCTGTCCCTGCATCTTTCTAATGAGAAAAGCTTGAGAGTTTCCAACCTTCCCCAGTAGTCTAGGTGTTGGACGGCAGAGATTTTATTGGTGAATGAGCGTTGAACTGCCTCGAGTAATTGCGTCTCTCCCACCTTCCATGGGCTCTATAGCTGATGGCAGTATTCCAACAGTGGAATGACCAGTGACTTGTAGAGCGTCAGCATGGTGATCGTGTCACGTGTTCGGATGGTTCGTAGGATCCATCCAGCTTGGTTACGAGCATTCTTTGCCACATTGGTTATATGCATTCCAAATGTACCATCTCGGCTGAGTGTAATACCAAGATCTTTTACATAATCATTTGTATAAATGGAAGAGCTGTCATCTGCTGTGTATGTGTGGATATTCATATTTCGGTCTGCACTGTAGTTCATGTGTTCAAATTTGTTATTGTTAAAGGACATGTTGTTTTGCTCTGCCCATGAGTTAATTGTAGTGAGATCTGCCTGAAGTAAATCAGCATCTGTTGTAGAAGACACTTTCCTTAATACACGAGTGTCGTCAGCAAAGGAGGCGACAGACGAATGCATGACATGTTTATTTATGTCTGATATGTGCAGCAAGAAAAGTATAGGCCCAAGAACTGACCCTTGTGGCACCCCACTAGTGACGATGGATGGCTTGGACACTGCACCACCAACCGCTACAGCTTGTTCCCTGTCAGTGAGGAAACAGTGCACCCACACCCCAATTTTTCCTGAGATTCCTGAGTCTCGTATCTTGTGGAGGAGTATGCCGTGGTCTACCTTGTCAAATGCTTTTGCAAAATCAAGGTAGACCACGTCGATAGCATTTTTATTTTCTAGCCCTTCTATAATTTTTTCATGGTGAGCTAACAGTTGCGAGAGGCACGAGTGGTGCTCCCGAAACCCATGCTGGTCCTTGTTTATTATGTTGTTTTCTTCAAGGAATATGGACATATTTTTAACTATTAGCTTCTCGAGGATTTTGATGACATGCGAGGTTAAAGCAATAGGTCTATAAATGTTTGCTTCACCCCTCGAACCCCCTTTGTGGACTGGTGTAATTTTAGCACATTTTAATTGTTGTGGTATAATTCCAGAGTCGAGAGTTTCTATAAAAAATCTGTAGAGGAGCACTAAGGTCTGCTGCACAATTCTTGAGAAGTGCGGCCGGGAATTGATCCGGGCCTGCTGCTGCATTGATACCAATTTCCTGTATAGCATTTTCTATATCATTTGTGGTAAATTTAATGTCCGTTAGATTTGGCATGGATACTTTGTGGAAGAAGTCGGTCGGTGAGTCAATTATTTTATCACCTCGAGGGTGGCTAATGACGCCCTCGTACTGTAGCCGTAGTATATCGACAATCGCGTCAGGTTCGTTCTTGGTTTGGCCGTTCCCATCTGTCAGTGGACCAACACCCACCCTTACATTTGATTTGCTTGCAGCATTCTTATAAAAGTATTTTGGGTTAGTTTTAATGCAGGACACGGCTTGGAATTCTTTTCTGCGATTTTCTATTTCTACTGAAGTCTTGAGTTTTTCTTCAATGGAGGTAACGTTGGCTTCAATTTGTTGTTTATTTAGTATGCTGGAACTACACACACACACACACACACACACACAGCACTACCACACACACACACACCACTACCACACACACACACACCACTACCACACACACACACCACTACCACACACACACAAACACCACTACCACACACACCACTACCACTACCACTACCACACACACACACCACTACCAAGGTGTGGAAGGAACCATATAGGGTAGTAGGACCATTTGTGGTGTTAGGTGGCAGTCACACCCAGCTGGTCCCATGTAAGGAGACCCCTGCTGCTGTTATCATTACTGTGGCTGATGTTGTTGTTGTCCTTGCTGTTGATGTTACTACTGTTGTTTATGTTACTAGTGTTGGTGCTGTTCTTTTACATGTGCTGTTATTGTTGTTATTGTTACTGTTTGTGTGGTTCTGATTATTACTTTTTATTTTATTTTATTTTATTTTTTTATAAAAAGACCTCCGTCTACGTATTGTGAAACACCTGTTGCTGTTGTTGCTGTTACTACTGATGTTTATGATATTACTGTTGTTTATGTTGCTACTGTTGGTGGTGTTCTGATTATTGTTGCTATTGGTGTTACTGTTGTTGCTGTTACTACTGCTGTTTATGGTATTACTGTTGTTTATGTTGCTACTGTCGGTGCTGTTCTGATTACTGTTGCTATTGGTGTTACTGTTGTTGCTGTTACTACTGCTGTTTATGGTATTACTGTTGTTTATGTTGCTACTGTTGGTGGTGTTCTGATTATTGTTGCTATTGGTGTTACTGTTGTTGCTGTTACTACTGCTGTATATGGTATTACTGTTGTTTATGTTGCTACTGTTGGTGGTGTTCTGATTATTGTTGCTATTGGTGTTACTGTTGTTGCTGTTACTACTGCTGTATATGGTATTACTGTTGCTTATGTTGCTACTGTTGGTGGTGTTCTGATTATTGTTGCTATTGGTGTTACTGTTGTTGCTGTTACTACTGCTGTTTATGGTATTACTGTTGTTTATGTTGCTATTTTTTTTTCCTATGTGATTGGGGGAGGCAAAAGGCAGAACTGCCTATAGCGAGTGCCTCCCCCATAGTTGAAAGAGTGACAGGGCCAAAATCAAAGGAGTTTCGAGCCAAAATGCCTGGACACACGGAGTTTGAAGCAATTTAAGTCATAGGAAGAGGGAAAGACTGATTCTGGGAGAGAGTTCCAGAGCTCAGCTGTTGAGTAGAAGAAAGTTTGAGAGTAACGTTCCACTCTTGGGTTGGAGAGTTGCACAGAGTAGGGGTGGGATTGAGTTGCAAGACGGGTACCAGGTGCCCTACGTAAAGGAGGTGGTATACACTGGGAAAGCTCTGAGGGCACTGATCATTATAGTAGCGATAGAATAGCGAGAGAGATGCAACATTGCGGCGGAGAGAGAGAGATTGCAGAGAGTTGGTGAGTGGACGGGAGTTAATGATATGAAAGGCCTTCCTTTCAACTTTGTCTAGGAGAGCGGTGTAAGAGGAACCTCCACACACATGTGAACAATACTCAATACAAGGACGCACTATGCCCCTGCACAGAGCAAGAAGCTGTGCAGGGGAAAAGAACCCCCTAAGGCGGTTGAGCACACCCAGCTTCTGGGAGGCTGCCTTAGCAAGACTGGTAATATGGTCCTTCCAACTGAGAGCAGAAGAAAAAGAAACACCAAGAATATTGAGAGAAGATGAAGGATTGATTTTTGTATTGTTGAAGAATAAGGGATAGTCCGCTGGGAGTTCCTTACGGGTAGATAGATGGAGAAATTGGGTTTTGGAAGCATTAAAGGTAACAAGGTTTTCTCTGCCCCAATTGGAGATAGTATTTTGATCAGAATTTAAGAGTTCTATGGCTTCATTACGTTTGTCGTCGAGGGATTGCTGGCTGGGGCGTTCTGAAAAACTAATGAAGTAGTGTAAGGTTGAGTCGTCTGCGTATGAATGGATGGGAATTGAGGTACAGTTGAGGTCATTTATAAAAATTAGAAAGAGAATAGGAGATAGGACAGAGCCCTGAGGAACACCGGAGTTTATAGGGTGAGGAAGCGAACAATGGCCGTCCACAACCGCGGCTATCGAACGGCCGGAAAGGAAATTAGAGACAAAGGCACAGATGGAGGGATAGAAACCGAAGGAGGGTAGTTTAGAAATTAAAGATTTGTGCCAGACTCTATCGAACGATATGTCTAGTGCAATAGAAAAAGTCTCACCGAATTCCCGAAAGGAGGATGACCAAGAGTTAGTAAGATATGAAAGAAGATCACCAGTAGAGCGACCCTTAAGGAAGCCATACTGGCGATCTGAGAGCAGATTATGAGAAGAAAAATGCTTAAGAAATTTGGAAGCAAGAATTGTTTCTAAAACTTTAGAAAGACAAGAGATGAGAGCAATTGGACGATAGTTGGAGGGTTGAGAGCGGTCACCCTTCTTTGGGACAGGTTGAATGTGAGCAAATTTTCAGCATGAAGAGAAGACGTTAGAGGATAGACAGAGACGAAAGAGTTTGCCTAAGCAGGGAGTCAGCACGGAAGCACAGTTTTTGAGAACAACAGGAGGAACACCGTCCGGACCATACGCCCTATTAGTATTAAGCCCAGAGAGGGTAGAAAGTACATCTTTAGAAGAGATTAGGATATTAGGCATAAGCAAGAGAGAAGAGGGTGGAGAGGGAGGAATAGCACCGGAATCATCCAAGGTGGAGTTTCTAGCAAAAGTTTGAGCGAACTGTTGGTGCTGTTCTGATTACTGTTGCTGTTATTGTTGTTACTACTGTTGGTGCTGTTCTGATTACTGTTGGTGTTGTTGTTGTTACTACTGTTGGTGCTGTTCTGATGACTGTTGGTGTTGTTGTTACTACTGTTGGTGCTGATCTGATTACTGTTGGTGTTGTTGTTACTACTGTTGGTGCTGTTCTGATTACTGTTGGTGTTGTTGTTACTACTGTTGGTGCTGTTCTGATTACTGTTGGTGTTGTTGTTGTTGTTACTACTGTTGGTGCTGTTCTGATTACTGTTGTTGTTGTTACTACTGTTGGTGCTGTTCTGATTACTGTTGCTGTTGTTGTTACTACTGTTGGTGCTGTTCTGATTACTGTTGCTGTTGTTGTTACTGCTGTTGGTGCTGTTCTGATTACTGTTGGTGTTGTTACTACTGTTGGTGCTGTTCTGATTATTGTTGCTGTTGTTACTACTGTGGGTGCTGTTCTGATTACTGTTGCTGTTGTTGTTACTACTGTTGGTGCTGTTCTGATTACTGTTGCTGCTGTTGTTACTACTGTTGGTGCTGTTCTGATTACTGTTGGTGTTGTTGCTGTTACTACTGTTGGTGCTGTTCTGATTACTGTTGCTGTTGTTGTTGTTGTTACTACTGTTGGTGCTGTTCTGATTACTGTTGCTGTTGTTGTTGTTACTACTGTTGGTGCTGTTCTGATTACTGTTGTTGTTGTTGTTACTACTGTTGTTTATGTTATTATTGTTGATGTTGTTGTTGTTACTACTGTTGGTGCTGTTCTGATTACTGTTGTTGTTACTACTGTTGTTTATGTTATTACTGTTGCTGTTGTTGTTACTACTGTTGTTGTTGTTGTTGTTACTACTGTTGTTTATGTTATTATTGTTGGTGGTGTTCTGATAACTCTTACTGTTGTTGTTATTGTTGTTGTTGTTGACCAGACTGTCTGGCCGAACAGTGGGGCCCGAGCAAACAGACAAAACACACAGACATACAGACAGAACAACAACAGACATTAGTTGATATAGAGATAGTTTCTACGACATACAAATAGACATTTAGTAAGACTAACAGACATACCGATACTTCATTGACAGATAACCAGACAGACAAACTGCCAGACATTTGCTAAGACTAACAGACATACTACATTGACGGACAGACAGACATTTACTATCACTAACAGGCATATTTCATTGACATATCGACATAAATTGATTGAAATATGCAGAAAATCACTAAGACAGACAAACAGATAGACAGACAGACAGAAAGACAGACAGACAAATAGCAACACCGACAGACAGACATATTGCAAGACAGACAGACAGAAAGACAGACAGACAGATAGATAGATAGATATATAGACAGATACAGACACAGAGACAGACAGACAGACAGATAGATAGATAGATATATAGACAGATACAGACACAGAGACAGACAGACAGACAGATAGATAGACAGATAGACAGATAGATAGATATATAGACAGATACAGACAGAGACAGACATACAGACAGATAGATAGATAGATAGATATATAGACAGATACAGACACAGACAGACAGATAGATAGATATATATATAGACAGATACAGACACAGACAGATAGATAGATAGATATATAGGCAGATACAGACACAGAGACAGACAGAAAGACAGATAGATAGATAGATAGATATATAGACAGATACAGACACAGAGACAGACAGAAAGATAGATATATAGACAGATACAGACACAGACACAGACAGATAGATAGACAGACAGACAGACAGACACACAGACAGACAGACAGACAGATAGATAGATAGATATATAGACAGATACAGACAGACAGACAGACAAACAGACAGACCATTTCCAAAACCAACCGTAGTTTCAAGGATGTCACGAGATTGGATGCCGAGAAATACTGTCTTAGAGAGAGAGAGAGAGAGAGAGAGAGAGAGAATGCGAGTGGGAGTGAATGTGAGTGAGTGAGTGAGTGTGAGATAAAGGGAGAGGGAGAAGGAATGTAAGTGTTGAGAGACCTACCTGGGAATTAAGGGGAGGCAGACCGTTTTGCTGGACCTCCTTCTCCCTCATGTTTAGCCCCATTTTTTCGATTATAAGACGTTCGGCCAATTAGTTTGGCGATTTTAACACCTTTCGCCCCATTTCGTTGTCAATTTTAAGACCTTTCGTACCATGTAGGTGTCGATTATTTCCTGGCGATCGATAGCGAGCCCAAAATTTTAAGAGGTATCGGCCTTTGGCCGGGATATTTTTCTACCGTAAAATGTACAAATTTATCTTGAAGGGGGTGTTTTTCTAAGCTTGATGGAGGTCTAGCGAGAAAACTAAGGAACATATGAATTAATAAACCAATACAAAAACAAAAAAACAAAAATGGTCTAACTCCCCTTAAACCCCGATCCATTCAATTGTGAGCAGAACAAATACACACATAACCTACGTAATACACACATAACCTACGTAATACACACATAACCTACGTAATACACACATAACCTACGTAATGCACACATAACCTACGTAATACACACATAACCTACGTAATACACACATAACCTACGTAATACACGCATAACCTACGTAATACACACATAACCTACGTAATACACACATAACCTACGTAATACACACATAACCTAGGTAATACACACATAACCTACGTAATACACACATACCCTACGTAATACACACATAACCTACGTAATACACACATAACCTACGTAATACACACATAACCTAGGTAATACACACATAACCTACGTAATACACACATAACCTACGTAATACACACATAACCTACGTAATACACACATAACCTACGTAATACACACATAACCTACGTAATACACACATAACCTACGTAATACACACATAACCTACGTAATCTTAATGGGGGGATTGGCCGGTTTTCTGGACCACTTTCTCCCTCATGTTTAGCCCCATTAGTTTTCAAATGCTAAGATGTTTGCCCCATTAGTTAGTCGACTTTAAGACCTTTCGCCCCACTTCTTCGTCAATATTTAGACCTTTCGTGCTATTTAGGTGTCAATTTTTTCCTTGGCGAACGATAGTGAGTCTGTAATGTTGGAACCGGCCTTCGGCCGGGAAATTTTTCTACCGAAAAATTTACAAATTAATCTAGAAGGGGACCTAATGAATGTTTTTAATTTTTTATTTGATGGAGGTCTAGGGAGAAAACTAGAAAAATAACGAAAAGGTCTACATGCAAAAATCGCCCCAAAAAATGGACCATCCCTCCTTAATGACCGAGTTTTCTATACGAGGTGCGGTTGCACTTTTACTTGTTCCAGGCAGCCCTATTCAGAGCTGCCTCACTTGTCAGGTTTTTACATTCGATTTTAGAGCGTACGGTTTGATCCCACGTCTGTCTAGGTCTACCCCTTAACTCAGCTCCCTCAACGTTGGTTCCTCAGGTTAAAATTAAATATATTTAGTTGAAATGGTCTACTGTTTGTTTTACGATGGAGCCCTGGAATGCATGAATATTTAACCCCTTCAGCACCATGACGCATTTTTACCTTTGATTCTAGCTAAAATTAGATGATTTTATGCAGTTTAAGAAGGACCTTGTTGGGAATATGAACATGATTGAATTAATATCCAGCATTCGAGAATGGATAATAAGTCGTAGGCGTGTGCATAATTTGTTAACCGTCCTGGTGGTGTAATGAATCTGGTGTTTAAAGATCTGTGTGTGATAACCCAGGTTCGAATCCCTGTGGGTCACATATATGCTTTCATTAATTTCATTGGAGGTGTTTGGTGTTGTGGTGAAATTAATACAAAATATAGATTACTAAGAAGGTTCATTGAGATCGTATTTACCCATTTGACTCGCATAGGTTGATTACAAACTAAAGAAAATCGTCTAATGGTGACCAGAATATGACGAAAATTACGTAATAGGGGTGAAAGGTTAAGAGTAATCCCGTGAAAGGAAAAGGTAAATATTTCTCTTGCCCCTTGAAATATTGTGGCACAGGAATGGACAAATAGAAGGGTTGGATGATGAATGATATGACGCCTGGTGGGGTATTGCTTTCCTTATATTTCCTACACACACACACACACACACACACACACACACACACACACACACACACACACACACACACACACACACACACACACACACACACACACACACCTTCATACATACATACATACATACATACATACATACATTACATACATACATACATACATACACACATACACACACACAAACTATCACTCACGCACATAAACAACAAACACAATACACATACACTGTCACACACCACTATCACACACACACTGCCTCACACACAAACAACAAATACAATACACACACACACACACACACACAGTCATACACACTCACACACACACAACAAACATACACTGCCTCACACACACACACAAACAACAAACACAATACACATACAGTCACACACACACACACACACACGCAAACACTTTATCTCTCTCTCTCTCTCTCTCTCTCTCTCTCACACACACACACACACACACATATATATTCTTCTTTTGTTCTCTACCGAGGATTACCTCCCATAGTAGTAGGCTTTACCTGACCCTACCTGTACGGACCCGTAGGCCATTTCGCCTTAACCCTTTTCAAACTCCTCATTTGATCTCTTCCGACGTTTGACATTCCATTCTAATTGGCTTTACCTGACCTACAGTCCGTTGCCCCATTAACCCTTTTCCAATTCCCTCATTTAATCTCTCCCAAGGATTTAACTCCCATTATTAGCCTCACCTGACCCTACCAGAACAGTTTTTGTATGTATGTATGTTTGTTTGCATACGTGAGCGTTTATGTATACGGGCATGTGCACACTTACTGCATGTTCTTATGTTCTTATATATGTATGTATATATATGCGTATTTATGTGTGTACGTATGCGTATATATGTATGTTCTGTATATATATGAGTAAAACAAATGTGTACTGTATATGCACTATAAATCACTTACTCTCATGGTTAATTTATGATAATTTGTATTTTGCACTAGCATAATTATTGTATTAATTTCTTGTTTTAATGTAAAGTATATTATACTCACCCATTGTAAACTGAGCTTACCATTTTCATATCTGTACATCTCATGTTCATCCACTAATTGTAAAATGTGTATTTTCAGCTCATGAGGCTGCCATTCTTTAATAAACCGTTTATTATTATTATTATTATTACACGCACATACACACATAAATGGGTGGTAGAGAGTTAATATTTTGGGTCTCTCATTAATACTCTCAATATGCAAAACACCGTCTGCGGCAACCGGAGCGAGAGAGACATACATACATACATACATACATACAATTTTAAGGCTGAGTGTTCCACACATAAGTGCAGTTTCAGTCTCTTGTCCTAATGGCGTCATCACTCCTTATAGCTACCACATATACTTCCTAAGCTGCATAACATCGTCTAAAGATAGCTATAATAAAATAGAACAGACGTCACCTGTATTGAAAGAGCTAGGTATTTACACCAAGAAGTCAATATATGTGTTTGAATGCAAACATATAGACACATTGATGGATAGAGATATACTGTATATCAATTGGTTAGATATTGATTATATGACAGACAGACAGACAGATAGATGAATTGATTGATATAGTAGATTGATTAGATGACAGATAGATAGATGAATTGATTGATCTAAGAGATCGATTAGATTACAGACAGACAGACAGATGGATACATTGATTGATATAGTAGATTGATTAGATTACAGACAGCCAGACAGACAGACAGATAGATGCATTGATTGATATAGTAGATTGATTAGATTACAGACAGACAGACAGATAGATGCATTGATTGATATAGTAGATTGATTAGATTACAGACAGACAGACAGACAGACAGATAGATGCATTGATTGATATAGTAGATTGATTAGATTACAGACAGACAGACAGATGCATTGATTGATATAGTAGATTGATTAGATGACAGACAGACAGACAGACAGATGGATGAATTGATTGATATAGTAGATTGATTAGATGACTGACAGACAGACAGACAGACAGACAGACAGATGGATGAATTGATTAATATAGTAGATTGATTAGATGACAGCAGACAGACAGACACAATATTAAACAGGCAAATAACAAAATACGCACAAGACATTATACGGGAATAATCTAATCGTCGGTTTGCCCCAAATACCAATACGTATTATTTTATTATTCATGTTTACTCCTTGTTTAATAGCAGTAGGTTTATTATTCATGTTTACTCCTTGTTTAATAGCAGTAGGTTTATTATTCATGTTTACTCCTTGTTTAATAGCAGTAGGTTTATTATTCATGTTTACTCCTTGTTTAATAGCAGTAGGTTTATTATTCATGTTTACTCCTTGTTTAATAGCAGTAGGTTTATTATTCATGTTTACTCCTTGTTTAATAGCAGTAGGTTTATTATTCATGTTTACTCCTTGTTTAATAGCAGTAGGTTTATTATTCATGTTTACTCCTTGTTTAATAGCAGTAGGTTTATTATTCATGTTTACTCCTTGTTTAATAGCAGTAGGTTTATTATTCATGTTTACTCCTTGTTTAATAGCAGTAGGTTTATTATTCATGTTTACTCCTTGTTTAATAGCAGTAGGTTTATTATTCATGTTTACTCCTTGTTTAATAGCAGTAGGTTTCTTTATATTTATATTTATTCCTTTTGTTCCTGTATCTACATTAAAAAAAAAAATTGTTTACACATTAATATTTGTGTATTCATTGTTCTACACGTTTTCTAATAGCAGTAGGTTTCGTATTATTCATTTGTATTCACGTTTTCTAATAGCAGTAGGTTTCGTATTATTCATTTGTATCACGTTTTCTAATAGCAGTAGGTTTCGTATTATTCATTTGTATTCACGTTTTCTAATAGCAGTAGGTTTCGTATTATTCATTTGTATTCACGTTTTCTAATAGCAGTAGGTTTCGTATTATTCATTTGTATTCACGTTTTCTAATAGCAGTAGGTTTCGTATTATTCATTTGTATTCACGTTTTCTAATAGCAGTAGGTTTCGTATTATTCATTTGTATTCACGTTTTCTAATAGCAGTAGGTTTCGTATTATTCATTTGTATTCACGTTTTCTAATAGCAGTAGGTTTCGTATTATTCATTTGTATTCACGTTTTCTAATAGCAGTAGGTTTCGTATTATTCATTTGTATTCAGCGTTTTTCCTTTGTATAAATATTTACACCAATGTTGTCTTCCTTTCCAATATTTACACCAATGTTGTCTTCCTTTCTAATATTTACACCAATGTTGTCTTCCTTTCTAATATTTACACCAATGTTATCTTCCTTTCCAATATTTACACCAATGTTATCTTCCTTTCCAATATTTACACCAATGTTATCTTCCTTTCCAATATTTACACCAATGTTGTCTTCCTTTCCAATATTTACACCAATGTTATCTTCCTTTCCAATATTTACACCAATGTTATCTTCCTTTCCAATATTTACACCAATGTTATCTTCCTTTCCAATATTTACACCAATGTTATCTTCCTTCCCAATATTTACACCAATGTTATCTTCCTTTCCAATTAGCCTAGTTTGTGTAGGTTACTCATTATTTGTTTATTAATTGTGTACTATTTTGTTTAATAGCTGTTGGTTTCTTTTTGTTTATTTGTAATCACGTTTTACCTGTGTCTACAGGTGTACGCCAGTCATATATTTCTACAGGTGTACGCCAGTCATATATTTCTACAGGTGTACGCCAGTCATATATTTCTACAGGTGTACGCCAGTCATATATTTCTACAGGTGTACGCCAGTCATATATTTCTACAGGTGTACGCCAGTCATATATTTCTACAGGTGTACGCCAGTCATATATTTCTACAGGTGTATGCCAGTCATATATTTCTACAGGTGTACGCCAGTCATATATTTCTACAGGTGTACGCCAGTCATATATTTCTACAGGTGTACGCCAGTCATATATTTCTACAGGTGTACGCCAGTCATATATTTCTACAGGTGTATGCCAGTCATATATTTCTACAGGTGTACGCCAGTCATATATTTCTACAGGTGTATGCCAGTCATATATTTCTACAGGTGTACACCAGTCATATATTTTACAGGTGTACGCCAGTCATATATTTCTACAGGTGTACGCCAGTCATATTTCTACAGGTGTACGCCAGTCATATATTTCTACAGGTGTACGGCAGTCATATATTTCTACAGGTGTACGCCAGTCATATATTTCTACAGGTATACGCCAGTCATATATTTCTACAGGTGTACGCCAGTCATATATTTCTACAGGTGTACGCCAGTCATATATTTCTACAGGTGTACGCCAGTCATATATTTCTCTCTCAGGAATTGTTTTGCTCGTCTATTATTTTTGTATTCATTTGTATTTATCAATTTTGTAATCCCTTCTGTACCGGCGACGTCCTTTTCACATTATTTTGGCTACCATTAGACGATTTTATTCAGCTTAGGAAGGACGTCTACCAATTCAAAAAGCTACAGACTAACTTAATTAAGGCTTTTAGCTACCATATATCCTTCCTAAGCTTAAGGGGGGTCACCTGCTTTTTTGCTCTCCTTTTCTCTCATTCTCTGGCTTGTATCCATTCGGTCCCATTCAGCCAACTGTTTTAAGACGTTTATCTCCATCCAGGTGTCTACTTCTTCCTGGCGAGCGATAGCGAGCCAGCATTGTATGGAGACATTTTTCTATCAAAAAATGTAAAAATTTTGCCTGCTGTAAAAAAACAACAAATATGCTGGCTCGATACCGCTTGCCATGAACAAATCGACACCTGGCTGGGGATAAATGTCTTCAAACAGTAGGCAGAATGGGGCCGAATGGATATAAACCAGAGAAATAGAGAAAAGGAGAGAAAAGAGCAGGTGGGCCCCGTTAATAAGGTCGTCTAAATGTAGCTGAAACCAAATGCAAAAGACGTCACCGGTACAGAAGGGGTTAACAGCGGTAGGTGTCTTTTATGCATATTAAGGGGGCCCACTTCGCGTTTTTTTCTTTCTCTCCCTCTCTCTTTGGCTTGTATCCATTCGGCCCCATTCAGCCTACTGTGTTTAAGAAGTTTACCCCCATCCAGGTGTCATTATTTTCCTGGCGAGCGGTAACGAGCCAGCATATACCGGTATATATATATATTTGTTTTTGTTTTACAGCAAGCTAAATTTGTACATTTTTGATAGAGAAATGTCTCCGGCGAAGCTGGATTTCTCCATAAAATGCTGGCTTGCTATTGCTCGCCAGGAAGAACTCAACACCTGGATGGGGATAAACCTCTTAAAAAGTTGGCCGAATGGATACAAGCCAAAGAAAGAGAGAAAAGGAGAGAAAGATAAAAAAAATCAGGTGACCCCCCTTAATAGCAGTAGGCTTAATTTTATTCGTTTGTATTCATGTTTGTCCTGTGTCTAAATGTTTACACCATTCATATTTTATTCGTTTGTATTCATGTTTGTGCTGTGTCTAAATGTTTACGCCATTCATATTTTATTCGTTGGTATTCATGTTTGTCCTGTGTCTAAATGTTTACGCCATTCATATTTTATTCGTTGGTATTCATGTTTGTCCTGTGTCTAAATGTTTACGCCATTCATATTTTATTCATTTGTATTCATGTTTGTGCTGTGTCTAAATGTTTACGCCATTCATATTTTTCTTTCCCATTCATTGTTGTACTCATTTACTATTGTTCTATTCATTGTTCTACTCATTTGTAATAGTAGTAGGTTTGGTTGTGTTCATTTGTATTCACGTTTTTCCTGTGTCTTCATTTTTACGTCATTCTTATATTCGTTTCCCGGCGGGTATCGCAACTCCATCACATTTTTGTATACTTTTTCCCAGGATCTAAGGGTTATTTTTTCAATCGGTTTCTTGCAATATCGGAGTTCTTTTTCAATCCCCTTTGATGATGCCTGACGCAATGCCTTTCTCTATTTGTTTTTGTTATTGCTAACTTTATATATTTCATTTTCTATATCTATCTATCTATCTATATATACAGTATATATATATATATATATATATATATATATATATATATATATATATATATATATATATATATATATATATATATATATATATATATATATATATAATTATAATGTACCGTATACAGTATATTTTACCTTTGTGTTTCCCAATTATAACATTCTCTCTACATATGGATTTGTATAAAAATATCTCTACATATGAATCTACATATTTGTTTTTCTATGTGTATGAAGGAGACAAAAGGCAGATTGCCTGTAATGAGTGTCTCCCCCAAAGCCGAAACTGTGACAGGGCCGAATTCAATGGACGTTGGGGTCGAAGTGCCAGGACACACGAAGCTTAAAGTAGGTTAAGTCATAAGATAAGGGAAATATCAATTGAGGGAGAGCGTTCCAGAGTTCAGTTGTTAAGTAGAAGAAAAACCTGAGAACATTTGTATCTATATATACTTTTTTTTTTTTCTATGTGGATGAGGGATTTATTGGCTCATTTATACCTCCTTTTAACATTATTTAATTTGTTTCCTGAGACCTCCATCAAGCTTAAACAACAAGAACCCAAGACCCTCCTTCAAGTTAAATTTGTACCAGCCTAAGGCCGATTCCTTATAAATTACAGGCTAGCTATCACTGGCCATATAAAAATCGACACCTAAATGACACGAAAAGTCTAAATCTTGACAAAGAAATGGGGTGAAAAGTCTTAAAATCGTCAAACTAATGTGCATGAAAAGTCTTAATATTGACAAAGAAATGAGGCGAAAGGCAATCGTCAAACTAATGGGCCGAACGTCTTATAATCTGAAAACTAAGAGAAAAAAAAAAGAGGTCGCCGGTACCGAAGGGGTTAAGTGTAAATAAAGGCTATAATGACCCCAAGATGGCGGAGGTTGGGCGACTGGTGGTTACTTTAATAAGGGCAGATGGCCGGGTCGCTTTTCTGGGCCCCTTTCTCCCTCGTGTTAAGCCCCATTTGTTTTGAGATAATAAGACGTTCGGCCCATTAGTTTAACGATTTTAACACCTTTCGCTCCATTTCGTTGTTTATAGACAGACAGACAGATAGACAATCGGAGGCACAAACATAACCTCTGTCCATCTTTGTTGACGGAGGTAATAATGTAATGGTTTAATATTGGTAGAGTGTTAGCGATATTGAATAGGATGTAAACAGTTACACCTATTTTTAGAAATTACATAATACATCTTATCTCTCTCTCTCTCTCTCTCTCTCTCTCTCTCTCGCTCCGGTTGCCGCAGACGGTGTTCTGCATATTGAGAGTATTCATGAGAGACGCAAAATATTCCCTCTCCCCCACCCATTTGTGTGTGTGTGTGTGTGTGTGTGTGTGTGTGTGTGTGTGTGTGTGTGGGAGTGTGAGTGAGAGAGAGAGGGTGTATGTTTGGTGTGTGTGTGTGTGAGAGAGAGAGAGAGAGATATAGTGTGTGTGTGTGTGTGTGTGTCTGTGTGTATGTGCGTGTAGGAAATATAGGGAAAGCAATACCCCACCAGGCGTCATATCATTCATCATCCAACCCTTCTATTTGTCCATTCCTATGCCACAATATTTCTAGGGGAAGAAGAAATATTTCTTTTTTCCTTTCGCGGGATTACTCTTAACCCTTTTACCCCTATTGCGTTATTGTCATCATATTCTGGTTACCATTAGACGATTTACTTTAGTTTGTAATCAACCTATGCGACTCAAATGGGTAAATACGATCTCAATGAACCTTCTTAGTAACATTTGTTTTTTTATTATGTTCTCTCCACTAACCAACTTTACTCCTAAACTCGATTAATGAAATTAACAAACACATGTGGCAGTCCGGGGATTCGAACCCAGGACGCTCACACCGAAAATCAACACACTTATGCATTGCACCACGAAGACAGTTAAAGAATGCTGCACAAGCCTACGATTTATTATGCAGTTTCGAATCCTGCATACCAATCTTAGCATGTACATCATTCCAACTGCATTATCGGAGGCTATGAATAGGTGAATGGAAATAGTAATTAATGGGGCGCTTAACCCTAGGGAAGGCCTCTCGATAAAGTATTACTGAACCAGAATTAATTATTATGTTCTCTCCACTAACCAACTTTACTCCTAAACTCGATTAATGAAATTAACAAACACATGTGGCAGTCCGGGGATTCGAACCCAGGACTGCATAAAATCATCTATTTGTAGTCAGAATCAAAGGTAAAAAAGCGTCATGGTGCTGAAGGGCATAAATATTCATGCATTCCAGGGCTCCATCGTAAAACAAACAGTAAACCATTTCAACTAAATTTCGTTTGTTATTACCCGAGGAATTAACGTTGAGGGAGCTGAGTCAAGGGGTAGACCTAGAAAGACGTGGGATCAGATCGTACGCTCTGTATGGAAAACTCGGTCATTAACCCGAAAAAGGCGAGCTATATGTAGTGAACACCATACAACTGGGCGTCCATATTAGGGTCCATTCCCACCTATAATCGTCATTTTTCGATAAATATCGTTATTACTTATTCATATGCGCCTATTTTATGTTTAATATGAAGATAGTTGTTGTTGTTGTTGTTGTTCCCCAAGCTGCCTGGCCGAACAGCCCCAAGGCCCCGAGCAATTCCAAGGCCACAACCGAGCGCCCCCACAGAACCCTCCCTGCCGACCACAATAAAGCCTGGGTGACCGAAGCCACTCCATGGCGGGGAGCTGAGGAGGGTGCAGAAACGCCCGGGAAACCAAAGCCCCACCCAGGGCCCTGTGCCCCTCAGCAATTATGAAGAGAAAGTTGAGGGGCAAGGGAAAAATGTGACGCTTTGGCTTCCAATCTTGGTAGATTGGGAGGTCAATCCACGGAAAAGACGCTGTCACTTGAGATCTAGAAAATATATAAGTTAAAGGAACAGTCAGAGTAAGCTATGGGTATGGCAGAGATCGCTCAGTTCTCACTCTGATAGACCAGCCCATCACCACATGACTAGAACCAAATCCTCTCAGCATCAGCTAGGAAAGGCCCTAGAAAGCCGCCTTTGGCGGGGGGATAGCTCCCCTATTTCAACCACTTTCGGGGTCGGGCACCCGCCCGCACCATGAAGATAGTAACATGTAACAGCAATAAAACAAGTGGGAAAAGTGTTTGGATGGTGGAAATCGCGAATTAATGCCGACCGTTCATTCATGAAATGTGGAGCAGACGCGATGTACAGGGTGTACATCGCGTCTGCTCCACATTTCATTTCATGCCTCTCTGAAGGCCAGAGGCAGACTAAAGCCTGTCTCTCTCTCTCTCTCTCTCTTTCCCCACACATTAGACACGCAAGACCACACCCTAGGACCGGTTTGGAGATATTGGCACGGTAAATACACCAATAAACAAGGGAATTAGAGGAAAAATAGGTGATAATTGAAGAGGGAGGGGAAAGGGGGGAAGGAGGGGATTTTGACACATGTGGAAGAGTGATATAAGGTATGGGGGGGAATTATCTCACTTAACACTCCACGAGCGGTTAGGTTAATAACTTCTACCTGCCCAGCGGGCATATTTACCCTAAATGAGCTTCATTCCATGCTCTTTTTCATGCATAAAGAAGAGCCAGAGCGTAATACAATTATGTATCCGTGAAAGGGCGTTAATTGAGCTATCCAATGACACCTGAACCATCCTTCTACGATCACGGGTTGTCTTGCAACGATCGTGCAACACGAAGGAAAAATCCCTAAAATACGGTAATTTCCTTACATAATTCCCTGTCTAGGGAGGCAATGGGTGTGGATGTGTGTGGAGGTGGGCCCAGTCGCGGCGCGGGAGCCGTGCCGAACGGTCAGAGTCAACCTACGCTCCTCCCACCGCTCGGACTCTCTCTCAGAGCCAATTATGTGCTCAAAATTGCAACCGACTTAAGGCGGGCCCCGCTCTTTTGTCCATGGTTCTCTAGACTGCCTTAAGTCGGGCCCCGCCAAATAAGGGTTAAACACCATTTCTTTTGTTTTAAGTGCTACTGGGGCCTTTTAAAAGGTTTGTTTTAGGCCTTATCTCTTAAGAGGATCGTCGCCTTTGCCCACCAAAACCTCTTAAGAGTGTTCTCTCCGTTCCCGGGTTAAAATGATGTAGGTTTTGTGTGTATTTTTCTTCTCACAATTGAATGGATCGGGGTTTAATTCCCAAGCAAGTCTCTCAACATATATATTCGTTCTCTCTCTCCCTCTCCCCTTCCCCCCCCCCTCTCTCTCTCTCTCTCTCTCTCTCTCTCTCTCTCTCTCTCTCTCTCTCTCTCTCTCTCTCTCTCTCTCTCTCTCTCTCTCTCTCTCTCTCTTCGAAGACAGTATTTCTCGGCATCCAATCTCGTGACATCCTTGAAACTACAGTTGGTTTGGAAATGGTCTGTCTGTCTGTATTTCTGTCTATCTATCTATCTATCTCTATCAATCTATCTATCTGTCGTGTCATTTAGGTGTCGATATTTTCCTGGCTAGCGAAAGCGAGCCTATAGTTTAGAAGTAACCGGGCTTCGGCTGGGACATTTCTCTATCGAAAAATGTACAAATTTATCTTGAAGGAGGGTCTTAAGTGGGGTTTTTTTTTGTAAAGCTTGATGAAGGTCTAGGGAGGAAACTATAATAATCAAAAGATACATAAATGAGCAAATAAATAGGACCCATCTCCCGTTAACCCCTTCAGCACGATGACGTAATGTTAATCATATTCTGGCTGTAGAGGAGTTTCTTTAGCTTATAATCTACCTCTAGGACTCAAAGGGATAGTGAAAAGCTCAATACACACTGAATAACATGGTCCTTCTTAAGGGGGGATGGTTCACTTTTTGGGTGATTTTTGCACGTATTCATTATTTTCCTAGTTTCCTCCCTAGACGTCCATCAAATTAAAAAAAAAAAAACATCCATTAGATCCCCCTTCTAGATTAATATGTAAATTTTTCGGTAGAAAAAAATTCCGGCCAAAGGCCGGTTCTTCCAACATAACAGGTTCACTATCGTTGGCCAGGGAAAAAATCGACACCTAGATAGCACGAAAGGTCTAAATATTGACTAAGAAATGGGGCGAAAGGTCTTAAAATCGACAAACTAATGGGGCAAATGTCTTAAAATCTCAAAACTAATGGAGTTAAACATGAGGGAGAAAGTGGTCCAGAAAACCGGGCCATCCCCCCTTAAACTGCATAAAATGATTTAACATTGAACCCAACTCACCCCTTCAGCACCATGACGTATTTTTACCGTTGATTCTGGCTAAACATAGACGGCTTTACGCAACTTAAGAAGGACCTACGTTATTTAGAAGGTATATTGAGATCATATTTACCCACTTGAGTCATAGAGGTAGATTATAAAGTAAAAAATATCGTCTATTGGTAACCAGAATATGATGAAAATTACGTAATGGTGATGAAGGGGTTAAGGGAGCCCACCTCGCTTTTTTTGTTATCTCTCTCTCCCTCTCTCTTTGGCTTGTATCCATTCGGCCCCATTCAGCCTACTGTTTTAAGACGTTTACCCCAATCCAGGTGTTAATATTTTCCTGGCGAGCGGTAGCGAGCCAGCATAATTAGGCCCATATATTTGTTTTGACAGAAAGCTAAATTTGTAAATTTTTCGATAGAAAAATGTCTCCGGCGAAGCCGAATTTCTCCATACAATGCTGGATCGCTATCACTCGCCAGGAAGAAATCGACACCTGGATGGGGATAAACGTCTTAAAACAGTTGGCTGAATGGGGTCGAATGGATACAAGCCAGGGAAAGAGAGAAAAGGAGAGAAAGATAAAACAAAAATGGTGACCCCCCTTAAAAGGACAGAAGAAGTGATGGTGTTGAAAGGGTTAATATAATGAGTCATAAACACACCCGCTATTATCTTGTGTTACGCAGTGCTATTTGATGGTGGTGAAGGGGTTAATATAATGAGTCATAAACACACCCGCTATTATCTTGTGTTACGCAGTGCTATTTGATGGTGGTGAAAGGGTTAATATAATGAGTCATAAACACACCCGCTATTATCTTGTGTTACGCAGTGCTATTTGATGGTGGTGAAGGGGGTAATATAATGAGTCAAACACACCCGCTATTATCTTGTGTTACGCAGTGCTATTTGATGGTGGTGAAGGGGTTAATATAATGAGTCATAAACACACCCGCTATTATCTTGTGTTACGCAGTGCTATTTGATGGTGGTGAAGGGGGTAATATAATGAGTCAAACACACCCTCTATTACCTTGTGTTACGCAGTGCTATTTGATGGTGGTGAAGGGGTTAATATAATGAGTCAAACACACCCTCTATTACCTTGTGTTACGCAGTGCTATTTGATGGTGGTGAAGGGGTTAATATAATGAGTCAAACACACCCGCTATTATCTTGTGTTACGCAGTGCTATTTGATCTTTAAGGGGTTAATACTCGCTTTTTCTGGGCCCCCTTCTTCCTCGTGTTTAGCATATTAGTTTTGAGGTTTTAAAGCGTTCGTTCCATTATTTTGGCGATTTTGAAACCTTTCGCCCCATTTTGTTGTCAATGTTAAGACCTTTCGTGCCATTTAGGTGTTGACTTTTTCCTGGCGAGCGATAGCGAGTCTGTAATTTAAGAGGAATCGGCCTTCGGCCAGGACATTTTTCTACCGAAAAATGTACAAATTTATCTTGAAAGGGGGTCTAGGGGGCTTCATTTTAAGCTTAATGGAGGTCTAGCGAGGAAACTAGGAAAATAATAAATAAATACAAAATAAAAATAAAAAAGTGAAGGATCTCCCCTTAACACACTGGTCCGAGATCTTGGGGTTAGTATATTCGCTGTAAGTAGGCGAGACATCATGACCTCTATCCTCTGTAATTCAAAAAGGGCTAGAGCAAATTGGCTGTAAATTCCCACATCTATTCCTTGACTGACTCTTCCCAAACGGATACTGATCTATTTTGAAGTCTTCCCTGAACTTCAATTTTGCTAATAATAGGAACTGCACTACCTAATAACTAATGGTTCACACCGGTAGTTATACTTACTCAACTTACTCATGCTAAAGAAAATATTGCATATATTATTTGTTCTCAATATTATGGAATAAAGGATTTTAAATAATGCGAAATGATGCAAACAAATATCAAATAACTACAAGAAAGTAACCAACAAGATAGCTTCCTGGATTGCTTCACACAAATGTTTCACAGTGTGTTCGTGTGTGCGTTGGCCTCTACCCCCAACCCCACCCCTAACCATCACTGTGGGCCGCCGTCCAGTAAGGGTCCTGGCCTCACCTCTTGCCAGAGAGGAGTGGGCTACCGACTATGGTATGCGAGTGTACAAAGGCAATTGATAGGAAACTAAAATGTTAAGGGGGTAGTACTCGCTTTTTCTGGACCCCCTTCTCTCTCATGTTTAGCATATTAGTTTTGAGATTATAAGACGCTCGGCCCATTTGTTTGACAATTTTAACACCTTTCACCCCATTTCGTTGTCAATTTTAGGACCTTTCGTGCCATTTAGGTGTCGATCTTTTCCTGGCGAGCGAAAGCGAGCCTCTAATTTTAAAAGGAACCGGCCTTCGGCGGGGACATTTTTCTACCGAAAAATGTACAAGTTTATCTTGAAAGGGGGTCTAAGGGGGTGTTTGTTTAAGTTTGATGGAGGTCTTGCGAGGAAACTCAAAAATAAATACTGTATATAAATAAATATATAGACCAAAAACCAAGGACTACCCCCTTCAAGCTGCCAGACTACAATTGCCCGTAATAATTGACGGATAAATCGCTCGTGTGACACCGTCGTCAGATACCCCAGAAGAAGCACTATACTCGGTTTGTTTTCAACTGACGGTAAATTGCAAAATTCCCATCAAGGCTGAATGGGACCGAATGGATATAACCAAGAAAGATAAAACAAAAGCAGGTCACCCACCTTAATTAACCCTGTAACTCCTACAGATCCTTCCTAAGCTGTAGAAAATCGTGTTATAATAAGCCTGAATATGCCTCGTAATCCTTTATGGGCTAACCCTTACAGTACCGGAGACGTCAAGATGTCACAGTTATTTAGAAGACTGTGTAGTGATATATGGTGCTAATTATATAAACTTGGTCTTAACCCGTTCATTACCGATCACATCTTTGATTATATTCTACCAACTCTTAGACGATTTTATTCAGCTTAGGAAGGACGTCAGCCAATTAGAAGGCTAGAAACTATGTAAATTCATCCTTTTAGCCATCATGTATCCTCCATCAAGCTTCATTAAATCTTCTAAATGTAGCTGAAATTAAATAAATAGACGTGGCCGGTACAGAAGGGGTTAATATGATGCAGAGACTTACAGTGGGTTCCATTTACTCTGACACTTAATTGAATCCCTTACCTAACTGATTTGTCTATACTTTATGGTACAGAAGGGGTTAATATGATGCAGAGACTTACAGTGGGTTCCATTTACTCGGACACTTAATTGAATCCCTAAAGCTCGGTTCACACATACCCGTCCTGAGCTCCCGTCCTTCCCCGCCCACCAAAAACTGTTGGACGGCATCAAACGGATGACCTTGTGTCCCGAGTGGGCCCGAGTGGCCACGTGTGGCCCTGATGCCCGACCTCAACACGTCACCGCCCCGGAAGACGCCGCATGCACGGCTAGTGGACGGAGATCTCAACACGTGACCGCCCAGGCAGACCAGATGGATCATGGGCGGCGACTTGGTGCCACGACCAGTCCCTTTGGAAGGTGACCTAATAAGTCTGAATACGACCTGTCTGAGACGCACTGTGACGGCACTGCGACGACACTGCGACCACAATATGATGGACGCAGTGTCGTCGGCGATGGCCCCCATCATGCATATATATTGGGGCGTGGCACAGAGACATCTCAGTCTCAACCAGCCCGCTGAGTGCCAGCCAATTTTGACGGTGTGCTTCTGCCAGTGCCAGAGTTTTTTTTTTTTTTTTTTTTTTTTTTTTTTTTTTTTGGCTAAATCTATCAAGTTGGGAGAGAAAGAAAGGATAATAGTAAAAAAAACACTCCCCTTGTTCATTTTCGCCAGAAATCAGGTCCCGATGGATGGTCCCGAAAGTAGCTGAAAAGACACTATAGACTACAGAGACTTTTATGGTATCGGAATGTATGGGTAGGAGCGTCGTGGGAGGGTGGTTTGGGGGATGGTGGGGGGGAAGGTAGAAGCGTAATTGACTCATGTTACAAATATGAAGCCGATTGGTGAGGTAGTTTCGCCACCACGGATTTTCCTTTTTTTCCTTATCTTCGTACGGATACGCTGGAAGTGGGTGGTTGGAGGCGGTTGGGGGTGTGGTGGGGGGAAGGCAGAAGGATAAGGGACTTGTCACACAAATATGGAACCGATTGGTGCAGTCGTTTCGCCGCCACAGATTTTCCTTTTTTTTCCTTCTGACGGGACCGACAGTCAGCGAGTGGGTGGGAGGAGGGATTTGGGATTTTTGTGGTGGGTAGCCAAAAGGGTAAGGTACATGTGGTAAAAATATGAAAGCCATAGGTACAGTCGTTTCGCTGCTACGATTTTTTTTCTCGGCGAGGACGTATATATACGTCCCTGGCACTCAGCGGGTTAAAATTGAAATTTTTCTACCAACAAATGTACAAATTAACAATTAAACCTACGAAGGTGCAAGCCAACTGCATGCTACTATACAGTATTAATAAGGGCAGATTTCCACTTGAGGGATTTTTTATTTTGACGGCGGCTTGGGAACTGAGATAGGACCACACACGGCTGGCTCTTTTATGGACGCTTGGTGGGCAGGGACTAGCGGGGACGACGCGCGGGGTGATCACGTGAGGCACGTCGCAGTCTCAACTTTCAAATATTTTGGTCGGGGCATAGACTACGTCTGGTAGTGTCTAGGCGGCGCATAGACGCTTATACACGGCGCCTATGCGCTGACCAGTCACTTGGGTGACCCGCCCTTGAACCGATTTTGGCGGTTGGTCCGTCCTGATCCGTTTATTTTAGGTATGTCAATAATATTCGGCTCCCTCGCCGCCGCGGCCTGTGTTGTGGCCTCACTGTACGTTCATGAACAGACCATACCCGTTTATGTCGGAGTCCTTGCATGATTGCATACGTTTTCAGTGGTCGGGGAAGGACGGGTATGTGTGAACCGAGCTTTACCTAACTGATTTGTCTATACTTTATGATACAGAAGGGGTTAATATGATGCAGAGACTTACAGTGGGTTCCATTTACTCTGACACTTAATTGAATCCCTTACCTAACTGATTTGTCTATACTTTATGGAATAATCGGAATGTTTTGTCTCACCATTATCTAATTACAACATTTTCCTAATTAACAACACAATTTGTTTCAAAATGTTCGTAATAGAAGAGTAATTGAGGTAAAACACTTGTAATTTAGTGTCAGATGATGTGAAACCGAGTATAGTGGTTTGATATTTAGTGTCAGATGATGTGAAACCGAGTATAGTGGTTTGATATTTAGTGTCAGATGATGTGAAACCGAGTATAGTGGTTTGATATTTAGTGTCAGATGATGTGAAACCGAGTATAGTGGTTTGATATTTAGTGTCAGATGATGTGAAACCGAGTATAGTGGTTTGATATTTAGTGTCAGATGATGTGAAACCGAGTATAGTGGTTTGATATTTAGTGTCAGATGATGTGAAACCGAGTATAGTGGTTTGATATTTAGTGTCAGATGATGTGAAACCGAGTATAGTGGTTTGATATTTAGTGTCAGATGATGTGAAACCGAGTATAGTGGTTTGATATTTAGTGTCAGATGATGTGAAACCGAGTATAGTGGTTTGATATTTAGTGTCAGATGATGTGAAACCGAGTATAGTGGTTTGATATTTAGTGTCAGATGATGTGAAACCGAGTATAGTGGTTTGATATTTAGTGTCAGATGATGTGAAACCGAGTATAGTGGTTTGATATTTAGTGTCAGATGATGTGAAACCGAGTATAGTGGTTTGATATTTAGTGTCAGATGATGTGAAACCGAATATATTTGTCTATTAAATATGGATAAATTAGCTGCTAAGGGATTCAATATACCGTCAGATGAAATGAAACTCAGTATAGTTGCAAACATCTTAACCTCTTCTGTACCAGCGACGTCATTTAAATTTTATTCTAGCAATATTTATACGATTTTGTTACAGTTTAAGAAGGACCTGTGGTAGTAAAAAGGCTCAAGTGAAAAAGTTTGAAGGCTGTCAATTCCTGGAGTCCCTTTTTTAACTGAAGAATATCGTCTAATAGTAACCTGTATAAAATCAAAAGCACGTCGCCGGTACAGAAGGGGTTAATATATTTTGTGTTGTGTGCTACATTTTTGCATGTAGTCTAGTAGCTTTGGCACAGAAAGTTCTACCTGCAACGCGAAAATATAAACGATCCTTTGAGTAATTAATGAACGCGCGGTACCGGTGGAGCATATCGGTGCCCATCACCATAGAATACCGTTCCTCATCTGGTACGGCCATTGGGGTCACATTACCTTCCAGAAACCGGCCTGTTTCGGTAAGGATTTTAACTGTTTTGGCCGGTCGACTCAGTCCAAATTTGGGCGCCAACTCCGGGCCCATATACAAATCTTCGGGGGCGCCGGTGTCAATCATAATATTTAGCGGCCGACCCAAGCTCTTGTTAAAACCATATGCTTCGAGGGATAGGAGTCCTTTACAGGTGCAACTCCGTTTTAAACAAGGGGGTGCCTGTGGTTTTTGTATATATAATCGGCCAAAATCCTTATGACAATATTGTACGGCACCGATATGTGTCAAAATAGGCTTACCAATTATATTGCCATATGGGGATTCTCTATTTGGGCCTATAGGAACTCTAAAATCAACATATATCGATAAATTTTCAGCCAAATCTACTCTTACATTTTCGAAATGCTTGACCATAATCGTTTTTACACCTTCCCAGGTTTGGGCCATGATGGTAATAATGTTTGCGGGCAGGTGATAGATCCCTACCCTCTTGGCCTCACTTTGGTCTATTGTGTTTAAAGTACAACCTGAGTCCAGAATAAATTTAATTTCTTTACCGTTGATTTTTGCTGTAACGTAAGTCCCCTTGGCCAACCGGACTGATGGGAGGGATCTAATGGGAGGGATCTTACTGACCCACATCTGCGGGAAGAGAAACAAAACAAGCTCACCCATTGGCCGTAATGAGCTTCTTGTGGCCAACCTTTCTTCAGTAGTCTCTGACTGGCTACTCTTTCCCCCAGCCTTCACCCTAGCTCCTATTTCCCATGGCTTCCTAATACTTTCCACGGGTTTTTCTGCAGAGATTGTTTTAGTGCTGGAGCCACTATTGTTTTCCCCCTCTTCAGTTCCGTGTGCGTTGTCCTGGCGCCGGAGCTTCTTAGGAACAGATCCGTCAGTGCCTACTGGAGAGCACTTCCTCTTCCTCGTTCCCATTACCATTCCAACTTTTACTCCACTTTCCACTCGGACTCTTTTCTTATCTGGACATTGTTGGGGTGCATTAACAATGTTTCCAGTATCCTTTGCACATGCCTCCGCGGACAAACTCCGAGCTCTCTTCCTGGTCGGCTCCCGTCCACTCATCTTGTTATCACTCATTATTATATATTGTCCTTCACTAATACTGTAACAATATTATAACTACAAGCTAACAGATGATAACAAACAGCTGTCAAACAAACTGAACAAGTAAAGTATATGATGTAAACGTGAGATAACAGCTGTGTTATGCAGGAGATGCTTCTAGACTGATGTGTACCACTTGTGAGGTTCAGTGAACAAGTCAAAATGTCGACATACGAGTTTGATGTTTAGTGAACAAGTCAAAATGTCGACATACGAGTTTGATGTTTAACAAAAATACAAATATACGTGATATTGTGGTGTATTTAAGTCAATTATAATTCAGTTTAATATATATATATAATGGTTTAATATATATAATTGTTTAACCTACTGTAATAGAAAATAATCTTGTATTTGTACTAGGCTAAATATAGATATTATAAATTTAATTTTCCTTGTGCTTTGCCATAGTTCAAATTAATAATAGTTTGCCAAGAAAAGGAAAGAAAACTTTCGTTCTTTATTATGGGTGACTAAATTAAATAAATACTAGACTCTTTTAAGATATCACCCCTTCCTCCCCCCCCCCCCCCTCTCTCTCTCTGGTGTTTGTGTAGTTTAGAGTTGCGGTAATGTCTACATTTTGTTATGACAAATCGATACTTATTATCCATCGATTATATACATTTATTTATATGTTTATTAATTAATGTATTCATTTATTTAATATTTCACAGACGAATCTTTATAATGATTAACCCTTTGAAGATTATGACGCATTTTACAGTATATTCTGGCTGTCATTGGCCGATTGTATACAGCTTAGGAAGGATGTGTGGGAATTATGAGGGTACAGACTATCTATGTATGTATGTATGTATATACTCAGGCACATACCCCATTGCTGGGGGTGGCCGACACGAGACATTCCGAACAGAAACAACATTTAAAGTTCCTATTGTCAGGGTCCTGGACCACTTTCACGTTCCCTCGCCCCTTTATCTGTCTCGTCGAGTAGGAGAATTATACAAGGGGAGGAGGATTCCTAGCCTATCTGACTTCCATATACCCTTCCTAATCTGAACAAAATCGTCTCATAATGGTCAAACACCAGAACAAATATACGTAATCGGATATTTTTTTGGACTTTGTTGTTGTTTTTCGTGTTGTTATTGTTGTTGTTCGTGTTATTGTTGTTGTTCGTGTTATTGTTGTTGTTGTTCGTGTTATTGTTGTCGTTCGTGTTATTGTTGTTGTTCGTGTTATTGTTGTTGTTCGTGTTATTGTTGTTCGTGTTATTGTTGTTGTTCGTGTTATTGTTGTTCGTGTTATTGTTGTTGTTCGTGTTATTGTTGTTGTCGTTCGTGTTATTGTTGTTCGTGTTATTGTTGTCGTTCGTGTTATTGTTGTTATTGTTGTTGTTCGTGTTGTTATTGTTGTTGTTTTTCGTGTTGTTATTGTTGTTGTTTTTCGTGTTGTTATTGTTGTTCGTGTTATTGTTGTTGTTCGTGTTATTGTTGTTCGTGTTATTGCTGTTATTATTGTTCGTGTTATTGTTGTCGTTCGTGTTATTGTTGTCGTTCGTGTTATTGCTGTTCTTATTGTTGTTGTTCGTGTTATTGTTGTCGTTCGTGTTATTGCTGTTATTGTTGTTGTTCGTGTTATTGTTGTTGTTCGTGTTATCGTTGTCGTTCGTGTTATTGCTGTTGTTGTTCGTGTTGTTATTGTAGTTCTTCGTGTTGTTATTGTTGTCGTTCGTGTTGTTGTTATTGTTGTCGTTCGTGTTATTGCTGTTGTTGTTCTTCGTGTTGTTATTGTTGTCGTTCGTGATGTTGTTGTTCGTGCTGTTATTGTTGTCGTTCGTGTTATTGTTGTTGTTCTTCGTGTTGTTATTTTTGTCGTTTGTGTTATTGTTGTCGTTCGTGTTGTTTTTGTTGTTCTTCGTGTTGTTATTGTTGTCGTTCGTGTTGTTTTTGTTGTTCCTCGTGATGTTATTGTTGTCGTTTGTGTTATAGTTGTTGTTGTTAGGTGTTGTTGTTGTTGTTAGTGTTGATGTTGTTGTTGTTTTTCTTGTTGTTGGAGCTCCGATATAGGTAGTGGATTAAACATACATTCCGTAGAAGCTGACGTAGACATTTCCGGAAGCCGGTCTTATTTTTATTAGGGCCTTTTAATATTGATATTTGTTTATTGTGGAACCCCTCTCCCTTATGTTTAGCCCCAGTAGTTCTGAGGTTTTAAGACATTCGCCCCTCTAGTTTGGCAGTTTTAAGACCTTTCGCTCCATTAATTTGTAAATATTAAGACTTTTCGTGCCATTTAGATGTAGATTTTTTTCTTGGCGAACGGTAATGAACCAGTAATGTACTACGAATCGGCTATCGGCCGGAACATTATTCTACCAAAAAATAAACACATTTATCTCGAAGGGGGGTGTTGAGGGTGTCTATTTATGCTTCATAGAGGTCTAGAGAGCTAAAAAAAAAAAAAAAAACAACAACACATAAACAATAATAGAAAGCATAATTATGACTTTAAAGAGATCAATTTTTACATAATTCGGCAGATGAATGTCCCGGTTCCTCCTAAATTGCAGGCTTGCTATCGCTCGCCAGGAAAACATCGACACCTAAATGGCACGAAAGGTCCTAATAGTGAGGAAGAAATGAGGTAGGTCTTAAAATTTCCCAAAATGAAAACGGCATACCCAACTCTGCGATTGGTTACCATCATCACTACTACTATCATAATAACAATTGTCACCATCATCACTACTACTATTACAATAGTCTCTACTACTCTCACCATCATCACTACTGCTGTCACCATCATCACTAACATCATCGCTACTGTCAATATTATCACTACAACTATCACTGTCATCACTAGTATTATCACCATCATCTTACAATCACCATTACTATTCTCACCATCATGATCACTACTGTCATCATCACTACTACTATCACCATCATCCCTTCCACTGCTACTGTCATCATCAGTACTATCACCATCATCACTACTATTACCATCATCACTTCTACTGCTACCATCACTGCTACTATCACCATCATCACTATTACTATCACCATCATCACTAATATCACCATCATCACTTTTACCATCACTGCACTGTCATCATCAGTACTATCACCATCATCACTACTACTATCACCATCAACACGGCTATCACCAAGAATACTGGAGGACTCGACCCAACGTTTTCTCTCCTCGAAACGAAATATTATATTTTGTGATTTTTGTATTTAACTAAACTAAACTAACCTAACCTAACTTGCCCTAACCTAAACTAACCCAAGAAGTGCCGCTTTGCCCAAAATCAAAACAGCATACCTAACTCTGCAATGGGTTATCATCATCACTACTATTATCACCATCAACACTACTACTATCACCATCATCACTACTACTATCACCATCATCACTACTACTATCACCATCATCACTACTACTGTCACCATCATCACTACTACTATCACCATCATCACTACTATCACCATTATCACTACTACTATCATCATCATCACTACTACTATCACCATCATCACTACTACTATCACCATCATCACTACTATTATCACCATCATCAGTACTACTGTCACCATCATCACTACTACTATCACCATCATCACTACTATTATCACCATTATCACTACTACTGTCACCATCATCACTACTACTATCACCATCATCACTACTATTATCACCATTATCACTACTACTATCATCATCATCACTATTATCACCATCATCACTACTACTATCACCATCATCACTACTATTATCACCATCATCACTACTATTATCACCATTATCACTACTACTATCATCATCACTACTACTATCACCATTATCACTACTACTATCACCATCATCACTACTACTATCATCATCATCAGTACTACTGTCACCATCATCACTACTACTATCACCATCATCACTACTACTATCACCATCATCACTACTACTATCATCATCATCAGTACTACTGTCACCATCATCACTACTACTATCACCATCATCACTACTATTATCACCATTATCACTACTACTATCATCATCATCACTATTTTCACCATCATCACTACTACTATCACCATCATCACTACTATTATCACCATCATCACTATTATCACCATCATCACTACTATTATCACCATCATCACTACTATTATCACCATCATCACTACTACTGTCACCATCATCGCTCTCTATTGTCTCCCCCCCCCCCCCTCCCCCTTTCCCGTCTCGAAGGAAATTGTTGATAAATAATTTAGAGTGTCATTGGCCTGATGAAGTTATATATGAAACGTTGTCAATAAAGTGCTCCTCCTCACATGGTGTTTATTTCCATCTCTGTATGGACCAAAGTTGAAATAGAAAATGTCTTTGGAAAATCTTATTGCATCCTTTTAATGGACATCACATATAAAATAGAAGATTTTTAAATTATAAATACCGTAACAACACACACACACACACACATGCATACGCGTCAGACACACTCCAGAGCATAATTATATATACAGTATATACTAGGTGTTTTGTAAAAATATTTTATTTACGAAACATTGGTATGTGTACAGCTACATTGTTTGATTATAAGAGACAGCCTATATATGATATTTATGATGTTTACCAAGGCTGGGATTGGGCTGTATTTGTTGATTATAAGAGACAGCCTATATATGATATTTATGATGTTTACCAAGGCTGGGATTGGGCTGTATTTGTTGATTATAAGAGACAGCCTATATATGATATTTATGATGTTTACCAAGGCTGGGATTGGGCTGTATTTGTTGATTATAAGAGACAGCCTATATATGATATTTATGATGTTTACCAAGGCTGGGATTGGGCTGTATTTGTTGATTATAAGAGACAGCCTATATATGATATTTATGATGTTTACCAAGGCTGGGATTGGGCTGTATTTGTTGATTATAAGAGACAGCCTATATATGATATTTATGATGTTTACCAAGGCTGGGATTGGGCTGTATTTGTTGATTATAAGAGACAGCCTATATATGATATTTATGATGTTTACCAAGGCTGGGATTGGGCTGTATTTGTTGATTATAAGAGACAGCCTATATATGATATTTATGATGTTTACCAAGGCTGGGATTGGGCTGTATTTGTTGATTATAAGAGACAGCCTATATATGATATTTATGATGTTTACCAAGGCTGGGATTGGGCTGTATTTGTTGATTTCATTAATTGAGTTTAGAAAGTAAAGTTGTTGGTGAAAAATAAAATATGAAATTATTTAACTTATTTGTTCTAGCTTTTATAGGCTGTATCTTGTTGAACCGACGTGCTGAACGAATAGGTCTGGGGGCATCTGGTGGGAGTAGATTTGTATGCCTTGGACGATGAATCAATTTTGTTGCAAACTGTTTCAGTGTGTTGAGGTGGTGAGTTGAGAGTGCAGACAGGACTAAATGTAATAAAAGTTGAACTTTCGAGGCCTGATGCTGCTACTTCTTGTGTTTGGTGACACTGGGGCTTTGATCAACCCCTATATGTATAACCACAACAAATTATACAGCTTCAAAACACGAAAACAAGACTCGACAACATTATTACATAATGATTCTCTGGTCACACTTCCACAGGACAAAAGCACATGCACTTAATTCACAGTTCCAGTCATTTTTACACAAGAACAAGCAGACCTGCCGGAACTGTCACCATCACCACACCCACCTATACCTCCACTGACTATACATACCCGTGGAATCAAGAAACTTTTATCTGAGGTACACATTAACAAAGCGACTGGACCAGGCAATATACCCTGCAGGATACTCAAGGCGAATGCTGCCATTCTTACCCTTATACGCCAGGTTATATTCTCACAGACCATTGACACAGGAGAACTTCCCCATGACTGGCTATTGGCAAATGTGACACCTATTTTCAAATACAGAGACAAAACCCTCCCTGTTAACTATAGACCTGTTTCGATTACCTCAGTTCCTTGCAAAATGTTAGAACATTATCATCCATCAACATTTAATGGACCATCTAGATAAGCAAAACATACTGACTGACGCACACCACGGCTTTCGGCCCAAACGGCCGTGTGAGACACTACTACTTGTGACCACACATGACATTTTCCAAACCCTTAACGACCCCAAAATTAGACAAGTAGACTCCACAATACTGGACTTTGCCCAAGCTTTCGACAAAGTCCCCCACCAAAGACTGTTACCAAGTTAGATTATTATGGTATCCGCAGACCACTTCTTCACTGGATTAAGACTTTCTTGACCAATCGGAATCAACGCGTTGTTCTTGAGGGTTCTCATTCTTCTACTGTGTCTGTAACTTCGGGGGTCCCACAAGACACCCCCTACTTTTCCTTTCTTACATAAATGACCTCCCACTATCGCTTACTTCTACTACTAGACTTTTCGCAGATGATAGCTTAGTTTATAGACCAATTACTAATAGGGACGATTGCCTTCGACTACAGGACGACTTAAATGACGTTGAAGAGTGGGAAGCCAAATGGCAGATGAGATTTAGAACTGACAAGTGTCACCATATCCGCTTCACCCGTTCGAACAAAACCATCCCATTTTCCTACAAACTCCATAGCACTTTCCTAGATACTGTTTCCTACCACAAATATTTGGGGGTCCACATCTCAGCGGACGTGAGGTGGACCACTCACGTTAGCAGCATCAGAGCAAAGGCTAATAAGGCCCTGGGCTTCCTGCGCAAGAATCTCACTAAGTGTAATAAATTCTAGCATTTAAAAACAAAAAATCGGCCACACTTAGAATACTGCGACACCGTCTAGGATCCACACACTCACATGAACATAAATAAACTAGAATCCATACAAAACAAAGCTACAAGATGGATCAGACGTGAATACAGACACACTACATCTGTCACTTTGCTCAAACAAGACATTAGACTGGATCCAATTGCAACAAGACAAATACACAGACAACAGTTGTTATATAAAATCACTAACAACTTAGTAGACATACAGTAGACGTATATTGACACCCTACAAGTATACGATTTACGAGACGCAGCCACAACCTAAAATACCACACCTATCAGGCAAGCACAAACATATTTAGGCAATGATGAGGTAGAAGGGGGTCCAGTAAAAACAAATATCACCCCTTAAACCAATCAGTGCTAGAATCATTGAACGGTAATTGGCCGTCACACACACACACACACACACACACACACACACCTAGCCCGCTAATTAAAGGGTGGAAAGTAGTTGGTTTTTCTGGCGCCCCTTCTCCCTCATGCTCAAACCCTTTAGTTTTCACATTTTAAGACGTTCGGCCCATTAGTTTTGGCGATTTTACGATTTTTCGCCCCATTTCTTTGTCAATATATAGATCTTTCATGCAATTTAGGTGTCGATGTTTTCCTGGCTAGCGATAGCAAGCCTGTAATTTAAGAGCAAATATCGAAAAATGTACACATTTATCTTGAAGGGGGGTCTTGGGGATGTGTTTTAAGTTTGATGGAGGTCTAGCGAGGAAAGTAAAAATTCATAAATTATGTTCACCAACCCACCAATTAACTTACAACTAAACCTAACTAATGAAATCAATGAAACTAATGAATACATGTGGTACTCCAAGGATTCGAAGCTAGGATACTCCCATATAAATAAGTCAATAAATACGGTCCTACCCCCTTAAAGGAGTAGTGCTTGTTTGTTTGGCCTATGTATTTATATATTAATATATATATTTAGTTCCCTCGATAGACCTCCATTAAGCTTAAACATACACCCCCCTCGACCCTCTTCCAAGATAAATTTGTAAATTTTTCGGTAGACAAATGTCCCGGCCCGATTCCTTCTATAATTATAAGCTCGCTATTGCTCGCCAGGAAAAAATCGACACCTAAATGACACGAAAGGTCTTAATATTGACAAAGAAACGAGACGAAAGGTCTCAAAATCGCCTAACTAATAGAACGCACTTCTTATAATTTCAAAACTAATAGGCTAAACCCGAAGGAGAAAGGGCTCCATAACAAGCACCTACCTCCCCCCTACAGAGCCCGGAACCTCCCTGTGAGGACCCATACAAGGAGTGGGGGGGGGGGTAGAGCGGGGTAATTAGCCCGATAAAGACCCCACTAATTGGTGCCTGTAATTACCAATCTGGGGTTCTGATCCTGAGTGGGAGGGTGAGTGGCTTGGTTGTATGTGTTGGGGGGTGAGCGGGAGGGTCGTTTGGTTGTGAGTGGGTTGGTTGTGTGTGGTGGGAGGGTAGTGGTGGGGTGAGTGGCTTGGTTGTGAGTGGTTGGGGCAGGGAGGGTGTTATGAGAGCGCGCGCGCGCACACACACACACACACACACACACACACACACACACACACACACACACACACACACACACACACACACACACCCATACATCAGATCAATGGAGCAAGAAATGGAAAATGAAATTCAACACAAATAAATGTCATATAATGGAAATGGGAGTAAGTAAAAGAAAGCCTCATATGGAATATAAGTTAGGAGAACATACTATTAACCCATCAGATAAAGAAAAGGACTTAGGGATAACTGTCAGGGGTGATCATTCACCTTAGAATCATATAAATATGATAGTGGGAGAAGCCTATGGACTGTTAAACAAAATTAAAATAGCTTATAACTATATAAACGAAGATATGCTGGAGAAAATAATCAAAACATTGGGGAGTCCAAGACTGGAGTATGCGGCAGTGGTGTGGGCACCACATAAAAAAAAGCACGTAAATAAGCTGGAAAAAGTTCAGAGAGCTGCAACTAGGATGATACCAGAACTGACAGAATTACCATATGAGGTGAAATTAATTAAATAAATTAGATTTACCATCTCTAAGGGATAGGAGGGAGAGAGGTGATATGATTATGATGTATAAATGTGTGAGAGGACTCGAGAAGGTGGACAAGAAGGATTATATTGTGAAGGATAATGGTAGAACTAGAAGACATAGATATAAGCTAATGAAAGGAAGATGTAAAGGAGATGTGAGAAAGTATAGTTTCCTTTACAGAAGTATAAATATATGGAATCAGTTAGGAAATTATTGTGTGTGTGCAAAACATATGCATATTTTTAAAAGCAAAGTTAGATCATTGTAACTCAGGAAGCGGGACAATACGAGCCTAAAAGCTCAACTCCTGTATAATACAATTAGGTAAAGACAATTAAGTACACACACACACACACACACACACACACACACACACACACACACACACACACACACACACACACACACCTCCCCGTGGCGTAACTGATAGCGCGTCTGGCTCACAACCAGAAGGTCCCGGGTTCGAGACCCGGGCGGGGAAGAGACATTTGGGCAAGTCTCTTAACGGTGTAGCCTCTGTTCACCTAGCAGTATAAATAGGAACCTGGTATAAGTGGACGAAGTTGTGACGTCCCATCTGGGGTTGGTGATCGGTTACAAGGTGAGATGGGTATCGTACTGGTCAACCTAAGCTACTGGTCAACCTAAGCCTTCGGGTGAGACTGGTACCGTAGTGAGAATGGTACCGTACAGATTAACCCTAAGCCTTCGTTTCCAGATGTCGCCAATTGGCTAAAATACAGACTACACACATCCACAGCCATTCCAACGATACATAAACACTTAACATGCATTTCACGCAATGCATTCCCAGTTAAGGAGGCGCGATAATAATGAGCTTAGCTCGCATTGCGTGGATTCCCCTTGACGAACAAGAAACTGAGTAACTGAGTAACACACACACACACACACACACACACACACACACACACACACACACACACACACACTAGACACCGCCCACCCAGAGTCAAAGAGAATGCCAGGTTCGATTCCCAACACGTTCCCCCCAAAGTTAAGGGGGATCCCCTTCTCCCTCATGTATACCATATTTGTTTTGAGATTTTAAACGTTCGTTCCATTATTTGGCGATTTTAAGACCTTTCTCCCCATTTCGTTATCAATACTATGACCTTTCGTGTCATTTAGGTGTTGATTCTTTTCCTGGCGAGCGATAGCGAGCCTGTAATTTAAGAAGGAATCGACCTTCGGCCGGGACATATTCCTACCGAAAAATTTACAAATTTATCTTGAAAGAGTGTCTAGGGGGTGTTTATTTAAGCTTGATGGAGGTCTAGCGAGGAAACTAAAAAATATATTTATAAATAAAGAAATACATAGACCAAAAACCAAACAGTACCGTACCCCCTTAAGGGCAGGAGATAAAGGAGTCATATTTATAACACAACCATGGCTGTAGGTTTATCTGGACCCCCTTCTCCCTCGTGTTTAGCCCATTAGTTTTGACATTTTAAGACGTTCGGCCCATTAGTTCGGCGATTTAAACACCCATTGCCCCGTTTCGTTGTCAATTTTGAGACCTCTCGTGCCATTTAAGTGTCGATTTTATCCTGGCGAGCGATAACGAGCCTGTAATATTATGAGGAGCGGGTCTTCCGGCTGGACATTATTCTACCGAAAAGTATACACATTTATCTTGAAGGGTGGTCTAGTGGGTGATTTTTTAGCTTGAATGAGGTCTAGGGGGGAACTAAGAAAAACAAAATAATAATAATAATAATTTAAAAATATATCTGCCAATAAATAAACCCTTCCCCCTTAACTTTCTTTGCAGCCTGACCTGCAACACTTCGCAAGGTAAATTATATTGTTGGAGAGAACTTGGCTTGGGCCTAGAGTTGGGTTCTGGCAGCGTATTATTGTGTTTGGTTTGAGTTGTGTGGGGCCAGAAAACAGGGACATTGCAAACTTACATTTGTTAGCTAACATTTGCCATTTACATACCGGTATTTGTATATTGAAAGCATTAGGATTATGCAATTAATAAGTACATAAATAAATAAATTAATATAATTATATAGTCATGTTTTTCTAAGTGAATGAGAGAGACAAAAGGCAGAACTGTCTGTAGCGAGTGCCTCCCCCAGAGTTGAAAGAGTGTCAGGGCCAAAATCAAGGGGCGTTCGAGCCAAAATGCCTGGACACACGGAGTTTGATGCAGTTTAAGTCATAGGAAGAGGGAAAGACTGATTGTGGGAGTTGCAGAGCTCAGCTGTTGAATAGAAGAAAGACTGAGAATAATGGTTCACTCTTGGGTTGGGGAGTTGCACAGAGTAGGGGTGGGATTGTGTTGCAAGAAGGGTACTACGAACCCTACGTGTGTGTGTGTATATATATATATATATACTGTATATACTATACTGTGTTGTATTACAATTACATGCTTACAAAAATGAAAAAAAAAATTAGGTTCACAAAATTCTGGACACGACTGTACATTTCAAACACGCATGAACAAAACCATCCCCCCCCCCCCCCCCCCCTCTCCTGGTCTGTTCTATAATGTTAAGTAGGATCATTAAGGGCTCATTAATATGCACGGGAACAGCAAGCACCATGGAGGACGCGGGACAATTTGCGATACCGTATGATAATTAGTTGGGCAAATATTGGAAAAGGATTTTGGCATAACTTAAGCCGGTATCACACAAGAGTTTTTATAGTCAACATTCGATGATCAACATTTATATATATATATATATTTTGGCATAACTTAAGCCGGTATCACACAAGAGTTTTTATAGTCAACATTCGATGATCAAAACAATTCTGAAAACATTTCTGGCTGGGGCATGACACAAAATATTAATTTATTAGGGCTCTACTTGTTTATTCAGTGAGGCCTTCAATGTGCCCCAGATTACAAGTATCCTTCTCTAGTACTTAGTTGCTAGTGTTTGTGTGTGAGGTGTTTGTGTGTACGGTATCTAGCTACGTGATCACGAGTCGGAGCGGGTGGTGGTGGATGGTGTGTGTGAGGTGTTTGTGTGTACGGTATCTAGCTACGTGATCACGAGTCGGAGCGGGTGGTGGTGGATGGTGTGTGTGAGGTGTTTGTGTGTACGGTATCTAGCTACGTGATCACGAGTCGGAGCGGGTGGTGGTGGATGGTGTGTGTGAGGTGTTTGTGTGTACGGTATCTAGCTACGTGATCACGAGTCAGAGCGGGTGGTGGTGGATGGTGTGTGTGAGGTGTTTGTGTGTACGGTATCTAGCTACGTGATCACGAGTCGGAGCGGGTGGTGGTGGATGGGATATAATTCCAAATGAAACCACTACTTCTAAGCTCCTCGGTGGTCTAGCTAGTGGTTTGGGTGCTGGAGTGCTGCACTACTGGCCTGGGTTCGAACCCTGGCTGGGGCGTGACACAAAATATTAATATTGTGTACCGGTATCAGAAACTAGACTGATGGTTGATGAGTTTACGTAACTGAAATATATTAAATGTTAACCTCATAAGTTGCCAGACCAGTGTTGAGGATAAATGTTGACGGAAAAAGCGCTCGTGTGATACCGGCTTAAGTTTAGAGATTTTAGCCCGTTTCATCCCATTAAGGGATCAATTTTGGGGGGCGAGCGATAGCGAACTTACAAGAAATCGGATTTCGGCCACGATATGTGTCTACGGAAAAATGTACACATTAAGATTGAAGAGGGTCTGGGTGGACATTCTTAAGTTCGAAGGAGGTCTGGGAAGGGTTTTCGTCAGCTTAGGGGACAAACTAATATCCATTGTTCAAAAATTACAAAAACAAGCAACATATACTTACACACTCACACACACACACACATATATATATATATATATATATATATATATATATATATATATATAGTATTGTTCATACGTAAATGGAGGATCCTCTCACAGCACTTCTGGACAAAGTGGAAAGGAAAGCCTTCCATCTCATTAACTCACGTCCAATCACCAATTCTCTGCAGTTTCTCTCTCCTCGCTGCAATGTTGCATCTCTCTCACTATTCTACCGCAATTACAATGGTCAGTGTTCCTCAGAGCTCTCTCTGTGTATACCACCCGCTCTTCGTAGAGCACGTAGCACCCGTCTTGCAACACAGTCCCACCCCTACTCTGTGCAGCTATCCAACCCAAGAGTGAATCGTTATTCTCAATCTTTCGTCTATTCAACAGCTGAGCTCTGGAACTCTCCCAGAATCAGTCTTTCCCTCTTCCTATGACTTAAATTGCTTCAAACTCCGTGTGTCCAGGCATTTTGGCTCGAACGTCCCTTGATTTTGCCCCTGTCAGTCTTTCAACTCTGAGGGAGGCACTCGCTACAGGCAGTTCTGCCTTTTGTCTTCCTCACTCTCATAGCAAAAACAAAACTAAAAAAAGAGGCTTGGTTGTGGGTGGTGGGGGTTAGTGGGAGGGTGGTGGGTTAATGGGTGTGACGAGTGGTGGGGTCAGGGAGGGTGTTATGAGCACGCACACACACACACATACACCAGATACCACCCAACCAGTGTCAAAGATAATACCAGGTTCGATTCCCAGCACGTCCCCCCAAAGTTAAGGGCAGGAGATATCGGAGTGCAGTGGCAATTTTAACACATTTGGCCCCGTTTCGTTTTCAATTTTAAGACCTCTCGTGCCATTTAAGTGCCGATTATATCCTGGCGAGCGACAGCAAGCCTGTAATATTACAAGTAGCGGACTTCGGCAGGGACGTTATTCTATCGAAAAGTGTACACATTTATCTTGAAGGGGGGTCTAGTGGGTGATATATATATATTTTTTTGCTTGATGGAGGTTTAGGGAGGAAACTAATATATCCTACTGTATATATATATATATATATATATATATATATATATATATATATATATATATGGTGGAGAGAACTTGGTTTGGGCCTAGAGTTGGGTTTTGGCAAAGTATTGTTTGGTTTGAGTTGTGTGGGGCCAGAAAACAGGGTCATTTGCTTAGCTTACATTTACCTTTAATTATGCTCTGGAGTGTGTCTGACGCGTATGCATGTGTGTGTGTGTGTGTGTGTGTGTGTGTGTGTGTGTGTGTGTGTTATTACGGTATTTATAATTAAAAATTCTATTTTATATGTGATGTCCATTAAAAGGATGCAATAAGATTTTCCAAAGACATTTTCTATTTCAACTTTGGTCCATACAGAGATGGAAATAAACACCAAGTGAGGAGGAGCACTTTATTGACAACGTTTCATATATAACTTCATCAGGCCAATGACACTCTAAATTATTTATCAACAATTTCCTTCGAGACGGGAAAGGGGGAGGGGTGGGGGGGGGGGAGAGAATAGAGAGCGATGATGGTGACAGTAGTAGTGATGATGGTGATAATAGTAGTGATGCTGGTGATAATAGTAGTGATGATGGTGATAATAGTGATGATGGTGACAGTAGTAGTGATGATGGTGATAATAGTAGTGATGATGGTGATAATAGTAGTGATGATGGTGATAATAGTAGTGATGATGGTGACAGTAGTAGTGATGATGGTGATAATAGTAGTGATGATGGTGATAATAGTAGTGATGATGGTGATAATAGTAGTGATGATGGTGATAATAGTAGTGATGATGGTGACAGTAGTAGTGATGATGGTGATAATAGTAGTGATGATGGTGATAATAGTAGTGATGATGGTGATAGTAGTAGTGATGATGGTGATAATAGTAGTGATGATGGTGATAGTAGTAGTGATGATGGTGATAATAGTAGTGATGATGGTGATAATAGTAGTGATGATGGTGATAATAGTAGTGATGATGGTGATAGTAGTAGTGATGATGGTGACAGTAGTAGTGATGATGATGATAGTAGTAGTGATGATGGTGATAGTAGTAGTGATGATGGTGATAGTAGTAGTGCTGATGGTGATAATAGTAGTGATGATGATAACCCATTGCAGAGTTAGGTATGCTGTTTTGAATTTGGGCAAAGCGGCACTTCTTGGGTTAGTTTAGGTTAGGGCAAGTTAGGTTAGGTTAGTTTAGTTTAGTTAAATACAAAAATCACAAAATATAATACTTCGTTTCGAGGAGAGAAAACGTTGGGTCGAGTCCTCCAGTATTCTTGGTGATAGCCGTGTTGATGGTGATAGTAGTAGTGATGATGGTGATAGTATTAATGATGACAGTGCAGTGATAGTAAAAGTGATGATGGTGATATTAGTGATGATGGTGATAGTGATGATGGTGATAGTAGCAGTAGAAGTGATGATGGTAATAGTAGTGATGATGGTGATAATAGTAGTGATGATGACAGTAGTGATCATGATGGTGAGAGTAGTAATGGTGATTGTAAGATGATGGTGATAATACTAGTGATGACAGTGATAGTTGTAGTGATAATGTTGACAGTAGCGATGATGTTAGTGATGATGGTGACAGCAGTAGTGATGATGGTGAGAGTAGTAGAGACGATTGTAATAGTAGTAGTGATGATGGTGACAATTGTTATTATGATAGTAGTAGTGAAGATAGTGATAGTAGTAGTGATGATGGTAACCAATCGCAGAGTTGGGTATTCCGTTTTCATTTTGGGAAATTTTAAGACCTACCTCATTTCTTCCTCACTATTAGGACCTTTCGTGCCATTTAGGTGTCGATGTTTTCCTGGCGAGCGATAGCAAGCCTGGAATTTAGGAGGAACCGGGACATTCATCTACCGAATTATGTAAAAATGTATTTCTTTGAAGTCATATGCTTTCTATTGTTGTTGATGTGTGTGTTTTTTTTGTTTTTTTTTTTTAGCTCTCTAGACCTCTATGAAGCATAAATAGACACCCTCAACACGCCCTTTCGAGATAAATGTGTTTATTTTTTGGTAGAATAATGTTCCGGCCGATAGCCGATTCGTAGTACATTACTGGTTCATTACCGTTCGCCAAGAAAAAAATCTACATCTAAATGGCACGAAAAGTCTTAATATTTACAAATTACTGGGGCGAAAGGTTTTAAAACTGCCAAACTAGTGGGGCAAATGTCTTAAAACCTCAGAACTACTGGGGATAAACATAAGGGAGAGGGGTTCTACAATAAACAAATATCAATGTTAAAAGGCCCTAATAATAATAAGACCGCCTTCCGGAAATGTCTACGTCAGCTTCTACAGAATGTATGTTTAATCCACTACCTATATCGGAGCTCCAACAACAAGAAAAACAACAATGACAACATCAACACTAACAACAACAACAACACCTAACAACAACAACAACTATAACACAAACGACAACAATAACATCACGAGGAACAACAAAAACAACACGAACGACAACAATAACAACACGAAGAACAACAAAACAACACGAACGACAACAATAACAACACGAACGACAAAATAACAACACGAAGAACAACAACAATAACACGAACGACAACAATAACAACACGAACAACAACATCACGAACGACAACAATAACAACACAAAGAACAACAACAGCAATAACACGAACGACAACAATAACACGAACAACAACAATAACAACACGAAGAACTACAATAACAACACGAACAACAACAGCAATAACACGAACGACAACGATAACACAAACGACAACAATAACACGAACAACAACAATAACAACAGCAATAACACGAACGACAACAATAACACGAACAACAACAATAACAACAGCAATAACACGAACGACAACAATAACACGAACGACAACAATAACACGAACAACAATAACAACAGCAATAACACGAACGACAACAATAACACGAACAACAACAATAACACGAACAATAACAACACGAAAAACAACAATAATAGCAGCACGAACAACAACAATAACACGAACAACAATAACAACAGCAATAACACGAAAGACAACAATAACACGAACGACAACAATAAGACGAACAACAACAATAACACGAACGACAACAACAACAATAACACGAACAACAACAATAACACGAACGACAACAATAACACGAACAACAACAACAATAACACGAACAACAACAATAACACGAACAACAACAATAACACAAACAACAATAACAACAGCAATAACACGAACGACAACAATAACACGAACGACAACAATAACACGAACAACAACAACAATAACACGAACAACAACAATAACACGAACAACAACAATAACAACATGAAAAACGACAACAAAGTCCAAAAAAATATCCGATTACGTATATTTGTTCTGGTGTTTGACCATTATGAGACGATTTTGTTCAGATTAGGAAGGGTATATGGAAGTCAGATAGGCTAAGAATCCTCCTCCCCTTGTATAATTCTCCTACTCGACGAGACAGATAAAGGGGCGAGGGAACGCGAAAGTGGTCCAGGACCCTGACAATAGGAACTTTAAATGTTGTTTCTGTTCGGGATCTGTCTCGTGTCGGCCACCCCCAGCAATGGGGTATGTGCCTGAGTATATACATACATACATACATAGATAGTCTGTACCCTCATAATTCCCACAGATCCTTCCTAAGCTGTATACAATCGGCCAATGACAGCCAGAATATACTGGAAAATGCGTCATAATCTTCAAAGGGTTAACCATTATAAAGATTCGTCTGTGAAATATTAAATAAATGAATACATTAATTAATAAACATATAAATAAATGTATATAATCGATGGATAATAAGTATCGATTTGTCATAACAAAATGTAGACATTACCGCAACTCTAAATTACACAAACACCAGAGAGAGAGAGAGGGGGGGGGGGGGGGAGGAAGGGGTGATATCTTAAAGAGTCTAGTATTTATTTAATTTAGTCACCCATAATAAAGAACGAAAGTTTTCTTTCCTTTTCTTGGCAAACTATTATTAATTTGAACTATGGCAAAGCCCAAGGAAAATTAAATTTATAATATCTATATTTAGCCTAGTACAAATACAAGATTATTTTCTATTACAGTAGGTTAAACAATTATATATATTAAACCATTATATATATATATTAAACTGAATTATAATTGACTTAAATACACCACAATATCACGTATATTTGTATTTTTTTTAAACATCAAACTCGTATGTCGACATTTTGACTTGTTCACTAAACATTAAACTCGTATGTCGACATTTTGACTTGTTCACTGAACCTCACAAGTGGTACACATCAGTCTAGAAGCATCTCCTGCATAACACAGCTGTTATCTCACGTTTACATCACATACTTTACTTGTTCAGTTTGTTTGACAGCTGTTTGTTATCATCTGTCAGCTTGTAGTTATAATATTGTTACAGTATTAGTGAAGGACAATATATAATAATGAGTGATAACAAGATGAGTGGACGGGAGCCGACCAGGAAGAGAGCTCGGAGTTTGTCCGCGGAGGCATGTGCAAAGGATACTGGAAACATTGTTAATGCACCCCAACAATGTCCAGATAAGAAAAGAGTCCGAGTGGAAAGTGGAGTAAAAGTTGGAATGGTAATGGGAACGAGGAAGAGGAAGTGCTCTCCAGTAGGCACTGACGGATCTGTTCCTAAGAAGCTCCGGCGCCAGGACAACGCACACGGAACTGAAGAGGGGGAAAACAATAGTGGCTCCAGCACTAAAACAATCTCTGCAGAAAAACCCGTGGAAAGTATTAGGAAGCCATGGGAAATAGGAGCTAGGGTGAAGGCTGGGGGAAAGAGTAGCCAGTCAGAGACTACTGAAGAAAGGTTGGCCACAAGAAGCTCATTACGGCCAATGGGTGAGCTTGTTTTGTTTCTCTTCCCGCAGATGTGGGTCAGTAAGATCCCTCCCATTAGATCCCTCCCATCAGTCCGGTTGGCCAAGGGGACTTACGTTACAGCAAAAATCAACGGTAAAGAAATTAAATTTATTCTGGACTCAGGTTGTACTTTAAACACAATAGACCAAAGTGAGGCCAAGAGGGTAGGGATCTATCACCTGCCCGCAAACATTATTACCATCATGGCCCAAACCTGGGAAGGTGTAAAAACGATTATGGTCAAGCATTTCGAAAATGTAAGAGTAGATTTGGCTGAAAATTTATCGATATATGTTGATTTTAGAGTTCCTATAGGCCCAAATAGAGAATCCCCATATGGCAATATAATTGGTAAGCCTATTTTGACACATATCGGTGCCGTACAATATTGTCATAAGGATTTTGGCCGATTATATATACAAAAACCACAGGCACCCCCTTGTTTAAAACGGAGTTGCACCTGTAAAGGACTCCTATCCCTCGAAGCATATGGTTTTAACAAGAGCTTGGGTCGGCCGCTAAATATTATGATTGACACCGGCGCCCCCGAAGATTTGTATATGGGCCCGGAGTTGGCGCCCAAATTTGGACTGAGTCGACCGGCCAAAACAGTTAAAATCCTTACCGAAACAGGCCGGTTTCTGGAAGGTAATGTGACCCCAACGGGCGTACCAGATGAGGAACGGTATTCTATGGTGATGGGCACCGATACGCTCCACCGGTACCGCGCGTTCATTAATTACTCAAAGGATCGTTTATATTTTCGCATTGCAGGTAGAACTTTCTGTGCCAAAGCTACTAGACTACATGCAAAAATGTAGCACACAACACAAAATATATTAACCCCTTCTGTACCGGCGATGTGCTTTTGATTTTATACAGGTTACTATTAGACGATTTTCTTCAGTTAAAAAGGGGACTCCAGGAATTGACAGCCTTCAAACTTTTTCACTTGAGCCTTTTTACTACCACAGGTCCTTCTTAAACTGTAACAAAATCGTATAAATATTGCTAGAATAAAATTTAAATGACGTCGCTGGTACAGAAGAGGTTAAGATGTTTGCAACTATACTGAGTTTCATTTCATCTGACGGTATATTGAATCCCTTAGCAGCTAATTTATCCATATTTAATAGACAAATAGGAAACCACTATACTCGGTTTCACATCATCTGACACTAAATATCAAACCACTATACTCGGTTTCACATCATCTGACACTAAATATCAAACCACTATACTCGGTTGCACACCCTCTGACACTAAATATCAAACCACTATACTCGGTTTCACATCATCTGACACTAAATATCAAACCACTATACTCGGTTTCACATCATCTGACACTAAATATCAAACCACTATACTCGGTTTCACATCATCTGACACTAAATATCAAACCACTATACTCGGTTTCACATCATCTGACACTAAATATCAAACCACTATACTCGGTTTCACATCATCTGACACTAAATATCAAACCACTATACTCGGTTTCACATCATCTGACACTAAATATCAAACCACTATACTCGGTTTCACATCATCTGACACTAAATATCAAACCACTATACTCGGTTTCACATCATCTGACACTAAATATCAAACCACTATACTCGGTTTCACATCATCTGACACTAAATATCAAACCACTATACTCGGTTTCACATCATCTGACACTAAATATCAAACCACTATACTCGGTTTCACATCATCTGACACTAAATATCAAACCACTATACTCGGTTTCACATCATCTGACACTAAATATCAAACCACTATACTCGGTTTCACATCATCTGACACTAAATATCAAATCACTATACTCGGTTTCACATCATCTGACACTAAATATCAAACCACTATACTCGGTTTCACATCATCTGACACTAAATACCAAACCACTATACTCGGTTTCACATCATCTGACACTAAATATCAAACCACTATACTCGGTTTCACATCATCTGACACTAAATATCAAACCACTATACTCGGTTTCACATCATCTGACACTAAATTACAAATTTTTTACCTCAATTACTCATCTATTACGAACATTTTGAAACAAATTGTGTTGTTAATTAGGAACATTTGGTAATTAGATAATGGTGAGACAAAACATTCCGATTATTCCATAAAGTATAGACAAATCAGTTAGGTAAGGGATTCAATTACGTGTCAGAGTAAATGGAACCCACTGTAAGTCTCTGCATCATATTAACCCCTTCTGTACCGGCCACGTCTATTTATTTAATTTCAGCTACATTTAGAAGATTTAATGAAGCTTGATGGAGGATACATGATGGCTAAAAGGATGAATTTACATAGTTTCTAGCCTTCTAATTGGCTGACGTCCTTCCTAAGCTGAATAAAATCGTCTAAGTGTTGGTAGAATATAATCAAAGATGTGACCGGTAATGAACGGGTTAAGACCAAGTTTATATAATTAGCACCATATATCACTACACAGTCTTCTAAATAACTGTGACATCTTGACATCTCCGGTACTGTAAGGGTTAGCCCATAAAGGATTACGAGGCATATTCTGGCTTATTATAACACGATGTTCTACAGCTTAGGAAGGATCTGTAGGAGTTACAGGGTTAATTAAGGTGGGTGACCTGCTTTTGTTTTATCTTTCTTGGTTATATCCATTCGGTCCCATTCAGCCTTGATGGGAATTTTGCAATTTACCGTCAGTTGAAAACAAACCGAGTATAGTGCTTCTTCTGGGGTATCTGACGACGGTGTCACACGAGCGATTTATCCGTCAATTATTACGGGCAATTGTAGTCTGGCAGCTTGAAGGGGGTAGTGCTTGGTTTTTGGTCTATATATTTATTTATATACAGTATTTATTTTTGAGTTTCCTCGCAAGACCTCCATCAAACTTAAACAAACACCCCCTTAGACCCCCTTTCAAGATAAACTTGTACATTTTTCGGTAGAAAAATGTCCCCACCGAAGGCCGGTTCCTTTTAAAATTAGAGGCTCGCTTTCGCTCGCCAGGAAAAGATCGACACCTAAATGGCACGAAAGGTCCTAAAATTGACAACGAAATTGGGTGAAAGGTGTTAAAATTGTCAAACAAATGGGCCGAGCGTCTTATAATCTCAAAACTAATATGCTAAACATGAGAGAGAAGGGGGTCCAGAAAAAGCGAGTACTACCCCCTTAACATTTTAGTTTCCTATCAATTGCCTTTGTACACTCGCATACCATAGTCGGTAGCCCACTCCTCTCTGGCAAGAGGTGAGGCCAGGACCCTTACTGGACGGCGGCCCACAGTGATGGTTAGGGGTGGGGTTGGGGGTAGAGGCCAACGCACACACGAACACACTGTGAAACATTTGTGTGAAGCAATCCAGGAAGCTATCTTTGTTGGTTACTTTCTTGTAGTTATTTAATATTTGTTTGCATCATTTCGCATTATTTAAAATCCTTTATTCCATAATATTGAGAACAAATAATATATGCACTATTTTCTTTAGCATGAGTAAGTATAACTACCGGTGTGAAACATTAGTTATTAGGTACCGGTAGTGCAGTTCCTATTATTAGCAAAATTGAAGTTCAGGGAAGGCTTCAAAATAGATCAGTATAGATATGGCAGAGTGGAACACACACACACTCACACACAGAGCGAGAGAGATAGAGAGAGAGAAGGATAGCGTGTGACAGTAAGTAACTGTGTGTGTGTGTGTGGGAGGTGGGGGGGGGGAGTAACAGACTGGGAGGCAGAGAAACAGGGAGAGGGTAAGATGTGGTTGTGGTGGTGAGAGGCAAAGAGGGAGTGAGATAGAGTGAAAGGGAGGTGTTGGAAAGGAAATATGGAATAGGAATACGATAGAACTTCATTAGAAACATTTGTGTGTGTGTGTGTGTGTGTGTGTGTGTGTGTGTGTGTGTGTGTGTGTGTGTGTGTGTGTGTGTGTGTGTGTGTGTGAATAACTAATCATAGTCATATATGTCATTGGTAACTTTCTGAATTATATCTTTCATATAGGGTAATTAGTATAACAATTTAAAGATTTTCAGTATCCTTACTGTTAGAGAAGTTTCATTCCTACGGAGGTAAATCAATACCCATGAATACGACTTCAGTCTGAAGCATGTTGTGTGATTCGTAAGGTTCACTTTAAACCTACAGTACGCGCATGGATTGTTTTCTTGATAGAAGCATATGTTTCCTCTATACATAATAATGTTAACATAATTGTGAGATGAAAAAGTAAAGTAATAAATACCAAGACAATATAATATATTAACATACATTTATATGAATATAAATAGCAAGACGTTAATATGAACTCGGAAAAATAAAACATATCACGCAACCAATATACAGAGAGAAAGTGAGAGAGATGCATGGAAAAATGAGTATATCAGTTAAATCTTGGCTATGGCATTTGTATCGAAGTAATAATAATAATATTAATAATAATAATAATGATAATTGCAACAATAATAATCTTAGATAAATGTCATACTTATTTGTGAGGCTAAGGCAGTATTCAAAGACCTCAAATGCTTCACAGTGTGTTCATGTGTGCGTTGCCCTCTCCCCTCAACCCCACTCCTAACTATCACTGTGGGCCGCCGTCCAGTAAGGGTCCTGGCCTCACCTCTTGCCAGAGAGGAGTGGGCTAGAGACTATGGTATCCGAGTGTACTTGGTGTTTGAGGGATTTTAAGGTTGTGGGAAGAGGGAAATGTGATGAGGAAGTGTGTTGTAGAGCTTCCTGGTTGTGTAGACGAAGACTGCAAACAAATTGTTCAATCTCTGGTTAGAGAGCTTTTCTTCCCCCCTCTCTCTCTCTCTCTCTCTTTCTCTTTCTCTTTCTCTTTCTCTCTCTCTCTCTCTCTCTCTCTCTCTCTCTCTCTCTCTCTCTCTCTCTCTCTCTCTTTCTCTTTCTCCCATTACCATTCCTTTTATAGTTTTCTCAGATATCATGAACTCTCTCTCTCTCTCTCCCTCCCTCCCTTTTCACCTCTTAACATTATCTGGTCCAACATCTTGTGGGTTATTATTATATTTTGTTTAACTATTATTTAGGATTTTTCTTGCTTTTGCCATTTGTGAGCAATGGTTTTTAGTTTGTTCCCTAGGCTAACAAAATCGCCGTCCCAGACTTCCTTCAAACTAAACAATATCCACTCAGACCCCCTTCATGCTAAATTTGTAAAATGTTCAATATATAAACATCTAGTGCGAAAGCCGTTTGCTCCCAAGTTACAGTCTCTCTATCGCTCGCCCAGAAAAAATATCGACTCCTGCATGGGGTGAAATGTTTTATTATCGCCAAAGTAATGAGGTGAAACGTCTTAAAATCTCCATAATAATGGGTCGAAACATAGGGGGTCCAAAGAACTCCCCCTCAGCCCAGAAAAAAGTGTTAAGGGGGAAGGTCTTATATTTTGGTCGATTTGTGTATATATATATATATATATATATATATATATATATATATATATATATAATTTTTTTTTTTTTTTTTTTTTTCTTTTTTTTTAAACATTCCCAAGATCTCCCTTCTAGATATATTTGTACATTTTTCGTTAGAAAAATGCTCAGGGCAGAGTCCGGTCCCTCCTTAATTTTACAAGATCGCTATTGCTTGCCAGGAAAAAATCGACCCCTAAGTGCCACGAAAAGTCTTAATAATGACACAGAAATGGGGGGGAAAGTTCTTAAAATCACCAGTCTAATGGGCCGAACGTCCACAAATCTGAAAATTAATGGGCCTAAACCTGAGGGAGAAGGGGGCCCATAAAACGCGACCCACCTCCCCTTAAGCCCACCACCACCAATCTCGGAACCATCATCACCCATTCCTCACGCCGCTGGTCCGCTAAATTAAAGAACGATTTTGGCAACTCTTTAATCCGCATCCGAAATTTGTTTTACGCAACTCCGGAGGGCAAGGACAAATATGTTGATGTTTATTTGTTTTTGGGGTGTTGTAATATATTTTTTGTCTTCTTCAGATTGTTTATATCTATATATATATATATATATATATATATATATATATATATATATATATAATACTGATATGCTTTCGATTATGCTTTTCTTTTCCTCTACCCTACAAGTTTGGAATCTTTAGATTAGAGAGAGTCTTTATTTAGCGAGTTCAAGCAAATACGAGTGTGTTTAAAGGGGGTGTGTAGGTGTCTGGGTCCTCTTGTTTAGCCCCATTAGGGAAGAGGAGAAGGAGGAAGGAAAGAAGAAGAAGAGTGGGGGTAAGAGGAGGGAGGAAGTGGGAGGGGAAGAAGTAGAGTATGGAAAGAATAAGAGAAGTATGAAGAAGGGGAGGAAGGGAGTGGGAGGGGGAAAGGAAGGTTAGAAGGAGGGGAAGAGGGGAGAAGCATAAGGAGGTGGAAGGAAAGAAGAAGAGGAAGGAGGGAGGAAGGGAAGCGGAAGGAGGAGGAAAGAGGAGAGAAGAAAGAGGCATTGAGGGAGAACTGTGAAAAATCTGAAGGGCGATAAGAAAGGAGGAAGCAGGGAGGATATTGGAAGACCTTAGGGAGGAGAGAGGAGGCGGCCAGGCGAGGAGAGGAGGAGAAGGAGGAGGAGGAGGAGGAGGAGGAGGAGGAGGAGGAGGAGGAGGAGGAGGGAAGAAAATTGAAAGACCTTAGGGAGGAGAGGGGGAGGAGGAGGAAGAAGAAGGGACAAAGAAGAATAACAATAACAACAAAATATCAATTAAAGTAACAGAATGGAGACAGGTTGATTAACTCCTTCTGTACCGAAACGTCTTCTTAATTTTACTCTAGCTATATTTAGACGATTTTGTGCAACCTAAGAATGATTTGTGGTAGTAAAAAGGCATTAGTGATATAGTAAGAAGCCTGTTAATTGCCGGAGGCCCTTTTTAAGCTGAATGAAATCGTCTAATAGTAGCCAGAATAAAGTTCAAAGGACAGCACTGAGTGAGGATGGAAGTATGAGTTGTCGGAGAGAGAGAGAGAGAGAGAGTGAGAGTGAGAGAGTAGTGTAGTGTAGTGTATGATTAAGGAAGTATGAGGTGTTTGGTGGTTGGTTAGTTATCACTGGCGCCAGAGGTCCGCACCTCGTAACCAATATATAATCACCTTTGTATATATATATATATATATATATATATATATGCCAAAATTAACGTGCACAGTCACCTTTACCATAGTATGAACTATTTTAATGGGTGACAAATTGGTTTGTTTCGATCTTCATTACTCAACTATTGCAAAGATTGATATTGCCAAATATATTGTCAACTGTAAAGAATGTGTCGTTAATATGCTAAAAACACATATCAAATTCTTGTTTCCCATTATATAGAGAGGAATTAACTGCTTATGGAGTTCATTTGTCACCAGGTTAAACCATATTGATAATAGTTGTTGCCACAGTCCTTATGAATAACTGAAGGCAGTGAACATATATTGAGGACAAATACTGTGTGTATTGTGTGTGTGTGTGTGTCTGTCTGTACGTATGTGTTTGTGTATATATATATACAGTATATAGTGAGCATTAAGTACGAATGCGTATCTGTACAGTGTGTATGTGTGTGTGTGTGTTTGTGTGTGTGTGTGTTTTATTGTGAGTATTGGGTATGTAAGCGTATCTGTGCAGTGAGTGTGTGTGTGTGTGTGTGTGTGTGTGTGTGTGTGTGTGTGTGTGTGTGTGTGTATTGTGTGCATTACGTCGCGTATATGTTCATTTACTGGTGTGTGCGCGTTCCAACCCTCATTATTTCCCGCGTAGGTGTTTGCGTAGGCGAGTGTCCCGTTGAAAATATGACAGCAATAGTTGTGCAATAACCGGCCTGGGTTATTGTTGCAGACACTACAATATTGCCAGGTTAACCCTTTGACTTTGACCTGCAGCTGACGTCACGGGCGAGGGAAGGTAGTTTTGTTATCAAGCCTTTTCGCCAAACAACTAACTCATCGTAGCTAAGTTTATAATTTGTTCATTGATTTCATTAGTTAGGTTTATTTGTAAATTAATTGGTGGGTTGGTGAAAACAAACATGAATAACTATCTTAATTTAACCAAGCATTATCTTAACCTAACATTCCTAATCTTAATTGATCTTAACTAATCCTAATCTTAGCCTAACAACTTAAATCTAACTTTATCTTAACTAGTCCTAATCCTAACCTAACAACCTATATCTAATTTTATCTTAACTAAGCCTAATATTAACCGAACAACTTAAATCTAACTTTATCTTAACTAGTCCTAATCCTAACCTAACAACCTATATCTAACTTTATCTTAACTAAGCCTAATATTAACCGAACAACTTAAATCTAACTTTATCTTAACTAAGCCTTATCTTAACCTAACAACTTAAATCTAACTGTATCTTAACTAGTCCTATTCCTAAGCTAACAAACTATATCTAACTTTATCTTAACTAAGCCTTATCTTAACCTAATAACCTAAATCTAACTCGATTTTAACTAAGCCTAATATTAACTTAACATTCCTAATCTAACTTGATTTTAACTTAACTTAGCCAAATATTAGCTTAACATTCCTAATCCAAATTGATCTTACCTTACATAAGCTTAATCTTAAGCTAGCAATCCTAATCTACATTAATCTATGGCCTATTATTTACCTAACATTTCTAATCTAACTTAGACTAAAGTTAACCAAACCTAATCTTCATCAAACTAAGCCTGACCTAATCTAACTTAACCCAATCTAACTCACCCAAGCCTAATCGACTTGTAAATGTGTGTGTGTGTGTGTGTGTGTGTGTGTGTGTGTGTGTGTGTGTGTGTGTGTGTGTGTGTGTGTGTGTGTGTGTGTGTGTGTGTACTCACCTAATTGTAGTATACAGGAATTGAGTTTTTAGGCTCGTATTGTCCCGCTTCCCAAGATTCTGTTATCTAATTTGGCTTTAAAAATTTGGATATTCCCCGCACCCACCACTTCATCATCCAACTGATTCCACATATTAATATTTCTATACGGAAAGCTGAATTTCCTCACATCTCCTTTACATCTGCCTTTCCTTAACTTGCAACTATGTCCTCTAGTCCTCCCTTTATCTCCCTCGATAAAGTCCTCCTTGTCTATCCTTTCCAATCCCCTAACACATTTATACATCATAATCATATCCCCTCTTTCTCTTCTTTCACTTAGAGTTGGCAAGTTTAATCTCTCTTCATATGTCAGTTCTCTTAGTTCTGGAATCATCTTCGTTGCAGCTCTCTGTACTTTCTCCAACTTAATTATATGTTTTTTAAGATGGGGTGACCACACCACTGCCGCATATTACAATTTAGGTCTCACCATTGATTTTATTATATTTACTAGCATCTCTTCATTCAAATAGTTGAATGCTATTTTTACTTTATTCAACAGGCCATAAGCTTCTCCCACTATTTTGTTAATATGGCTCTCGGGTGAAAGATCTCCCTGTATTATAATGCCCAAGTCCTTTTCTTTCTCTGAGGGGTTAATCACGCATTCTCCTAGTTTATGTTCCCAATGAGGTCTTCTTTTACTCACACCCCCTTCCATCACATGACATTTATCTTTGTTAAAATCTAATTTCCACATCTTGCTCCAGTGATCTATCTTATCCAGATCACTCTGTAGCTCTCTACAACTGTTATCCAGATCACTCTGTAGCTCTCTACAACTGTTATCCAGATCACTCTGTAGCTCTCTACAACTGTTATCCAGATCACTCTGTAGCTCTCTACAACTGTTTTCGTCCACTATATGTTTCATAATATTTGCATCGTCAGCAAACATATTCATGTATGCATGTGTGTGTGTGTGTGTGTGTGTGTGTGTGTGTGTGTGTGTGTGTGTGTGTGTGTGTGTGTGTGTGTGCGCGTGTGTGTGTATGTGTGTGTGAGCAAAGGGACGACGGAGCAAAGTAACTGGACGGAAGAATGCATCACACACACACATACAAAGACACAGACACAAACACACACAAACACACATACAAAGACACAGACACACACACACACACACATACATACAAAGACACACACACACACACACACACTTATGATGACGACCAGAATATGTGTGAAATTATGAACAATACACTACACTCAGTATATACTAAAGGTGATAACTTTGAAGAAGTACCGGTAGGTGAAATTGGTGATAAACTGGGAGAGATTAATTTTCTCCCAGAGGAGCTAGTAGAAATAATGAATGGACTAGATGTGAAAAAAACAGTGGGACCTGACAATGTAGCGGGATGGATTTTGAAAGAATGTGCTGACGAACTAGTGAAACCCTTATAATTATGAGATAATGAAATACTCTCTGGAAGTGGGAAAATTACCAATGGACTGGAAGAGAGCCAACATTGTACCGATTTATAAAGGTGGGAACAGGGAACATCCATTGAATTATCGACCTGTGTCACTTACTAGTATAGTGTGCAAAATCTGTGAGAAAATAATTAAGAAAAGATGATTTACTTGGAAAAGAATAATCTACTATCTAACAGGCAATTTGGATTCAGGGAGGGTACCTCATGTGTTACAAATCTACTCAGTTTTTATGACAGAGTGGTTGACATATTACAAGAGAGAGATGGATGGGTGGACTGCGTATATATTGACATGAAGAAAGCTTTTGACAGAGTATCGCATAGCAGGCTGAAGTGGAAATTAAAAGAGTATGGAGGGATTCAGGGTAGTTTGTTAAATTGGATGGAGGACTATCTTTCAGGGAGACAGATGAGGACTACTATCAGAGATAAATTTTCTACGTGGAAAGATGTCACAAGTGGAGTTCCGCAGGGAGCGGTGCTGGCTCCCATAATGTTTCTAATATACATTAACGACATGCCAAAGGATATAAATGCATATATGAATATGTTTGCAGATGATGCCAAGATCATGAAGCGTATAGAAGATGAAAACAGTGGTAGGGAATTACAAAGGGATTTGGATAGGATTGATCAATGGAGCAAGAAGTGGAAAATGGAATTCAATACAAATAAAATAATGTCATGTAGTGGAAATGGGAGTAAGTAAAAGAAGGCCTCATATGGAATATAAGTTAGGAGAAAACACTATTAACCCATCAGAGAAAGAAAAGGACTTAGGGATAACTGTTAGGAGTGATCTTTCACCTGAGAATCATATTAATAAGATAGTGGGAGAAACATACGGACTGCTAAACAGAATAAAACTAGCCTTTAACTATATAAACGAGGGGATGCTGGAGAAAATAATAAAAACATTGGTGAGACCAAGACTGGAGTATGCGGCAGTGGTGTGGGCACCACATCTAAAAAAGCATATAAAGAAGCTGGAGAAGGTTCAGAGAGCTGCAACTAGGATGATACCAGAACTGAGAGAATTACCATATGAGGAGAGATTAAAGAAATTGATTTACCATCTCTAATGGATAGGAGGGAGAGAGGCGATATGATTATGATGTACAAATGTGTGAGAGGACTCGAAAAGGTGGACAAGAAGGGTTATATTGTGAAAGATAATGGTAGAACTAGGGGGCATAGATATAAGCTAATGAAAGGAAGATGTAAAGGAGATGTGAGAAAGTATAGTTTCCCTTACAGAAGTATAAGTAAATGGAATCAGTTGGAAGAGGAAGTGGTGTGTGCCAAAAACATTCATATTTTTAAGGCAAAGTTAGATAATTGTAACTCAGGAAGCGGGGACAATACGAGCCTAAAAAGCTCAACTCCTGTATACTACAAATAGGTAAATACAAATAGATAAATACACAGAAAGAATGATATGCACGGAGGATAGCAATGTAGACAGGTTTATGGAAAGGCATTTATGTACAAACTCTCTCTCTCTCTCTCTCTCTCTCTCTCTCTCTCTCTCTCTCTCTCTCTCTCTCTCTCTCTCTCTCTCTCTCTCTCTGTCTCTGTCTCTCTCTCTCTCTCTCTCTCTCTCTCTCTCTCTCTCTCTCCCTCTCTCTCTCTCTCTCTCTCTCTCTCTCTCTCTCTCTCTCTCTCTCTCTCTCTCTCTCTCTCTCTCTCTCTCCGATAAACTTAGTGTGCGTGAGAGGAGTTTGAAAGGCAAGAACCAGGCGAGTGAAAGAATGCTGATGGCTGAGTTACATAGATACACAGACTACACAGACCTTGCGGTACCTACTAGGTAGTCCGGACTTAATGCTAAAATAGAAATTGCTACAAATTGGAAGGCAAGGATAGCAAAGCAGAAGGCTCTCTCCCCACCCACCTCAACCTCCGCCTTTTGGTCGGCATGAAATTCAGTTGGGGAAAAAGGTCCCCCAGCAGAATGAGAAAAACTTCTACTGGGATTTTTATAGTAAAGAATGAAGTTGAGAAATATTATATACTACTGATGCTTATCCTATTTATTGATTTATTTTATATACCGGTATATATATATATTTTGTTTAACCTATATTATTCCCACCTCTTCAAAATGAATGTCTAAACTTCATATGAATGTGTCAATTGTCTTGCATTGTACCACTTTCTCAGGCAATTTGTTCCACTCGATGACCACACTGTAGGTGAAGAAGTGCTTTGTGACATCCAGATTCGCCCTCATGGTTTATAATTTCATTCCGTTTCCCCGAGTTAATGAACTATTATCTATTTTGAAAATTGAATCTACATCAATTTTGTCAAATCCCTTTAGTATCTTGAAACACTCGATTAATTGACCTCGCAATCTTCTCTTCTTAAAGTGATTTTTTTTTTAAGACTTTCATGATAAGACTATAATGTCTTAGCAATAAAGTTACAGGAACCTTAAGAACTGTATTTTCTTTGTAGACAATTTAATAAAGCCGAATATAGAAGTGAGGTAGTTAGTAAGTCTAAATTTACATACAAGCTTCACGGCTATCTCAGTTTATAGTGTGTGTGTGTGAGAGAGAGAGAGAGAGAGAGAGAGAGAGAGAGAGAGAGAGAGAGAGAGAGAGAGAGAGAGAGAGAATATTAATGAAACAATGCATGTTAATGTGTGTGACTGTGTATACTTATGTAAGCTTCTGTGTACGCGCGCGTACGCATATGTCGGTGTGTTTGTGTGTATGGGGGGGGGGGTTGTGTGTGGCTTTTGTCTGTGTGTGTGTTAGTGTGTTCATGTGTATTACTTTGTGTGTACTTGTGTGATCATGTACGTATGTAGGTGTGTAGGTGTTATGAACCATGTTTTGAATTTTTTCTTTCTGTAATAAAACTTGGAGCACTTCTCTGGAATCTGTTTATAGTCAAGACCACCATATTCTCTCTCTCTCTCTCTGTGGCCATTGTATCTATGTAAAACTTGGAGCACTTCTCTGGAATCTGTTTATAGTCAAGACCACCATATTCTCTCTCTCTCTCTGGCCATTGTATCTATGTAAAACTTGGAGCACTTCTCTGGAATCTGTTTAATATCTCCAGCCACCCATATTCTCTCTCTCTCTCTCTCTCTCTCTCTCTGTGGCCATTGTATCTATGTAAAACTTGGAGCACTTCTCTGGAATCTGTTTATAGTCAAGACCACCATATTCTCTCTCTCTCTCTCTCTGTGGGCCATTAGGATTTATCTCTCTCTGAACTGTTTACATAGTCCATTGTATCTCTCTCTCTCTCTGTGGCCAATGTATCTATGTAAAACTTGGAGCACTTCTCTGGAATCTGTTTATAGTCAAGACCACCCATATTCTCTCTCTCTCTCTCTCTCTCTCTCTCTCTCTCGTCTCTGTCGCTCCTCTCGTCTCTCTCGCTCCTCTCGTCTCTCTCGTGGCCCATTGTATCTAGGTAAAACTTGGAGCACTTCTCTGGATTCCCTGTTTATAGTCCCAAGACACCATATTCCTCTCTCTCTCTCTCTCTCTCTCTCTCTCTCGCTCTCTCTCTCGCTCTCTCTCTCTCTCTGTGGCTATTGTAATCTATGTAAACTTGAGCACTTTTCTGATCTGTTTATAGCACGACCACCATAATTCTCTCTCTCTCCGTCTCTCTCTCTCTC
>CM064541.1:29791992-29838611 GCA_032716605.1 Paralithodes platypus
CCTTCGGGAATCACGGTGTCAGGCAATAGATAGATAGATAGATAGTTACTACCAACGAAGACAGTAACAACAACAACATATAGTCAACTAAATTGTAAATGGAGTTTTACTGAATACTATTGGCTATATCCTGTTTCAAATTAGTGGGCCAAAACTCGTGAACATTAAGGGGAGGTTTCTAGTTTGTTTCCTACTCCTCCAGAAATCTTAAAATTTCACCCCCTTGACCCCCTTTCAAGATAAATTTGTACATTTTTCGGTAGAAAAATGTCCCGGCCGAAGGCCGATTACTCTTAAATTACAGGCTCGCTATCGCTCGCCAGGATAAAATCGACACCTAAATGGCACGAAAGGTCTTAAAATTGACAGAATGGGGCGGAAATTCTTAAAAATCACCAAACTAATGGGGCAAACGTCTTAAAATCTCAAAAGCAATGGGGGCTAGACATGAGGGAGAAAGGGGTCAAGAAAAAAAGGTCCCTCAAGTGGAAATCTCCCCTTAATCTCTATAACTTATAAAAGACTTGGGAGTTAATCCAGCTAACAGTTCTACCGTTTGGGAATTACACTGAGCCCCACACTCCTTCTTTAACGAGAGTAGAGTGTGAATCCAGCTAACAGTTCTACCATTTGGGAATTAGACTGAGCCCCACACTCCTTCTTTTAACGAGAGTAGAGTGTGAATCCAGCTAACAGTTCTACCATTTGGGAATTACACTGAGCCCCACACTCCTTCTTTAACGAGAGTAGAGTGTGAATCCAGCTAACAGTTCTACCATTTGGGAATTACACTGAGCCCCACACTCTTTCTTTTAACGAGAGTAGAGTGTGAATCCAGCTAACAGTTCTACCGTTTGGGAATTACACTGAGCCCCACACTCCTTCTTTAACGAGAGTAGAGTGTGAATCCAGCTAACAGTTCTACCATTTGGGAATTACACTGAGCCCCACACTCTTTCTTTTAACGAGAGTAGAGTGTGAATCCAGCTAACAGTTCTACCATTTGGGAATTAGACTGAGCCCCACACTCCTTCTTTAACGAGAGTAGAGTGTGAATCCAGCTAACAGTTCTACCGTTTGGGAATTACACTGAGCCCCACACTCCTTCTTTAACGAGAGTAGAGTGTGAATCCAGCTAACAGTTCTACCATTTGGGAATTAGACTGAGCCCCACACTCCTTCTTTTAACGACAGTAGAGTGTGTCTATCATTGTTCTAATGGCTAGACTAACTTTGGAGAATCCGATGATATAATTATGAGGATTGTGGTTAGACTCAGCGCTCGACTAGATTAAGGAGAGCCCTCTTCGCTTTGTTCACTTTCTCTCCCTCTCTCTTTGGCTTGTATCCATTAGGCCCCATTCAGCATACTGTTTTAAGACGTTTATCCACATCCAGGTGTCAATATTTTCCTGGCGAGCGGTAGCGAGCCAGCATAAATATAATTTTGTTTTGACAGCAAGCTAAACGTGTACATTTTTCGATAGAAAAATTTCTCCGGCGAAGCCGGATTTCTCCATACAATGCTGACTCGCTATCGCTCGCCAGGAAGAAATCGACACCTGGATGGGGATGAACGTCTTAAAACAGTAGGCTAAATGGGGCCGAATGGATACAAGCCAAAGAGAGAGAGAGAGGGAGAGAGAAAAAAAAAAGCGAGGTCGGCTCCCTTAACGAGAGTAGGGTGTGTCAATAATTGTGCTAATGGCTAGACTAACTTTGAAGAATCCGATGATATATGATGATTGTGGTTAGACACAGCGCTCGACTAGATTAAGGGGAACTTATGTTTGTTTTTCTCTGCACCCCCTTCTCCCTCATGTTTTCCCCATTAGTTTTGAGATTTTTAAGACGATTGCCTCATTAGTATAGCGATTTTAAGACCTTTCATCTCATTTCTTTGTGAATAGGATTTTTTTTTTTTTTTTTTTTTAAGGAGACAATGAACGGAGGAAGGAAAAACACATATAAAACAAAAACACTTTCTTTCCATTTAGGTGTCGTTCTCTTACTGGCGAGCTCTAGCCATATAATTTTACTGTAACTACCTGATAATATCGGTGTTGTTCGTTTTCTCTATTATATTATCGACGACACATAATATTTGGAACGATCATTATAGCTCAGTGGTTCATGTGATGTAGGCGGTATATCTTGCACACATAGAAAGCTTACCTTTAGATCGTGAGTTAACCCCTTCTTTACCGGAGACGGCTTTTAACTTGATGCTGGCTACTATTAGACGATTTTATTCAGTTTAAACAAGGCTTCCATCAATTAACAGGCTTCAAACTATCTTAATTAACCCTTTTTACTACCACATATCCTTTTTAAGCTGCACAAAATCGTCTATTATTTGCCGATATATTTATTAGGTTTTAGTTTCCTTCCCAAACCTCCATCAAGCTTCAAAATACATCCCCTAGAGATCAATTTGTAAATTTTTCGGTAGCAAAAATGTCCTGGCCCAAGGCCGGTTCCTCCTACAATTAAAGGCTGGCTATCGCTCGCCAGGAAAAAATTGACACCTAATTTTTTTTTTTTTTTTTTTTTTTTTTTGTAAAGACAATGAACGGAGGAAGGAAAAACACAGATAAAACAAAAGGGTCAATGTGCCTAAAGGCATCCTCCATTCATAAAATGTTTGTAACAACTGGATTTAAACATTTGTAGATTGTAAGTTTGGGGAAAGCAATTCGAGGGAAGTGAATTCCAAAGAGTAGTAGCTCTGGGGATAAATGAATTCTGATAAGCAGAAGTTCTGCATTGTGGAGGAGAAAGTGTAAATTCATGGGCGCTCTCAGCTGCCCTAGTTCTACGGGGAAAGATGTGGAGAGGCGGCACAATTGAAGCAAGTTCCTCGGAACAATTGCTGTGAAAATATCTGTAGAATAATGCAAGGGATGCAACGTTTCTTAGTATGGATAATGTAGGAAGGTCATGTGTGATTGCAGGGTTATTGATTAATCTAATAGCTTTATTTTGAATTTTGTCCAACTGCCTCAATGCAACCACTCCACTTCCACCCCACAGAGGTGAACAGTAATCCATCTGAGAACGCACATGACTTTTATATATTACGGCCAACTGCTCGTCAGTGAAGAATTCTCGAACTCTGTGCAGGAGTTCCAGTTTTTTAGAGGCATCCTTATCAATGCCCCTAACATAACGTGTCCAGCTCAAGTTAGTAGTTAATGTTACACCGAGAATGTCAATACTAGGGGAAGTGGGAATATTTACATCATTAAAAAATTATGGAGTCAGTGAGATTCTGTCGGTTAGAAAATTGAATGTACTTGGTTTTCTGTGCATTAAAGGAAACTAGATTCTTTTGTCCCCCTTCATTAATTCTAGAAAGGTCCTGGTTCAGAGAAATTGCAGTGTTTATTGTTGAATTTATAAGATCGGGTTGGGTGAAAGAATTGTTAAATGTGAAGGAACTGTGGAGTGTTGAGTCATCTGCGTAGGAATGTATTGGATTATGAGTGGTAGATATGAGATCATTGATATGATGAGGAACAGAGTTGGGGCAAAAACTGATCCCTGGGGAACACCAGCATTTATTGAGTGAAATTGAGAATAAAGGCCATCTACCATTACACGTATTTTTCTGTTATGAAGATAAGAAGAAATTAGTGGAACTAATGATGCAAGGCCGTAGTGTGACATCTTCGACAATAAGGATTGATGCCAGACTCTATCAAATGCCTTTGATATATCCAGTGCTATTGTATGTGTTTCACCATGTTGGTCTGTAGCTTGGTTGATTTGATGCGTAAGAAGGCAAAGAATGTCTGCAGTTGATCGACATCGTCTAAAACCATATTGCCTATCACTGATTAATTTATTATTCTCAAGATGCTTAATTATGTGATCATTTAATATAATTTCAAAGACTTTACCAAGAGTGGAAGTTATAGCTATTGGTCTGTAGTTTGATGGATCTGAAGAGGCACCATTTTTAGGAAATGTATGGATGTTTGCTTCTTTCCAGGGTACTGGGAAGCATGAGGTATGAGTACACAGACAAGTGTACACAGATGAGTACACAAATGGCACGAAAGGTTCTAATATTGACAAAGAAATGGGGTGAAAGGTATTAAAATCGCCAAACTATTGGACCAAGCGTCTTAAAATTTCAAATCTAATCGGGCTAAACATGTGGAAGAAAAGGGTCCAGAAAAACGACCCATCTCCCTGTAATGCCCTAGCAAAAATCCCGGAACCCCAATACTGTACTACCCGAGTTGACGTTTGGGATAGTGTAAAATAGTCGTTGATGGCGAAGTCTAAGAAACCCATCACGTGAATCACCACGAGACTATCACCTGGTTCTTTCAAGGAGAACTAAAGTTACTATCCTATTAACGTCCGCGGTAGTACAGTGGGTTAGCGCATGGACCTGGAGTGACCTACAGTCACCTACTGAGGTCGCTAACAAGGGTTCGAACCCCGCGCCAGGTATCTCAAAACCTGGGGATTTTCGGGAGGGTTAAATTCCATTCGTATACCCAGCATTTCACCCCCCTTAAGATAAGCAATACCAACCCTGTATAATATTATCTACGGTTCATCACAACTAAACAAAACATATATGTTACTCTGTTGCAAGGGTTAATCCGTAAATTGAAATCCCAAGTGCACTGCAACTCGAACCATCCAATTTGAAAACCCGGTCTTGCATATATGAAAACCCTAAATTGAACGCTGCTCAGTAGTAATGGAAAATATGCATATATGTATTTGACTAACACATCCGGTGCAGCCAACAATAACTGCCCGGTTGGCTATGTACATACTACATATTATTTATGCCATTATATTTGCTAGTTTGATAATTCAGTTAAAACTCAATGTTGAACTGTGCTCAAAGGTTATGATAAAAAAAATGTATATGGATAAATAGATTGCTGGCTTTTATCAACACCGTCCGCCATATTTATTCAGGATTCACAATTAGCATGATATGTTATACTCTAATGGTTATATTTGCATTGCTCCATATGGGAATGACTCTGCACTAATTGGGTGTTGAGTTGCCGTGTTGCAAACGAGGATATTGTGACTGTACAGTACTACACCAATTACAACAACACACAATATATATATATATATATATATATATATATATATATATATATATATATATATATATATATATATATATTGCATACCTTGTAGGAATGATCATAGGACACGACGGTGCTTGTTTGACTTCACAACACCTACCGTTAAGGGGAGATATCCACTTGAGGGATTTTTTTCTTGACTCCTTTCTCCCTTATGTTTAGCCCCATTGTTTTCCTAATGTTAAGACGTTCGCTCCATTATTTTGACGATTTTAAGAACTTTCAACCCATTTCTGACAATTTTAAGACCTTTCATGCCATTTAGGTGTCGATTTTATCCTGGCGAGCGATAGCGAGCCTGTAATTTAAGAGGAACCGGCTTTCAGCCGAGACATTTTTCTACCGAAAAATGTACAAATTTATCTTGAAAGGGGCTCAAGGGGGTGTAATTTTAAGCTTGGTGGAGGTCTAGGAAACAAACTAAATACCTCCCCTTAATACCTCGTAAACTTTGAGTCATGTAGGCAATACACCACCGAGTGAGCCTCTCATTTGAATATGGAAATATGTAAACAATGCTATTGTATTGGAAGCAGAGAGGAAGTTTATATGGCGTGTCGGTGGTCTTTGTGGTAAAGTACTGAAGCCTACGTACACTCGACCAATAAACAATCTTTACACTGGTGAGCTGTAAATAAACTAGTGTGAACGGAATGAACCGGGTGAAACCTATACGTCGGTGAGGTATAAGCATAATATTTCGACCCACTTCCAGAATGTTTAGAGCGTTAGTGTAATGATTGTGTTTTGGTCGAGTGTACCACACAACTTATATCCCAATAATATATTTCCCTGAGACCTTAGGATTTAGTCTCGGAAATGTGTGGTTCCTAGCGCAGTAGCAAGACCACCCCACCGCACTTAAGGGGAGGTATTTAGTTTGTTCCCTAGACCTCCACCAAGCTTAAAATTACACCCCCTTGAGCCCCTTTCAAGATAAATTTGTAAATTTTTCGGTAGAAAAATGTCCCGGCTGAAAGCCGGTTCCTCTTAAATTACAGGCTCGCTATCGCTCGCCAGGATAAAATCGACACCTAAATGGCACGAAAGGTCTTAAAATTGACAGAAATGGGTTGAAAGTTCTTAAAATCGTCAAAATAATGGAGCGAACGTCTTAACATTAGCAAAACAATGGGGCTAAACATAAGGGAGAAAGGAGTCAAGAAAAAAATCCCTCAAGTGGATATCTCCCCTTAAGTAAGTCCAGCCACTTTTATAGGAAGATAAAATTATACAAGCTGGGTAAAAGAGAGCAAGACCTACATGCAATCTGTGTTCCATATCAGCCTGGGTCTGTGTTCCATATCAGCCTGGGTCTGTGTTCCATATCAGCCTGGGTCTCGCAATATTTCTTTCTAATACAGTTGCTATACTTTGATATTAAGGGGAGTGACCTGCTTTTTTTTTATCTCCCTTTCTCTCTTTCTCTGTCTTTTATCCATTCGGCCTTATTCAGCCTATTGTTTTAAGACGTGTATCCCCATCCAGATGTCGATTTCTTCCTGGACAGCGATAGCAAGCCAGCATTGTATGGAGAGATCCGGCTTTGCCGGAGAAATTTTTCTATCGAAAAATGTACAAATTTAGCTTGCTGTAAACAAAATATATATATATGCTGGCTCGCTACCGCTCACCAGGAAAATATTGACACCTCTATTGGGGTAAACGTCTTAAAACAGTAGGCTGAATGGGGCCGAATGAATACAAGCCAAAGAGAGAGGGAGAGAAAGAGAGAAAAAAGCAAGGTGGGCTCCCTTAAGTGAATATCAATTGTTTTACTTGCATTGTATAGCTTATCCATTATCTAGGAAACTTCAAACTGGTTTATTATATTTCATGTCAATTGTAGTTTAATTCATTGAAATAATACAACAATTTTCAATAATATATTACCGTACAAATATAAATACAAATGTAGAAAATTGGTGCTACAATTAACCCCTCATGTATAATTAACCCCTCATGTATAATTAACCCCTCATGTATAATTAACCCCTCATGTATAATCTCATGTATAATTAACCTCTCATGTATAATTAACCCCTCATGTATAATTAACCCCTCATGTATAATTAACCCCTCATGTATAATTAACCCCTCATGTATAATTAACCCCTCATGTATAATTAACCCCTCATGTATAATTAACCCCTCATGTATAATTAACCCCTCATGTATAATTAACCCCTCATGTATAATTAACCCCTCATATAATTAACCCTCATGTATAATTAACCCCTATGTAATTAACCCATGTATAATTAACCCCTCATGTATAATTAACCCCTCATGTATAATTAACCCCTCATGTATAATTAACCCCTCATGTATAATTAACCCCTCATGTATAATTAACCTCTCATGTATAATTAACCCCTATTGTACCGGCGAAGTCATTTTAATATTATGTTAGCTCTATTTAGACGATTTTGAGCAGTTTAAGAAGGATCTGTGGTAATTATAAGAGTTAAGTGAGATCCTTCGAAGTCTGTAAATTGCTGGAGGTGTTTGTTAAACTGAATGAAATCGTCTAAGAGTAGCCAGAATAACTTAAAAGGACAGCGCCGGTACAGAAGGGGTTCACCATGTTAGTATACAGTATATAACTTAGTCACTTAATGCTCTACGACGAGACTAGACCCTTTTAATGCTCTACGACGAGACTAGACCCTTTTAATGCTCTACGACGAGACTAGACCCTTTTAATGCTCTACGACGAGACTAGACCCTTTTAATGCTCTACGACGAGACTAGACCCTTTTAATGCTCTACGACGAGACTAGACCCTTTTAATGCTCTACGACGAGACTAGACCCTTTTAATGCTCTACGACGAGACTAGACTTTAATGCTCTACGACGAGACTAGACCCTTTTAATGCTCTACCACGAGACTAGACCCTTTTAATGCTCTACGACGAGACTAGACCCTTTTAATGCTCTACGACGAGACTAGACCCTTTTAATGCTCTACGACGAGACTAGACCCTTTTAATGCTCTACGACGAGACTAGACCCTTTTAATGCTCTACGACGAGACTAGACCCTTTTCCAAATAGGTAGACCAGAAATCATTAAACCCTAACCTCTGTACCTCCTCAATAAGGGCTAGAGCAAATGGGCTATAAAGCACCTATTCCCTGGCTGACCCTTCCAAATGGTAAAAATATTAGCTCAATTATTATAGGGGCCCGACCCGCTATGTTATCTCCTTTTCTCTCTTCCTCTGGCTTGTATCCATTCGGCCCCATTCAGTCTACTGTTTTAAGACGTTTACCCCCATCCAGGTGTCAATTTTCCTGGCGAGCGGTCGCGAGCCAGCATATATATATTTTGTTTTTGACAGCAGGCTAAATTTGTACATTTTTCGATAGAAAAATGTCTCCGTCAAAGCCGTATCTCTCCATACAATGCTGGCTCGCGGAAATCGACACCTGGATGGGGATAAAGTGTCTTTCTAAAGTTTTGAAACTATTCTTGCTTCCAAATTTCTTAAGCATTTCTCTTCTCATAATCTGCTCTCAGAACGCCAGTATGGCTTCCTTAAGGGTCGCTCTACTGGTGATCTTCTTTCATATCTTACTAACTCTTGGTCATCCTCCTTTCGGGACTTCGGTGAGACTTTTTCTATTGCACTAGACATATCAAAAGCCTTCGATAGAGTCTGGCACAAATCTTTAATTTCTAAACTACCCTCCTTCGGTTTCTATCCCTCCATCTGTGCCTTTGTCTCTAATTTCCTTTCCGGCCGTTCCATAGCCGCGGTTGTGGACGGCCATTGTTCACCTCAGTTGTATGTAAAATGCTAGAAACGGTCATACGAGACAGACTCGTAAATCACTTGGAGGAAAATAACATACTTAAAGATACTCAACACGGCTTTCGTAAAAAACGTTCCTGTTTAACAAACCTCTTAGACTTCTTCCACGATATCCTCAACCTCTACGATGAGAGTAAAGCTGTAGATATTATATACCTTGATTTTCAAAAGGCCTTTGACAAAGTTCCCCACAAACGTTTACTGCTAAAACTAAAAGCGCATGGAATACAAGACGGTGTGTTGAAATGGATAGAAAATTGGCTCAGCAACAGAAAGCAAAGGGTAGTCATAAACGGTAAGGCATCTAAATGGACCAATGTAAGTAGCGGGGTACCCCAGGGATCGGTACTAGGACCAATTCTCCTTTCTAATTTACATCAACGACATAGATGAGGGTCTCACCTGCACAATCTCAAAATTTGCTGACGATACAAAAATTGCAAATAGCGTACTCTCAAAAGAAACAAGTTGACGATATGCAACACAATCTAGATAAATTGTCATGTTGGGCCCAAATTTGGCAAATGAGTTTCAATGCGGATAAATGTAAAGTACTACATGTCGGATACCTAAATGAGAAAGCAAACTATTCGATGAATGGCACTCCGCTTAAGAAATGTAAACAGAGAAACTGATCTGGGAGTAACAATATCGAGTAACCTAAAACCGAGTCAAACAATGTTCAGAAGTTGTTAAGAAGGCAAACAAAATAATTGGCTTTATAGGCAGGTCATTTGAGCATAAATCCAAAGAAGTTATCCTAACCCTTTACAATTCCTTAGTCCGCCCTCTTCTGGAATACTGCGTTCAATCCTGGTGCCCTTATTACCAAAAAGATATAAACAAGCTAGAACGAGTTCAACGTAGAGTTACCAAAATGAATACCTAGCCTAAAGAACAAACCATACGAAGAGCGTCTTAGAGAATTAAATTTATTTCCTTTAACCCAGCGCAGATTAAAGAGGCGACTTAATTCAAGTGTTCAAAATCATCAAAGGCATCGACAATATGAACTGTAGTAAGTACTTCACTATCGACCAATCTAATTACACGCGGGGAAACCGTTTCAAAATTATTGGTAAATCTTTTAACTCGCACGAATCTACGAATTTCTTCTTCAATCGAGTTGTCAACTTGTGGAATGGGCTTCCCCGAGACGTTATAGACTGCAGCACCGTTGATTCATTTAAATTCCGCCTAGACAAATATCTCGCATCAAACCCGCGACTGACTGCGTTTGTAAATGAATAACTTTATCCTCCCCTCAGTTACTAACCCATCTGTCCCCTACTAACTTCCTAGTCCTGCCACGTTAGTGGCAGGGCAGTAGTTCCCTTTCCAATGTTCCCTTACCCACTCTAAACCACTGTTTGGACACTTGATCCTCAGTGTTTTGGAGGACAAGCAACCTAGAAGGGTCACTAGATCTGTTGTTGCTTGATTTCCTTTGTACTCCTTTGTACTTCCTCACCCTATAAACTCCGGTGTTCCTCAGGGCTCTGTCCTATCTCCTATTCTTTATCTAATTTTTATAAATTATCTCCTCAACTGTACCTCAATTCCCATCCATTCATACGCAGACGACTCAACCTTACACTACTCCATTAGTTTTTCAGAACGCCCCAGCCAGCAATCCCTCAACGACAAACGTAATGAAGCCATAGAACTCTTAAATTATGATCTAAATACTATCTCCAATTGGGGCAGAGAAAACCTTGTTACCTTTAATGCTTCCAAATCCCAATTTCTCCATCTATCTACCCGTAAGGAACTCCCAGCGGACTATCCCTTATTTCTTCAACAATACAAAATCAATCCTTCATCTTCTCTCAATATTCTTGATGTCTCCTTTTCTTCTGCTCTCAGTTGGAAGGACCATATTACCAGTCTTGCTAAGGCAGCCTCCCAGAAGCTGGGTGTGCTCAACCGCCTTAGAGGGTTCTTTTCCCCTGCACAGCTTCTTGCTCTGTACAGGGGCATAGTGCGTCCTTGTATTGAGTATTGTTCACATGTGTGGGGAGGTTCCTCTCACACCGCTCTCCTAGACAAAGTTGAAAGGAAGGCCTTTCGTATTATTAACTCCCGTCCACTCACCAACTCTCTGCAATCTCTCTCTCTCTGCCGCAATGTTGCATCTCTCTCGCTATTCTATCGCTACTATAATAATCAGTGTTCCTCAGAGCTTTCATAGTGTATACCACCTCCTTTACGTAGGGCACGTGGTACCCGTCTTGCAACTCAATCCCACCCCTACTCTGTGCAACTCTCCAACCCAAGAGTGAAACGTTACTCTCAAACTTTCTTCTACTCAACAGCTGAGCTCTGGAACTATCTCCCAGAATCAGTCTTTCCCTCTTCCTATGACTTAAATTGCTTCAAAGTCAGTGTGTCCAGGCATTTTGGCTCGAACGTCCCTTGATTTTGGCCCTGTCACTCTTTCAACTATGGGGGAGGCACTCGCTATAGGCAGTTCTGCCTTTTGCTCCCTACACATAGGCAAAAACAAAAAAAAAAAAAAAAAAAAACTTAACAGTTGGCTGAATGGGTCCGAATGAATACAAGCTAGGGCAAGAGAGAAAAGGAGAGAAAGATAAAAAAAAAACGATAACCCCCCCTTAACATTATATCTACTCCACGTCACAAAACCCCAACCAAATACAACCTTTGGATATAACGAAAATGCCTTTCATAAATACATTTTCAGGAACTCTCACCACCCAATACAACGTGTTATTGCTCGGAAAGAACAACATTAATATATTATCAAGTAAAACAGAATGACGCCAATCTAACTTAATTAAGGGAACAGTGGTTATTTGGGGAGAGTCTATTAGCCCTTTGAGTACCAGCGACGTGTTTTATATTTTATTCTAGCTATATTTCGACAATATTATGCAGCCTAGGAAGGATCTGTGGTAGTTAAAAGGGTTGGTTGAGATAGTTTGTAGCTTTATTATTGCTAGAGGGCCTTCCTAAGCTGAATACGAGACCTCCATCAAAATTAAAAGAAACATCCACTAGATCCCCCTACGAGATTAATTTGTACAATTTTCGGTAAAAAATGTCATGGCCGAAGGCCGGTTCCTCCACAAGTACAGGCTCGCTATCGCCTGCCAGGAAAAAATCGACACCTAAAGAGCACGAAAGGTCTTAATATTGACACAGAAATGGGGGAAAGGTCTTAAAATTACCAAACTAATGGGGCAAACGTCTTAAATCCTCAAAACAAATGGGGATTAGCACGAGAAGGAAAGGGGACTAGCAAAACACGGTCCATCTCCCCTCCCCCGTTTTCTGTTTGGGTAAGCGGGTGGAGGGGGTAGGGGGGACAATAACAAACAGCCACAACGGTTAACGCGGACTAAGGCAACAGACCCGGAGTTTACAGTGTCAACATATCGAACCAAGTGATCATTCCAGGGACAGGGGGAAGGGATAGTCGCAACCATTAATTCGGTCAGACAGTCCTTAGAGACAGCTAGTTCGTTCATTAGTTTGGCGATTTTAAGACCTTTCTCCCCATTTATGTGTCAATATTGAGACCTTTCGTAGCATTTAGGTGTCTATTTTTTCCTGGCGAGCGACCGCGAGCCTGTAATTTAGGAGGAATCGGACTTCGGCCGGGACATGATTCTACCGAAAAATGTACACACGAAGGCGAAAGATTAACTTAGGGGGCTGAATTCCTGATTTACATTATTTACCTAAAGCAAAGTTGCCGAGAGTTTACATCGTGTGCTACTTACTCCCTGTTGACTACGATGACTGCACATTCTAAAATCGGGGAAATGTCAGTTAATAGACACAAATAGGATACAAACACGAATATGCATAAACACTTACATACAACTTAAAGATAACGAATTGGGTACATAAGAAGATAGATAGATAGCTTGGTAGATATAGGTAAAGATACCTAGACAATACAGACAACACAGATCACTTGGGTACAAAAGGGTGATCCGGCCTTACCTATTAATGGTACCGTAAACTATTCATATCCATATACAATAACAACGAAAGAATGAAAACAATAAAGTAAACATCTCTTTTAATTAACTGATTGATATATACAGTATATTAGTTAGTAAAGAGGAATAGCAAAGAGGGGTGAAAAGGCTGGTTACAAACAATTAACTGATTACCGCATGAAAACAATACTTACAGGTTAGGTTAGGTTAGATTAGGTTAAATAAGTTAGGTTAGGTAGGTAAAGCTAGGTTATGTAAGTTAGGTTAGCTATGTGCTTTTAAAAACACACGACCAAATATATATACAGTATATATTACTTAAGGGGGGATGTTTGTTTGTTTTTGGCCCCCCTTCTCCCTCATGTTAAGCGCCATTAGTTTTAAGCTTTTAAGAAGTTCGACCCATTAGTTTGGCAATTTAAAGACCTTTCGCCTCATTTCTTTGTGAATATTAAGACCTTTCGTGCTATTAGTTGTTGATTTTTTCCAGACGAGCGATAGCGAACCTGGAATTTAGGAGATACCGGCCTTCGGCCGGGATATTATGCTACCGAATAAAAATCCAAATATATCTCGAACAGGGGTCTAAAGGGTGTTTTTGTTAAGCTTAATGGAGGTTTATGGAGGAAACTAAAACAATAATAAATAATCAAATAAAACGACCAACAAATAAACCCTCCCCCCTCAAGGCCATTTCCATAAAATAGTTTCATTTAGTCATTAAGCAGTAACAGAGTAAAGGCACACCAGACTCTCGACAAAATTAAGTTGTAAACAAGCCGAGAAGTTTGGGAGAAAATTCAATAAACTTTAAAGAACAGCAAAGAATGACAATATTTAGGAGAATGGGGGGCGGGTGAGCGTGTGTGTGTGAGAGAGAGAGAGAGAGAGAGAGAGAGAGAGAGAGAGAGAGAGAGAGAGCGAGAGCGAGAGAGAGAGAGAGTGAGGGAGAGAGAGAATGAGAGTGAAAGAGAGAGGGGGAGGAGAAAATTAGGAGTAAAGAACGACAAAGAGGATAAAGAAAGAGAGGAGGAAAGAACGACAGAGATAGATAAGTAGATAGATAGGGAAGGATTGATAGATAGTCAGATATATAAAGGTAATTAAAGACCTAGAAAGAGAAAGAAAGAGAGTAAATTGCCTTAATGAAAATAGATACTCCTCATTAGCCAGTGGAGCTCCTGAAACATCGCTCTCTCTCTTAAGGGGGGTCACCGGCTTTTTTTCTCTTTCTCTCCTTTTCTCTCTTTCCCTGGCTTGTATCCGTTCGGCCCCATTCAGCCAACTGTTTCAAGGCGTTTATCCCCATTCAGGTGTCGATTTCATCCTGACGAGCGATAGCGAGCCAGCATTGTATGGAGAAATCCGACTTCGCCGGAGGCATTTTTCTATCAAAAAATGTACAAACTTAGCTTGCTGTCAAAACAAAAATATATATATATGATGGCTCGCTATCGCTCACCAGGAAAATATGGACACCTGGATGGGGGTAAACGTCTTAAAACAGTAGGCTGAATGGGGCCGAATAGATACAAGCCAAAAAGAGAGGAAGAGAAAGAGAAAAAAACCCAGCAAGGTAGGCTCCCTTAAGGTAAACAATACACGGAGGACGGCTATACATTATTCTGATGGGCGCTACTCTTTCACCGATGACTAGCTTACTATGTGTCCTAAGCCTCACTCCCGACTCTCTTGTTACTCTGGCCGGAATATACGTGGGAAGATTTACATAGATTTACGTAGCTTTACATAGATACACCGGCCACACCGACTTCACGATCCCAGCGAGGTGGTCAGGACTTAATTCTAGTAGAGAGGGCATATCCGACAGAAAAGGAAAGTCGAAAGAAAGGATAGAAAAGAAGAAGAAGAGAGAGAGAGAGAGAGAGAGAGGGCCAGAGAGAGAGAGAGAGAGAGAGAGAGAGAGAGAGAGAGAGGAGAGAGATATAGAGAGGAGAGAGAGAGATAAATAGATAAAGAGAGAAAGAGAGAAAGAGAGAGAGAGCTACATAGAGCTACATAGATACACAGACCACACAGACCTCAAGGTCCTTACTAGGCAGTCTGGCCTTACAAACTATATATATGCATATATACATATATATACATATATATATATACATATACACACATATATACACATATACACATAGACATATATACACAGGTACACACATATACACAGATACACACACATATACACATACATACATACACACATACATACATATATATACAGTATATATATACATACTGTACAGTGCACACACATACATATACAAACCTTTGTTTTTTGTTTTTTTTCATATCACCCCAGCCCTCTGCAGATAGAGGTCAAGCCTTCCCTTGAAAGCGTTTATTGTGTCGCTCTCCACCACTCTCGCTGGTAGTTTATTCCACTCTGTCGCCACACTGTAGGTGAAGAAACTCTTTGTGACATCTAGGTTTGCCTTTTTGGTTTTTAATTTCATTCCATTTCCGCGAGTTTGATTAGTATTGTTTAATGTGAATAGTGCATTTACATCGACTTTGTCGAAACCTTTTAGTATCTTAAAGCACTCAATACGCTGACCCCTCAACCTCCTCTTTTTTAATGAGAACAGGTTCAATCGTTTAAGTCTTTCTTCATATGGTTTATTTCTTAATGAGGGTATCATCTTCGTCGCTCTACGCTGTACTGACTCGAGTCTTACAATGTCCTTGATCAGATAAGGTGACCAGAACTGCACACCATATTCAAGGTGGGGCCGGCCTCACCATACTTTTGAACAGTGGCACTATTACGTTTTCATGTTTATATGTAAATTTTCGTTTAATAAAGCCCAATGCTATGTTTGCCTTATTTGCAGCTGCTATACATTGGTCGGAAGTTTTTAGGTTTTCAGATATTAGTACCCTAGGTCTTTTACTACCGTTGCGGTTTTTATTTGTTTGCCATTCATTTCGTATTTGTATTTCATATTTCTGCTACCAACCTGCAGCACCTGACATTTATCGACATTGAAGGGCATCTGCCATTTTTTCGACCACTCTGATATCTTGTTTAAATTAGATTTGCAACGCATTTCTATCATCTTCGTTCAGGACTGTATTTCCTATTTTTGTATCGTCGGCGAATTTGGAAATGGTGTTGTTTACCCCTACATCGATATCGTTAATGTAAATGAGAAACAGGAACGGTCCAAGGACTGAACCCTGTGGAACTCCACTAGTGACAGGCTCCCACTCCGATTCCACTCCATTTATCACCACTCTCTGTCTTCTGTCCGTAAGCCAATTTTTTATCCAAGAATGAATTTCACCTTTGATACCTATCCTCTCCAGTTTAGCCAATAGTTTTCGGTGAGGCACCTTGTCGAAAGCTTTTTGAAAGTCCAAGAAGATTATATCTAGTGATTTCGTCATGTCGTTATATGTGAATAGTTTGTTATAAAATTCAATCAAATTTGTTAGGCATGACTTATTTGATCTAAAGCCGTGTTGACTATTTTTGATTAGGTTGTTTGATTCGAGGTAATCTACAATCTTATCTCTAATGATTTTTTCCATGATTTTTCCTACAATTGAAGTTAGGCTAATTGGTCCTGTAATTACTCGCTTTGGCCTTGCTACCCTTCTTGTATATCGGCGTAATGTTTCGCATCTTTCCAATCACTCGGTACAGTCCCCTGTAGTAGTGATAAGTTAAATAGTTGTGTCAGGGGTTTTGCTATTTCGTCCTTGACATTCTTAATTATTTTCGGGTGGAGCATGTCGGGTCCCGGGGTCTTATTTACATTTAAATTACTCAATTTGCTTTGTACTTCGGTAACACTGATGGTGAAATCCTCCTATCTCATGAGTTGAGGTGTTATTTTCAAGGGTATGATCGATAATTTCTTCTGTGAAAACTGAGCCAAAATATTTGTTGAGCAGATTTGCCGTGTTTGTGTCGCCTGTTATTGTCTGGCCATCTTCTATTAGCGGTCCGATTCCGCTTTTGATCTGTTTATTTTTGTTTACGTAACTGTAGAATTTTTTGGGGTTTGTGGCACTTTCTCTGGCACTAGTCATTTCGTAATTTTGTTTGTTCGCCCTAATTATTTTTTTCACTTCCCTTCTACTATTTTTGTACAAGTTTTTAATTACTTCAGTGTTTGTGTTATTTTTTACAAGTTTGTGGAGTTGATTCCTTTTCCTTATTGGCTTGCCAATGTCTCTACTGTACCAAGGGGGCATACTTGATTTCGTACTACGTTTTGGTTTCATGGGTACAAATTGTTTATGCGCTTCTGTAATTGTAGACTTAAAATGTCCCCATAGTTCATTTACTTCGTTTATAGTTATGAGGTTTGAGTGTATGTTTGATAGCGATTCCTTAAAGTCCGTCATAATTTGCGTTTTTGAAGTCCGAAACCATTCCTGTTGTTTTTACTGAGGAATATTTGCTTATAACGTTGATTCTTAAGATTTTATGATCGGACGTTGCCAGATGTTCACCTACATCCAGGTTTGATAATAAATTTTCTTGGGTAGTGATTACGAGGTCTAGTATATTCCTGTCTCGCGTCGGCTGTTTTACGTGTTGAGTCAAAAAATTGTCCTGGATGAAGCTTGTCATTAGGCGTGACTCAGCATTTTTTCCGGTCGTGGTATGCCAGTCAATTAGGGGGAGGTTATAGTCACCTAGTAAAACTGTTGCGTCGGAATTAAGGGTTTTCTCTAGTATTTCATAAAAAATTGTATCATCGGCAACAGTTAGTCTCGGTGGTCGATACGCTGTCGTGATATTTAAGTTCATGTTTTTTGTATTTATTTTGACGCACACTATTTCTGCATTACTTTCGGGGAGAGTCACCTCGACTGGGTTTAAGTAGGTTGCAACGTACATTGCAACCCCCCCTCTTTGTTTTCCATTGTTACGGTCTTTATGAAAAAAGTTTATATGGCTCTATGTGATATTCATGAAGTAGATCTTTATTTTTAAGGTTCAGATGTGTTTCCGTTATACAAATAACGTCAACTTTCTCATTTAATAACAGACATTTGAGTTCGTCTATTTTGTTTCTTATTGAGCAGGCATTTATGGATATTATTTTTATATCATTTCTCTCAGCATGCGCTGGATTTGTTTTTCTTATTGGTGAGGATGGGTTTGGGGTTATGACTTGAAGCCGCGGCGGGTTGTCAAATTCATTCAGTTGGTTGGGTTGGCTTGGATGGGGTTGGGTGGGGTTGTTTAGTTTGTTTTGTGGTTCAGGTAGGTAAGTTTTCGCAACTTGTGGGCCATTGGGGTTGACGGTTTCCTTTAAATGGTTGTGATGGACTTCTAAGGGTTGGGTGGGATTATTTATTTCTCTTAACTGTGCGGGTGGAGTTTGATTGGGTGGGGTTGTGGGAGGGCTTTTCCGGGGGTAGCGATATCAATACTCAGAGGAGTCTATTAGCATAGTTATTTCTCGGTCCTGACTGGCGTTGTTTTCGTGGGCAATGTAGGTTGCTTGATTTAGGGTGTCACTCATGTGCTGAACGAGAGAGAGAGAGAGAGAGAGAGAGCAAATTATAATACTGAATATATCTGAGCTTTAACCCTTTTAAACCAGAACCTCGTTTCATTGTAGTGTTTTCCATTTTGGCACTTTAAGGGGAGATGGGTCACTTTTCTGGGCCCCCTTCTTCCTCATGTTTAGCTCTGTGTTTTGAGATTATAAGACGTTCGGCCCATTAGTTTGAGAATTTTAACACCTTTTACCCCATTTCCTTGTCAATTTTAAGACCTTTCGTCCCATTTAGGTGACTTTCATCCTGGCGAGCGATAGCGAGCCTGTAATTTTAAGAGGAACCGGACTTCGGCCGGGAAATTTGTCTACCGAAAATGTACAAATTTATCTTGAAGGGGGGGTCTAGGGGGAGTTTTTTTAAGTTTGATGGAGGTCTAGGGAGGAAACTAAAACAATAGTAAAAATATACATAAATGAGCCAATAAATACGCCCATCCCCCGTTAACCCTTTTAACCAGAACCTCGTTTCATTGTATTGTTTTCCATATGGCAGCTTAAGGGGGCAGTGCTTGATTTTTGGTCTACATATTTATTTAATAATTTGTTTTTTAGTTTCCTCGCTAGACCTCCATGAAGCTTAAGAAAATACCCCCTAGACCCCTTTTCAAGATATATTTGTACATTTTTCGGTAGAAAAATGTTCCGGCCGAAGGCCGCTTCCTTCTAAAATTACAGGCTCGCTATCGCTAGCCAGTAAAAAATCGAGACCTAAATGGCACGAAAGGTCTAAATATTGACAAAGAAATGGGGCGAAAGGTATCGAAATCGTCAAACTAACTGAACGAACGTCTTAAAACCTCAAAACTAATATGCTAATATGCTAAACATGAGGGAGAAGGGGGTCCATAAAAAGCGAGTAGTACGCCCTTAAGATCGTGTTTAGTTTATGGAATCACTTCTCTGGATCGAGGCTTTGAGCACGGATCATTTGGCTTCATTTAACTCGTTCACTCAGAAAGCTTTTGTCCTTTATCCAGGTTACTGCCAGAGAGAGAGAGAGAGAGAGAGAGAGAGAGAGAGAGAGAGTACGACGACTTAACTATTCCAATTGCACACACATAGTCTCTCTCTCTCTCTCTCTCTCTCTCTCTCTCTCTCTCTCTCTCTCTCTCACACACAAGGGGAGGCGTGGTGTAGAGGTCTTGCCACTGGACTGGTAATCCAATGGACCAGGGTTCGAATCCCAATGTGTCAATGGGAAGATATTATTGGGATGGAATTTGTGCTGTACCTGGTATCAGTGCATTACCACAAAGCCCACCGAAACGCCAAACACATACCGTCATTGTTCCCTGATTAAGTAGCACTGTATGAATATTCCCATATTCAAAATAGGCTACAGGGGGACAATGCCTAGCGAGTTCGTTGCTCAATAGGTGGCGTTCTGAGAGTGAGGGTCCGAGTCTAGGAGGTGTGACAGTGAAGCACTGGAGCGAGCCAGCTTCAGAGGTGGGGCTGCTTCGAGCCGTGAGTGGGCAAGTAAGCCCCATGCATCCTGCGAAGGCAAGATGGTAGGGGCTGGTTGCAGCTAAAAAAAGAGCTTCACATTTCTCACCCCATAGACTGGAACGAGACCTCACAGGCTTCACCGTTCAATGATTAGCGGTTAAATGTACAGGCTCTCAGCCTATGCCTGAGAGGGATTAGTTGGAATATAGAAAAAAAAATCTCTCTCTCTCTCTCTCTCTCTCACACACACATTAACCTACCCTCCCCCCACAATAAACCCGGTCACTATAAGAGCAATACTCCACGCCTCCTGACTTATAGTATCGTAGGGCACCAGCAAACATTGAAAACATCGTACAAATGCATAAGAAACAAGAACAGAGAATGGTAAAATACAGTCTGTAGATACGACACGAACGCAGTGTTTTTAACCGTCCTTAATGAATACTTTTGGATAAAACAATACATAAATACTTTAATACATATATATATATATATATATATATATATATATATATATATATATATATATATATATATATATATATATATATATAATTATATATAGAGAGAAAGGTAGATAGATTGTGTGCGCGTGGGTGCGCTGTGATAGAGGGGGGACTGTGGAATAATATCGTAAATATATTCAAACTTCTAAATTATCCTTCTACTTTTGAGCCTAATAGAAGGAAGGATTCACTTATAATAATACGAGGTGAATATACCGTGTCTCTGTATAAGTCTTTCATTATTGGAGGAGGCGTTTGTAGATTTTAAGGGGGAGGTAGCCGCTTTTTCTGGACCTTCTCCCTCGAGTTTAAACCCATTAGTTTTGAGATTTTATGACGTTCGTTCCATTAGTTTGGCGGTTTTGAGACCTTTAGCCCCATTTCTTTGTCAATATTAAGATAATTCGTGCCTTTTTTCCTGACGAGCGATAGAGAGCCTGAAATTATAAGAGGAAACAGCCTTCGGCCGGGACACTTTTGTTACCGATACAATGTACACATTTATATTGAAAGGAGGTTTCGGGGGGGGGGGGGAAACCTTGATGGAGGTCTAGCGAGGAAACTCAAAATTCTGTCTATGATATATAAATAGAAAGAAACCCGAGCACTACCCACTTAACCTCTTCTGTACCGGCGACGTCTATTAAATGTTATACTATATATATTTAGACGATTTTATTTAGCTAAGAATAAGGGCTCCAGCAAGTGACAGGCTTCGAACTATCTTAATTTACCCATTTTACTACCACAGATCCTTCTCAAGCTGCACACAATCGTCTTAATATAGCTAGCGTATAATATTAAAGACTTCGCCGGTACAGGTCCTCTGTCCATCCTTCATTCTTCCTTCTCCTTCCTTCCTTCCTTCCTTCCTTCGATATTCAAAAAAGGCAGCAAATCCCTACCCAGTAACTATCGTCCAATTAGCTTAACCTCAGTTGTATGTAAAATGCTAGAAACGGTCATACGAGACAGACTCGTAAATCACTTAGAGGAAAATAACATACTTAAAGATACTCAACACGGCTTTCGTAAAAAACGTTCCTGTTTAACAAACCTCTTAGACTTCTTCCACGATATCCTCAACCTCTACGATGAGAGTAAAGCTGTAGATATTATATACCTTGATTTTCAAAAGGCCTTTGACAAAGTTCCCCACAAACGTTTACTGCTAAAACTAAAAGCGCATGGAATACAAGACGGTGTGTTGAAATGGATAGAAAATTGGCTCAGCGACAGAAAGCAAAGAGTAGTCATAAACGGTAAGGCATCAAAATGGACCAATGTAAGTAGCGGGGTACCCCAGGGATCGGTACTAGGACCAATTCTCTTTCTAATTTACATCAACGACATAGATGAGGGTCTCACCTGTACAATCTCAAAATTTGCTGACGATACAAAAATTGCAAATAGCGTACTCTCAAAAGAACAAGTTGACGATATGCAACACAATCTAGATAAATTGTCATGTTGGGCCCAAATTTGGCAAATGAGTTTCAATGCGGATAAATGTAAAGTACTACATATCGGATACCTAAATGAGAAAGCAAACTATTCGATGAATGGCACTCAGCTTAAGAATGTAAACAGAGAAACCGATCTGGGAGTAACAATATCGAGTAACCTAAAACCGAGTCAACAATGTTCAGAAGTTGTTAAGAAGGCAAACAAAATAATTGGCTTTATAGGCAGGTCATTTGAGCATAAATCCAAAGAAGTTATCCTAACCCTTTACAATTCATTAGTCCGCCCTCTTCTGGAATACTGCGTTCAATCCTGGTGCCCTTATTACCAAAAAGATATAAACAAGCTAGAACGAGTTCAACGTAGAGTTACCAAAATGATACCTAGCCTAAAGAACAAACCATACGAAGAGCGTCTTAGAGAATTAAATTTATTTCCTTTAACCCAGCGCAGATTAAGAGGTGACTTAATTCAAGTGTTCAAAATCATCAAAGGCATCGACAATATGAACTGTAGTAAGTACTTCACTATCGACCAATCTAATTACACGCGGGAAACGGTTGCAAAATTATTGGTAAATCTTTTAACTCACACGAATCTAAGAATTTCTTCTTCAATCGAGTTGTCAACTTGTGGAATGGGCTTCCCCGAAACGTTATAGACTGCATCACCGTTGATTCATTTAAACTCCGCCTAGACAAATATCTCGCATCAAACCCGCGACTGACTGCGTTTGTAAATGAATAACTTTATTTTATCCCCCCCTCAGTTACTAACCCATCTGTCCCCTACTAACTTCCTAATCCTGCCACGGACATTAGTTCCAGGGCAGTAATTCCCTTTCCAATGTTCCCTTACCCACTCTAAACCACTGTTTGGACACTTGATCCTCAGTGTTTTGGAGGACAAGCAACCTAGAAGGGTCACTAGATCTGTTGTTGCTTGATTTCCTTTGTACTCCTTTGTACTTTGTACTCCCTCCCTCCCTCCTTTCTTCCTTCCTTCCTCCCTCCCTCCTTTCTTCCTTCCTTTCTCCCTCCTTCCTTCCTTCCTTCCTTCCTTCCTTCCTTCCTCCTTCCTTCCTTCCTCCTTCCTTCCTTCCTTCCTTCCTTCCTTCCTTCCTCCTTTCTTCCTTCCTCCCTCCCTTCCTTCCTTTCTCCCTCCTTCCTTCCTTCCTTCCTTCCTTCCTTCCTTCTTCCTTCCTTCCTTCCTCCTCCCTCCCTCCCTCCCCTCCCTCCCTCCTCCTCCCTTCCTTCCTTCCTTCCTCCCTTCCTTCTCCCTTCCTTCCTTCCTTCCTTCCTCCCCTCCCTCCCTCCCTCCCTCCCTCCCCCCCCCCCTCCCTTTTTTCTTCCTTCCTCCTTTCTTCCTTCCTTTCTCCCTCCTTCCTTCCTTCCTTCCTTCCTTCCTCCTTCCTTCCTTCCTTCCTTTCTCCTTCCTTCCTCCCTCCCTCCCTCCTTTCTTCCTTCCTTTCTCCTTCTTTCCTTCCTTCCTTCTCTCTCCTTCCTTCCTTCCTTCCTTCCTCCCTCCTCCCTCCCTCCTTCCCTCCCTCCCTCTCTCCCTCCTCCTCCCCTTCCTTCCTTCCTTCCTTCCTTCCTCCTCCCTCCCTCCCTCCCTCCTCCCCCCTCCCTCCCTCCCTCCCTCCCTCCTTTCTTCCTTCCTTCCTTCCTCCCTTCCTCCCTCCTTCCTTCCTTCCTTCCTTCCTCCCTCCTTCCTTCCTTGTCTCCCCTCCCTCTCACCTGCACTTATCGCACGTCGAACAAACTGAGAAAAGTTGGGGGGTGGGTGGGCTGAAAAAATAAATGGTCCTCTTTAAAACTGTCTGGGGGGGGGGGGGGGTAGGAGGTGCGCACCGGAGAGTGGGAGGGAATTAATGAGAGAGAGAGAGAGGGAGGTAAGGGAGGGAGGGAGTGAGTATGTGTGTGTGTTTTAGCATATTATATACAGTATATAGAGGTACCGGTATATAGAATTAATGGTTATATATTTGAAAGAAAACTACATAGCTATTCAAATAATCAAAATACACATAATGTGATATATTGATAAAGGTAGATAGACAGACATCCCATAGACTATCCCCTATTCCAAATAAGTAGGCCAACATTCTTAAACATTTGCCTCAATAACTCTCTTAAGTAACCCAATATCACCTTTACTATTTAACCCCTTCTACACGATGACACCTTTTTACCTTTGATTTTGGCTAAGATTAGATGATTTTATGCTGCTTACGAAGGACCTAATTTATTCAGAGGGTTTATTGAGATTGTATTAGGCCTTTGATGCTTAGAGCTACATTATAAGGTAAAGCACATCGTCTAATGGTAACCTGAATAAGACTAATATTACGTTATCGTGCTGAAGGGGTTATTGCTATGCCCTGTTCCAAATAAATAGGCCAGGAATCGTGAAGCCTAACCTCTGTAACTCACAATGGGCTATAGCAAATGGGCTGTAAATCTCCACACCTATTTCCTGGGTGATCCTTCCCAAATGGTCAAATTATTAGCTCAGTTACTCTAGTGGTTTGTGAGTTATAGAGGCTAATGTTCAAGAGTTGTGGTCTACTTTTATTGCTTAGCATTTTCGGACTGATTACACTGGTTACAGACTACATTCACATCCACAGCCATCCAACAGTATGATAACACTCCACAGGCACCTCCCATACAATACACAACAATAAGCAGGTCTATACCCTGTTCCAAATAAGTAGCCCAAACTCTTGAACAGTAACCTCTATAACTAGCAAACGGCTAGAGTAATCCAGCTAATATTTCTTCTATTTGGGAAGGGACAGCCAGCGAATAGGTATGGGAATTTACAGCCCATTTGCTCCAGCCATTCTTGAGTTACACAGGTTAGGGGTCAGGATTTCTGGCCTACCTACTTGGAACAGTGTATAGCAACTCTCCCTTGAAAAAAGCTAGAGACTCAAAGGATTGCCTCGATGGATTCCATTCATTCATTCAATCAGGACATCTGGTAAGAGAGAGAGAGAAAGATAGTGAGAGAGATAGGTAGGTTGGTAGATTGAGAGAGAGAGAGAGAGAGAGAGAGAGAGAGAGAGTAACAATATCGAGTAACCTAAAACCGAGTCAACCATGTTCAGAAGTTGTTAAGAAGGCAAACAAAATAATTGGCTTTACAGGCAGGTCATTTGAGCATAAATCCAAAGACGTTATCCTAACCCTTTACAATTCCTTAGTCCGCCCTCTTCTGGCATACTGCGTTCAATCCTGGTGCCCATATTACCAAAAAGATATAGACAAGCTAGAACGAGTTCAACGTAGAGTTACCAAAATTATACCTAGCCTAAAGAACAAACCATACGAGGAGCGTCTTAGAGAATTAAATCTATTTCCTTTAACCCAGCGCAGATTAAGAGGCGACTTAATTCAAGTGTTCAAAATCATCAAAGGCATCGACAATATGAACTGTAGTAAGTAATTCACTATCGACCAATCTAATTACACGCGGGGAAACGGGTGCAACATTATTGGTAAATCTTTTAACTCACACGAAGCTAAACATTTCTTCTTCAATCGAGTTGTCAACTTATGGAATGGGCTTCCCCGAGATGTTATAGACTGCAGCACCGTCGATTCATTTAAACTTCACCTAGACAAATATCTCGCATCAAACCCGCGACTGACTGCGTTTGTAAATGAATAACTTTATTTTTATCCTCCCCTCAGTTACTAACCCATCTGTCCCCTACTAACTTCCTAATCCTGCCACGGACATTAGTTCCAGGGCAGTAGTTCCCTTTCCAATGTTCCCTTACCCACTCTAAACCACTGTTTGGACACTTGATCCTCAGTGTTTTGGAGGACAAGCAGCCTAGAAGAGTCACTAGACCTGTTGTTGCTTGATTTCCTTTGTACTCCTTTGTACTCCCTCTTCCTACCCTCCCTCTCCTCCTTTTCCTCCTTCTCTCTCTTCTCTCTTTCCTTCCACTCTTTCTCTCTCTCCCTCTTCTCCTTTGTCTCTATGACAGGGATTTTTAGCAGCCCGAGATCTCTTAAAAGTGTGTGCGAGAGAAGCTACAGGGACTCTCTCTCTCTCTCTCTCTCTCTCTCTCTCACACACACAGTGGTGGCTGGAATGAGCGCCGTCTGCTTTGCTATCCTTACCTTCCACTTTGTAGAAAATTCTATGTTAGCATTTAGTCCTGACTGCCTAGTAGGGACTGCAAGGTCTGTGCAATCTGTGTATCTATATAATATATGTAAATGTCATCATAATTAACCAATTTGTTACTGCTTGCTTTCCTTTACACCCAAGATAAACCTCCCCTTCCCAACTGCCAACAGATGTGATCTCATTGCAAGCTCCAGTTCCCCTGCCTAATGCCTGTTTTACATGCAGACGCCCATTTGTCCCTGTTTAACTCCACGGTTTTATTCCCAAGTTCGGCCTGTCTTGTTTAGCCTCTCTAATTATGGGGCGTGACCTGCTATTTTTCTCTCTCTAGGTTGTGTCCATTCGGCCCCATTCAGCCAACTATTTTAAGACGTTTATCCCCATCCAGTTGTCGATTTATACCTCACCATATGTTCGATAATGAGTTAGACAGGTCTCTAAATTTGTAAATTTTTCGATAGAAAAACGTCTCTGGCGAAGCCGGATTTCTCCGTACAATACTGGCTCGCTGTCGCTCGCCAGGAAAAAATCGACACCTGGATGGAGATACATGTCTTAAAACAGTAGGATGAATGGGTCCGAATGGATACAATTTTACAAAGAAAAAAAAGCAGGGCACCCCCCTTAAGCGAATGTCACACCACCATAATTACCATTGGATTATATGCGAGTCTGTAGATCCGCTTTGTGTTTATCGGATCATTTTGAGAACCATAATGTTTTCGTGTTTGTGATATGTGTTGTTTATATGTGTGCCCTGTGGTAGTTGTGTACAAATAATATGAGCTACATAAAAATCCTTTCCTAATGATGAAAAAAAAAAATGTATTGTACAGTTATACAGTATGATGTATTGTACAGTATACAGTATGATGTATTGTACAGTATACAGTATGATGTATTGTACAGTATACAGTATGATGTATTGTACAGTATACAGTATGATGTATTGTACAGTATACAGTATGATGTATTGTACAGTTATACAGTATGATGTATTGTACAGTATACAGTATGATGTATTGTACAGTATACAGTATGATGTATTGTACAGTATACAGTATGATGTATTGTACAGTATACAGTATGATGTATTCCACGACTTCATATTCTTTTAACCCCTTCTGTACCGTCGTCATTCTTTGTATTCTATTTTGGCTATTACAAATTGATTGTATTCAGTTTAGGAAGGATCTCTAGCAATTACAAAGCTTCGTACTATCTCAATCAACCCCTTCAACTACCACAGAGCCATCGTAAGCTGAATTAATCCTCTAAATATAGCTAGAATAAAATATAACAGACGTCGCTGGTACAAAAAGGGTTAATCGAATAACGTAACGCTAACTAAATTCGCTGCTAAATATTTCCAATAACACCGAATTGACCTACTCTCTCTCTCTCTCTCTCTCTCTCTCTCTCTCTCTCTCTCTCTCTCTCTCTCTCTCTCTCTCTCTCTCAACTTAGGCAATTCCGGGTAAAGTTAAGTCTGTGGAGCCGCTGTAATTACAATACTGATTACCTTACCTGCCTAACTACTTGTGTGTGTGTGTGTGTGTGTAATAACAATACTGATTACCTTACCTGCCTAACTACCTGTGTGTGTGTGTGATTACAATACTGATTACCTTACATGCCTAACTACCTGTGTGTGTGATTACAATACTGATTACCTTACATGCCTAACTACCTGTGTGTGTGTGTGATTGCAATACTGATTACCTTACATGCCTAACTACCTGTGTGTGTGTGTGATTACAATACTGATTACCTTACATGCCTAACTACCTGTGTGTGTGTGATTACAATACTGATTACCTTACATGCCTAACTACCTGTGTGTGTGTGTGATTGCAATACTGATTACCTTACATGCCTAACTACCTGTGTATGTGTGTGTGAGAGAGAGAAAGAGAGAGAGAGAGAGGTGGGGGGGGGGGGGGAGACAGAGTATCAATCAATAGGGGCATAGGCAGTGACAGCGCCTAGCCGAACTCACCCTCCGACTCCGCTCCGGGGTATCCTACCGGGCGAAACTCCAGGTATCTGCCTGACCCACATCAAGTATGCTATCCATGATTGGCTGACTTGCCTCAGCTATGAGTTCCGTGGTCTTCCCATTGACCTTCTCCAATCAGGGTTGTATGTGGGTGTGTATTTGCGAATGTGTACCCAGTATGGGGGTGCGCCACATTTCCTACACCATGTATACTGCGTATTTCCTACACATCACATCTACAAATTTAACAGTTTTTAGAGTAATGACATAATTCCTACACATATACTGCATATCTTCTACACAGTTTTTAGTGTAGTGACATATGTCCTACAGAGATACAGCATACCTCCTACACACAAAAATCTATATGGTCACATTTCCTACACTGCCGTGTATTCGGGGAGGAGCCTCTGTCTGTACTCGGCGCTACTGTCTCACTGCTCGCCTGACGAGTCGAGTTGATTCGAGTCTTCGGGACAGGCACGAGTCGGGTGTAGGAAATGTGGCGCAACCTAAATAGGGAGAAAAGTATCGTTCACATTCAGACACGCGTCAAGTTGATTCGAGTTTAGTCTCAAACCAGCAGTATTCTTTCCTCCATTCGTCTGGACAGACGGTATTTCTGGGCCTTGTAATCCACTGCTGTACTCCACCAAGCATGGCTAGGATTGAGAGGAACATCCGCTTCAATGCAGTGGTTTACGAAGATAACTTCTGGATTCTGGTACACTCACGCGTACTAAAAGTTGCTCAGGGGTGGGTCCTTCCTCCCCCTACTCCACCCTGGGCAGGTGGAAGGGGGGAGTCTGGTCCAAGTATTCCCCCACCTTCCACCCCCAAACTATCCCCAACTGCCCCACCTTGACAGCTGGCAGTTAGTGATTAGCAACGATTTTTCTCATGTATTACAAATTATTGTTAAATAATCATTGCACATGCTTACAATGGTCAACATTTAAAATATATTAGGAATGTATTAATACAATATACTGTACTGTATAATTGCATTCTCAAAATGAGTTTCTATACACAACGAGGGATAGAAGAATCTCGTCTGTAGTGTCTTGTCTTGTCTCTCTCTCTCTCTCTCTCTCTCTCTCTCTCTCTCTCTCTCTCTCTCATTGCACTACTTTCTACGATCAAGACTTACCGGTAATGTGATTTTAATATAATAATACCGTAATTAAATCATACAGTATTCAGGATATTATTGCACAATTGCAATAACCAGCAACGTGCCCTCTACGATCTACTCCTAGGTTCTCAAATCACTTACACAGTCGGGCTTTAATATCATTAAAGGAAAGGACTAAAGGCAAATATTGGCTTGAATAGTGTTGCGACTATTATTGATTGTTTCGTCTATCATTTCAATCTGTTTCTCCCATTAATCACTACCATACATACTATATACGGTCTGCATTTCATTTTATGTAGCCAATGCACTTATTTTCTTCAATCAATTAAATGTAGAACTCGATACAAATTACTATCAAAGTCGGTGTTAACTTTTAGTAAGGTTTGAGCATAGTGCCCCTGAGTAGCAGGGCTCGCCTTCTCATTTCCCCCTTCTCTGTCACTATCTATGACCCCAGCCTCTCACCTCTACAAACCCCCAAATAATGAATAGGATAAATAGACAGTTTTACCATCAACTCTACTTTAAGTGTATCGAATGCAGACAGCATTCATCACACACACTAATGAAGGGAAATATAACACATTCAGACCCGTTAAATCTTGGTTGTAGAAAGTGTGCTATGAGAGTTACAATGAGTTACAAGGAATAGTTAGTATCTCAAAGACCTTGCGGTCCATTACAGTCAAATACTCGAAGTGGAAGGAGAATTTTTTTCAGTGCACTACACTCCTTACAGAGTGTGCAAAATACTATCTACTGTCTTCTTAAACTGCTCAACTGAGGAAATGTTTACAACTACTAAGGAAAGTTTGTTCCAGGCAGAACAGATCATAAATGGGAAACAGTTTCCACAAATACTAGTGCTGAACCTTTTCAATTATAACTGCCAGCCATGGTTGCGTATTTTGTTCATATTGAGGCTAAACATTTTGCTATGATACACATTATCAAACCCATTACATATTTTAAAAACTTGAATGAACTGACATCATAGTCTGCGTGTTAAGAGAGAGAGAGAGAGAGACAAGACCACTACAGCCGATATTCTTCTAACCCACGTGTATAGAAACTAGTTTTGAGAATGCAATTATACAGTATATTGTATTAATACATTCCTAATATATTTTAAATGTTGACCATTGTAAGCATGTGCAATGATTCTTCAACAATAATTTGTAATACAAGAGAAAGATCGTCGCTAATCACCAATTGCCAGCTAGAGAAGGAAGGTGGGGGAGTTGGGGATAGTTTGGGGGTGGAAGGTGGGGGTAGACTTGGACCAGACTCTCCCCTTCCACCTGCCCAGGGTGGAGTAGGGGAAGGGAGGACCCACCCCTGAACAACTTTTAGTACGCGTGAGTGTACATCCGAAATGTGGCCAGAAACAACAAGCTATACCTGCGTTGCGTTCAGCACCCCAAGTGTGGAGGAAGAGCCGTCTTGTCGGAGGTAAAAATTGTAGTTGAACTGCCCCCCCCCCCCCCCTTATACAATTGTGGGTAAGAAAAGGGTATTTAAAGTGTCCCATATTCGTGATATTATATTGGTAGTGACAAACCCATCTTACACCAATTAGAAAGTTAATTCACCATCGATAAACCTAATAGATGTAATATACCTTTTTCACCATCGATATACCTAATAGATGTAATATACCTTTTTCATATTATATTTATACCCTATTATTATTCAGAGTGTAGCGTAAATCACCATCAATATACCCAATGATTAACCCCTTCTGTACCGAACGTCATCATTTTTATTATAGTCTGGCAATGATGAGATGATTTAATTAAGCTTAGGAAGGACGTCTACCTATTAAAAGGCAGCATACTATCTCAATTAATACTTTTAGCTCAATTAATAATTTTAATAAATAATGTAGCTGAAATCAAATACAAAAGACGTCGCTGGCACAGAAGGGGGTATTATAGGGAAGAGGCTCGCACCCTTATTGTTCATGTTTTTCCCCCAGATTTTGAGAAATTAGTGTTTTCATGGTTTTAGTTATAATTCCAATGTGGGATACACGATGGGCTTTGCCCCCCTGGTAACGTTCAACAAGACTACATCTGCCTTATTTACCTTGTTTTTTGTTTTTTCTTCAAGGAATATAGTGTTTCATAGTTGTTTTGCATGGTTTGAGTGGAGGATTTGCATAAACTTATCCATTATCTATCAATCTGAAGATACAGTGTCAAATTGCGCCATTTATTGGGTGAATCGCGTTTTTACAGTAGGTAAGGGAAATTGTGGATACATTTGATACACGATGAGTTGAGGGGGGCGTTGCCCCCCCTTGATTTATTGTCATCCTCATATATGTAGATCTGTAAGGGGGCAAAAACAGGTTGACGGTATTTCGGTTTTGTGAGCAACGCTCACGCCATTTATTGGGTGAATCGCACCCACCCCATCATTCAAAACAAGAAGGAGGGGGCAAATCCCCCCCCTCAACCCATCCTGTATCCAAAGGCAAACAATATTGTATAGTTGCTCTGAAAATGACATATCTGAGTATTTTAAGATCGTTGGATAATGGGAGAAATAACATTTACCGGGGATTGTAACTAATTTCAACTACTGTATAATGATGAAAACTACCTAAAACCAAAGAGAAAAACCATGGGAAAATTAGTGGTAGTTTCGGTTATATTTTCCATTCTGTATAATAAGGCTGCGAGGCTATTCCCTATAATTATCCAGAAGGGGTACTCGGTATCAGAATAATTGTAGGAGATATGACAGTATAATTGTAGGAGTTATGCCGGATGTACCGTGTGGTGTAGGAGATATGCTGGGTACTCTGTGTTGGTGTAGGGAATGTGCTGGACACTTATTTTTGTGTAGGAAATATGACCGACTATGTGTAGGATATGTGGCAGTACTCCAATTTGTGTAGTTATGTAGATGATGTGACTACGCCCTCCCCCCCCTGTATATGTGTGTGTGGTGTGTGTGTGTTTGTGTGACAGAGAGAGAGAGAGAGTAAGAGTATGTGCGAATGTGCACCCTGTATATAATATATATATATATATATATATATATATATATATTTTCTTTAATACATACGAGGTTGAAAGAAATGGCAATTTCTGCGTTGGAAATTTTATTATTCAAAGTTTCCAGGTCTCTGATGAGTTTTCGCTGGGTGGCAGGAAGTAGATGAAGGAGATGAGCAAAATTCATGGTGGTACAGGGTTACATAAATGTACATGATGATACAGGATATACGACGCGTTTCACTGGACAACCAGCATTATCAAGTAAGGAAGGAATGATATAAAAGGTAAACAGGAAGGGTATATATAGAGGGTGGAGGATCAGAGGAGGCGGAAAACAGGGGGCAAAAGTCTGCTATTGGTGGAAGCGTAAACTAGGAGAGAGAAGGGGTTAACCGCTTCACGCATGCGCACTGGATGCGGGATGGTGGGCAGTAGGTGGGGTCGAAGCTGATTGGCTGCGTGTCGAGGGGCGTGGCCTAAGTTGTGTGGCGCCTGCAGAAGACGAAGCTGAAGGAGGTAGCGCGGGGGGCTGCGTCAAGGGCACCGGGGGGCGAGGAGGGGTGTTAGGTCCTGTAGGGTAGTGCCTTTTGGCAGAAGGAAGGATCTGAAGGTCCAGAGTTTGGTTGTTGATGTTGGGATGTAAGGCTTGGATATATAAAGCTTCGAGTATAGGTAATCTCCTTGGGTCACTTTCTTTATCGAGTATGGTGGTGTGTTTCTCTAACTCGTTGCGTGTGAGGTGAGGGTGGTTAGGGGTGAGATAGTGGTCTTTGATGGCTCCAGCCTGAAGGTGAAGAGTTAACCGACGTGAAAGACGAGTCTGCGTCATACCAATATAGGAATGAGGTCCACAGTCCTCATAATTACAGGTATGTTGGTAAATGACGTGATCGTCGGTCATCGGGCTCTTTATCTTGGTGGAGGCTGGTTTGTTGCGGAGAACGAGGTTGGAGGTCTTGGGGGATTTGTAATAAATTATTAATTTGATTTTGTTTTCCGGGTTGGTTGGGTGGACATGCTTGGAGATTATTTCTTTTAAGACGGCCTCGTCATTGTTGTGTTCAGAGGACATGTAAACATGTAAACAATGAACACAACAATGACGAGGCCGTCTTAAAAGAAATAATCTCCAAGCATGTCCACCCAACCAACCCGGAAAACAAAATCAAATTAATAATTTATTACAAATCCCCCAAGACCTCCAACCTCGTTCTCCGCAACAAACCAGCCTCCACCAAGATAAAGAGCCCGATGACCGACGATCACGTCATTTACCAACATACCTGTAATTATGAGGACTGTGGACCTCATTCCTATATTGGTATGACGCAGACTCGTCTTTCACGTCGGTTAACTCTTCACCTTCAGGCTGGAGCCATCAAAGACCACTATCTCACCCCTAACCACCCTCACCTCACACGCAACGAGTTAGAGAAACACACCACCATACTCGATAAAGAAAGTGACCCAAGGAGATTACCTATACTCGAAGCTTTATATATCCAAGCCTTACATCCCAACATCAACAACCAAACTCTGGACCTTCAGATCCTTCCTTCTGCCAAAAGGCACTACCCTACAGGACCTAACACCCCTCCTCGCCCCCCGGTGCCCTTGACGCAGCCCCCCGCGCTACCTCCTTCAGCTTCGTCTTCTGCAGGCGCCACACAACTTAGGCCACGCCCCTCGACACGCAGCCAATCAGCTTCGACCCCACCTACTGACCACCATCCCGCATCCAGTGCGCATGCGTGAAGCGGTTACCCCCTTCTCTCTCCTAGTTTACGCTTCCACCAATAGCAGACTTTTGCCCCCTGTTTTCCGCCTCCTCTGATCCTCCACCCTCTATATATACCCTTCCTGTTTACCTTTTATATCATTCCTTCCTTACTTGATAATGCTGGTTGTCCAGTGAAACGCGTCGTATATCCTGTATCATCATGTACATTTATGTAACCCTGTACCACCATGAATTTTGCTCATCTCCTTCATCTACTTCCTGCCACCCAGCGAAAACTCATCAGAGACCTGGAAACTTTGAATAATAAAATTTCCAACGCAGAAATTGCCATTTCTTTCAACCTCGTATGTATTAAAGAAAATGTATTACCTGGCTTTACTAACATATATATATATATATATATATATATATATATATATATATATGCGTGTGCGCGCGCGCGCGCGCGTGTGTGTGTGTATGTATGTGCTCGGAAGTTCAGCACCAAGTTTAGTCATTACGTTTAACAAGGTAATCCCAGCTTCTTACCGTACCTAAATAATTGGTCCCTATTACTACCTCCCACCCCCCCCCCCTCTCTCTCTCTCTCTCTCTCTCTCTCTCTCTCTCTCTCTCTCTCTCTCTCTCTCTCTCTCTCTCTCTCTCTCTCCAGCCAATCCATCATTCCTCACACACAGGTCTGGTGAACGAACTAATGAATTATCTTCTTAATTTTCCTCCGCCCATTTGGTGACTGATGATCCTTTTATGAGCCTCCACAATGCTGGGGGAGAGAGAGAGAGAGAGAGTAGAAGGAAGATTGGCATTAGTAAGAAGAAGAAGAAGAAGAAGAGTAGAAGGAGGAAAGAGTGAGTGAAGGTGAGAGAATATGCAAGAGTGAGTGAGTCCAGTAGGTGTGTTTTACGTTGTTTGTGTATTTTTCCTGTGTAATTGCATTGTATGTATGGAGGTGTGTGTTCCTTAATTATTATGCCGTGTGTGTGTGCGCGCGTGTGTGTGTGTGTGTGTGTGTGTGTGTGTGTGTGTGTATGTGTACAAACATTGGTGATTTCATGGATACAATTGTCATAATATGTGTAGGTTTATGTGTAACATTTGATTGAACCGACAGTTTACATGTAGGCATATAGTTTCTAAAACATATAGTTTCTAAAAATCTAGGAATAGTGTTTTGGGCTAGGTTAGATTAGGCTAAGCTTAATCTTATGTAGGTTTAAGCTACGAACGATGTACTCGGAAACATGCATAATTTATGTTTGTACTGATAAAATACGCCGTCGCTTACGTGTGTGTATGTGTGTGTGTGTGTGTGTGTGTGTGTGTGCTATATACACACAGCCCACACACACACACCCTGGTCTCCCTGTGAGAAACACTGCTGATACAAATATAACTTCCTCTACCTCGCTCTATAATGGTGTATGTATTTATATTTTCCTGCACACACTCACACTCTCTCTCTCTGTCTTTATTTATATGTCTCTCTCTTTATCTATCTATTTATCTATCTCTCTATCTACCTATCTATCTATCCGTACTCTAACACACACACACACACACACACAGCCTGGAGAGCGAAACACACCGCTGATACAAATAAAACTCCCCCCAAAACAAAGATTCAGTGACCAAATGTACCCTTGTTGGACTCGAACCCCTGCGGCCATATCCAGTGCACGACAAGAGAGAACTTTTCCTTGTGAAGATTTGGGCTTTTGACGTATTTTTCTTTCAGACATCAATGGCTGTATTTTTAAACAATATGTTGTATACGGAATTGTTTTACCGAAATGTAATCATGAATCATCATCATCAGTATTAGTAGTGCTTGTAAAATAAAATGTATGAGCAATATATAAAAAAAATAAAAAATAAAAAATAGTAGTCTACATTTATATATTTATCTATACAATTTATCCGTCTACATTTTATTAAGTACTATATGTGGTGTATATGTCATATATATATATATATATATATATATATATATATATATATATATATATATATATCTATGTATCTATCTTCTTTCCCCAAATATACTCTCTCTCTCTCTCTCTCTCTCTCTCTCTCTCTCTCTCTCTCTCTCTCTCTCTCTCTCTCTCTCTCTCTCTCTCTCTCTCTCGTAATAATTACAAATCTCCCACTCGTGCCTAAAGTAGATCAACTTGTACCTCATTAAAAACAAATCCCATTAAGGGCGGGGGGGGGGTTCTTTTAGGGGGTGTTAGGGGGTGTTAGGGGGTCACAGTAATGGGACTTCCTTTAGGGATAACCATTATTTTGATATATTTCGGGTTACACACACACACACACACACACACACACACACACACACACACACGCACGGTAGTTATTTATTTATGATTTAAACCCAAAATAACAAAAGCGTAAGTAGACAACTCAGATCCATGGTTAATTAAAGTTAATTGACCACTTACGAGTTTCGTTCTGTAAGGAAGTTGGAGTTGTGGCCATCAATATTTAGCAGAATTATCAGCTAAAATATGGTCATAATACATAATTATATGAATACATACAACCAAATTGATCATACTTTTTATCCATCAGAAATCCACATAATTATTGCATTTCTCTTTATCGATGTTCACGGCTCCAACTTCCTTATAGCCTGAAACTCGCAAGTGGTTAATTGTACGTTACACTAGCACTAATTTTCATTAATTTATTTATATTTTGATATACATTATACTCATACATTGTAAACTGAGTTTACCATTTTCATATTAATATCATTGTACAGTACCGGTACATCATTCTTTTCTCATGCTCAACCACTAGATTGTACAATGTGTATTGTCAGCTCATCGGGCTGCCATTCTTTAAATACGCCGTTTATTATTATTTATTACACACACACACACACACACACACACACACACACACACACACACACACATTCACACACACACACACACACATAGCGAGAGAGAGATCTAAAACTACCTTAAACTTCTCTAGCTTGAACAAAGGAATATTATGATTTCAAGCGAGTGATATCTGTCTACAATGAGAGAGAGAGAGAGAGAGAGAGAGAGAGAGAGAGAGAGAGAGAGAGAGAGAGAGGTTGGGAGGATTAAAGTCACAAGGGAACTAGGGCGTGAAATAGAGATTGACGGAAAAAATTAATAAAAGAGGAGAGAGAGAGAGGGGGAGAGAGAGAAGGGGGGGGGGGAGGGGCATTGTGTGAAATGGAGACCGGCAAAACATAAATAAAGCAGTAGACAAAACAATGAATGAAGTAGTGAAGAGGGAGGGAAGGAGAGGGGTCAAGAGGGGTGGAAGGGAGAGAGAGGGAAGGAATAGGGGAAGGGAGAAGAGAGAAGGGGAGGGGAGGATAGGGAAGGGGCAGGGCGGGGAGAGGGAGGGTAGGGGGGAGGGAGGAGAAGAGAAACGAGAGGAGGGAGGGGAGGGAAGGGGAATGGAGGGTGAAGAAAGGAAGGGAAGAGAGAGGATAACAATTAAAGAGATTGAACAATATAATAGACCCCATAAATCAGACTAGGGACAAAGTGAGGACTGAGTCAGAAGGCGGTATGTGGGATGGCGGGTTTATTACAAAGTGAGGACTGATTCAGAGGGGGGCAGAAGAAGGCGGGTTATGGTGGGATGGGCGGGTTTATTACAAAGTGAGGACTGAGTCAGAAGGCGGGTTATGGTGGGATGGGCGGGTTTATTACAAAGTGAGGACTGAGTCAGAAGGCGGGTTATGGGGGGATGGGCGGGTTTATTACAAAGTGAGGACTGAGTCAGAAGGCGGGTTATGGGGGAATGGGCGGGTTTATTACAAAGTGAGGACTGAGTCAGAAGGCGGGTTATGGGGGGATGGGCGGGTTTATTACAAAGTGAGGACTGAGTCAGAAGGCGGGTTATGGGGGGATGGGCGGGTTTATTACAAAGTGAGGACTGAGTCAGAAGGCGGGTTATGGGGGGATGGGCGGGTTTATTACAAAGTGAGGACTGATTCAGAAGGCGGGTTATGGGGGGATGGGCGGGTTTATTACAAAGTGAGGACTGAGTCAGAAGGCGGGTTATGGGGGCATGGGCGGATTTATTACAAAGTGAGGACTGAGTCAGAAGGCGGGTTATGGGGGGATGGGCGGGTTTATTACAAAGTGAGGACTGGGTCAGAAGGCGGGTTATGGGGGAGGGGGGGGTTTATTACAAAGTGAGGACTGAGTCAGAAGGCGGGTTATGGGGGGATGGGCGGGTTTATTACAAAGTGAGGACTGAGTCAGAAGGCGGGTTATGGGGGGATGGGCGGGTTTATTACAAAGTGAGGACTGGGTCAGAAGGCGGGTTATGGGGGGATGGGCGGTTTATTACAAAGTGAGGACGGAGTCAGAAGGCGGGTTATGGTTGGATGGGCGGGTTTATTACAAAGTGAGGACTGAGTCAGAAGGCGGGTTATGGGGGGATGGGCGGGTTTATTACAAAGTGAGGACTGAGTCAGAAGGCGGGTTATGGGGGGATGGGCGGGTTTATTACAAAGTGAGGACTGAGTCAGAAGGCGGGTTATGGGGGATGGGCGGGTTTATTACAAAGTGAGGACTGAGTCAGAAGGCGGGTTATGGGGGAATGGGCGGGTTTATTACAAAGTGAGGACTGAGTCAGAAGGCGGGTTATGGGGAGATGGGCGGTTTATTACAAAGTGAGGACTGTCAGAAGGCGGGTTATTGGATTACAAAGTGAGGACTGAGTCAGAAGGCGGGTTATGGGGGGATGGGCGGGTTTATTTCCTCATTTATATATATATTTTATTGTTTATAGTTTCCTCCCTAGACCTCCATCAAGCTTACCCCCCCCCCCTCCCTCCAATACCCTCCTTCAAAATATATTTGTAAATTTGTTGATAGACAAATTTTCCGGCCAAAGGCCGGTTTCTCTTACATTACAGGCTCGCTATCGCTCGCTAGGAAATAATCGACACCCAAATGACACGAAAAGTCTTGATATTGACAAAGAAATGGGGCGAAAGTTCTTAAAATTGCCAAACTAATGGGCCGAACGTCTTAAAATCTGAAAACTAATGGGGATATCTGGTGCAGGGCTGGGTGTTTGTTTGTCTATCCTTGTTGTACTCCATTAGTTATTAAGAGATTGTAAGATGTTTCAACTCATTAGTTTGGCGATTATATGACGTTTTATCCCATTAAGGTGTCGATGTTTTCTGGGCGAGCGATAGCGACTCTGCAAATTAGGAGACATAGCTGTGAGTGTAGCATTGGATAGTATAATATAATGGATGAGAATGAGAAAATGGCAAGTAAAGTAAAAAAAAAGGAAAACAAAAATATATAGACTAAATGGATGAAAGAATTATAAATGAAATATATAGGAGAGATTAGAAAGGCATATGGACATGACTTATGAAAAGCGAGTGCAATGTTAAATGTGTGAGAGAGAGAGAGAGAGAGAGAGAGAGAGAGAGAGAGAGAGAGAGATATACAGGAGAGATTAGAAAGGCATATGGACATGACTTATGAAAAGAGAGAGAGAGAGAGAGAAGATAGATGAGATAGATTATAGATAGAATAGCCTTGGCCTTTTTACCAATCTGGCAATTTTCGCTGCTTAATGAAAAACTCGCCAATATTGCCTAAGCGCTCTCTCTCTCTCGCTCTCTTCCACACCCCTTCCTTCCCTCTGAATCCCCCGTTTCCCCCCTCCAATTCATACTCCCGTCTTCCTCCCCTATCCCCTTCCTCCCCTATCCCCTTCTTCCCTCCACATCCCCCCCTTCCCTCTGAACCCCTCTTCCTCCCCTATCCCCTTCTTACTCCTCCCTTCCTCCCCTATCCCCTTCTTACTCCTCCCTTCCTCCCCTATCCCCTTCTTCCCCCCCTTCCCTCTGAACCCCTCTTCCTCCCCTATCCCCTTCTTCCCCCTTCCTCCACCTCCCCTCTCTCCCTATTCCTTCCCTTTCTCCCCCTCTCTCCACCTCCCCTCCCTCCCTATACACACTCTATTTCTCCCTCCCTATTACCCTCCATTGCTCCCGCCTTCGTCCCTATCTCCTCCATCCTCCCTCCCTATACCCTCTATGTCTCCCTCCCTCCCTCCCTCCCTATACCCTCCATGTCTCCCTCCCTCCCTCCACATCCCCTCCTTCCTCCCTCTCTATACCCTCCATGTCTCCCTCCACATCCCCTCCTTCCTCCCTCTCTATACCCTCCATGTCTCCCTCCACATCCCTTCTTCCCTCCCTCCCTATACCCTCCATTTCTCTCCCTCCCTCCCTCCACATCCCCTCCTTCCTCCCTCTCTATACCCTCCATGTCTCCCTCCACATCCCTTCTTCCCTCCCTCCCTATACCCTCCATTTCTCCCTCCCTCCCTCCACATCCCCTCCTTCCTCCCTCTCTATACCCTCCATGTCTCCCTCCCTCCCTCCACATCCCCTCCTTCCTCCCTCTCTATACCCTCCATGTCTCCCTCCACATCCCTCTTCCCTCCCTCCCTATAGCCTCCATTCTCCCTCCCTCCCTCCACATTCCTACACCCCCTCTCCCTCCTATACCCTCCATTTCTCCCTCCCTCCCTCCACATTCCCTACCCCCTCTCCCTCCCTATACCCTCCATTTCTCCCTCCCTCCCTCCACATTCCCTACCCCCTCTCCCTCCCTATACCCTCCATTCTTCCCAATTCACAGTCTCTCCCCTTTTCCGATCTCCTTATCTTCGTCATCGAGAAAGAGAGAGATAGAGAGAGAGAGTCTCATAATTCAATGGTTTAAAGGGCCTTTCAATGTTATGGTATTGTCATATTCTAGCAGTATGTCAGTATCACGATATTTTGTCAGAATCATTCCCGTCACATCTATTGTATATTAGCTAGACGTTCATGTTTAACCCCTTCAGCACGATAACGTCTATTTACCTTGGATTCTGGCTAAAGTTAGACGATGTTATGCAGTTTAAGAAGGACCTATGTTATTGAGAGGGTATAAAGAGGTCGTATTTACCCATATGAGTCGTAGAGTTAGATTATATGCTAAAGAAAATCGTCTAATGGTAACCAGAAGATGAAAATTAAATCATCGTGCTGAAGGGGTTAAGCTTTACATTTTCAGAATAACTTAGTTAGACGTTTTAGACTCAGGTTTTCTATAAGTATAAAGTTGGATCATGTAAAATAAGTATGAATCGTGTATGGTAGAGTTTTAGGTTGGGTGTCTGATCAGGTACTGTCACACATAAAAGTTTGGGGACTTCACCTTTTTTTTAATTATGCAAGTATATATCTGGAAAATAATATATGAATGGAATTTAGTTTAGATCAAATGCAAAACTTTTTTTATAACGAAAAACATAGCGGGTCCACGAATGTTTATAAGTGACTGTCCAGTAAAATATCGCGGATTCGTAATAGCTTTCGAACACTTTAGGAAATGATGAACCTTGAGGAATTATACATGGAACGTAGTTAACCCGCAAAGTACCGGTGACGTCTTTTTAATTATATTCTGGCAACTATTGGATGACTTGATTAAACTTAGGAAAGACCTCTAATCATGAAAAGGCTGATTATATTATTTCATTAAGCTCAGGAAGGACCTCTATCCATGAAAAGGCTGCAAGCTATTTTGATTAATCCGTTTAGCTACCTCAAATCCGCTCTAAGCTGAATACAATCGTGTAATAGTTGCCAGAATGTGATGGTAAGGACATCCCCGGTACTGAATGGGTTAATAATACTGTGCTGTTTATCTAGCATAGACCCTTCTCATTTAACACCACCAACACCACCACCTCATACACCTACACCACCTATACCTCTCTTCCTCCTCCAATACTACCACCACCACCACCAACTTCTGTTCCTCCTCCTCCTCCACCACAGCAATAACAACCTCCTCCACCCTACCCCACCATTTTCCTCCACCACCATCACCTTCTCCTCCTCCTCCACTACCACCACCACCTCCCCCTCTCACCACCACTTCCAGCGCTCAACACAACTTTTTGTCTTTATCTTTATACCCAATTTCCGCTGTGTGTGAGCTTTGGGTCCCCAGGGACAACTTTACCCTCAACTTTGTGGCCACACTTGTTGACAAAGAAGGAAGGAGAGGGAGGGGAAGGATGGAAGATAAAGGGGGGAAGGTCGGATGGAGGGAGAGGAAGGATGGAGGGGTGAGGGAGAGGATGGGGTGAGGAAGAGGAAGGATGGATGGAGGGATGAGGGAGAAAGGAGGAGGGAGGGGAAGGAGGGGAAGATGAGGGTGGAGGGAAGGAAGAAGGATGAAGGTGTAGGAGGATGAATTGGAGGGGAAGGAAGAAGAAGGAGGAAGGGAGAGGGATGAGGAAGGAAGGATGAAAGGATGAGGGAGGTGAAGGATGGATGAAAGGAGGAAGGAAGGATGAAGGGTTAGGAAGGATGAAGGGATGAGGGAGGGGAAGGAAGGAAGGAGGCTGGGAGAAGGAAGGATGAAGGGATGAGGGAGGGAGGGATTTGAAAGATGAAAGAGGAGTGAACCAAACAAACCACCTTCGGTTAGGTAGGGTTAACCCTTTGAAGACTGTGACACATTTTGACAATAATATTCTGGCTATCGTTCGACGGTGTTTATACAGTTTAAGAAGGATCTGTGGGAATTTTACGGGTAAAGACTCTCAATTAACCCTCTCATTTCCATATACCCTTCCTAATCTGAATAAAATCGTCTAAAAATGTCCCGGTCGAAAGCTGGTTCCTTCTAAATATACAGGCTCGCTATCGCTCGCCAGGAAAAAATCGACACCTAAATGGCACGAAAGGTCATAATATTGACAAAGAAATGAGGCGAAAGGTCTCAAAATCGCCAAACTAACGGAACGAACGTCTTAAAATCTCAAAACTATTATGCTAAGCAATGAGGGAGAAAGGGGTCCAGAAAAAGCGACTACCTCTCCCTTAACCCTTTCAGTAACATACCGGGGTATTTTTATATGTTGTATTCTTTTTGTTTGGCTTACACTAACGATTAGTATATACAGCTTAAGAAGGCCCCCTACATACAAAGGGATAGATTTTGTTACGTCCAATGATGTAACTCACAATACACTGACCCCTTTTCTAATTGATAAACAAAACCCCCTTCCCCCCTTTCTGTAACTGCCGGTAATTACGGTTTTTTTTTTTTTTCTAGCTAACATTTAGACGATTTTGTGCAGTTAAAGTAGGATCTGTGGTAGTAAAAAGGGTGAAGTGAGATAGTTCGAAGTCGGTTAATTACTGAAGGCCCTTTCTAAACTGGATAAAACCGTCTATCAGTAGCCAAACTAAAAATATAAGGATGTCGCCGGTACTGAATGGGTTAATAAAATAGTCTAATAATAGCCATAGCAAAATAAAGGCGTGCGCCATAGTATACTGAAAGGGTTTAATACACAGATTGTATGCACATTAATGAACCTACGAATCAAAATGGGTGCAACGTCCTTAACGCCTTTGAAAAATTATGACTTAGTTTTGACAGTTTACTCTGGCTATGTGCCTATCATATAGCCGATTATGACTTTATTTTTGAACAGTTTACCTCTGGCTATGGCCTATCATGTAGACGATTTTTGGAAGGATTCTGTAGGGATTATAAGGTTTTAAAGACGATCTCAATCAACCCTCTGACTTTCATAATTATACCCGTCCTAATCTGAATAAAATCGTTTAATGATAGCCAGAAAACAAGAAATGCGTCATTGTGTCTTCTAAGGGTTAATTAGCCAGTTATTTACTCTGCGATCCTTCCTAAGCTCAATACAATCGTCTAATGATAGCTAGGGTGAAATGATAATGACGTAAGTGTTGGCTTAACATTCGTAGATTCAATTGGGTGCATTCTTACAGTGTAGGCTACAATCGAGGAAAAGTAGGCAATAGCCTAATCTTTACCCAAACGCTCTAAACATTCTGAAAGTGGATCAACATCTTGTGATAATACAATACAGACGTATGTTTCACCTGGTTCATTCCGTTCATACAAATATATTTTCAGTTCACCGATTTAATTTTTTTTTTATTTTTTCCGCGAGTGGACAGTGTATTTCACGTTTGCGTATGTCAGACTACATCAAGCAGGGTCTCCAGACGCTGTTTCCAGGGTTAACGTAGCAATCTTCCGCTAGATTAGTCTTATAAAATTAGTATAATATATTTAGATAGTGCAACCTGCGTGATAACTTTAGATAAAGGGCACAAGCTTTAGAAAATAGCATTACAATGTATTAGCCTAAATATTTAAATTATCCATGAAATGACTGGAATTAATGACATATGATGGCAATTTTCGCTGGATAGAAGTAACACAAGGCATTTAGCTAAATTTACAACACTTGGTCTGCCTCGATTCTCGCTAAATCCTCCAAGCAATATTTTAATTTATAGTCATTGTTTATCCCAAGTATCATAAATTGTAGCTATGTAGGCAATATCAGTATAATTGTATCAACGACAAAAGTTTGTTCCCCCAACCAGCCACTGAGTGAATCCGAAACACCTGGGAGTTGACAAACTAAGCATCTTAACCCTTCCTCCCCGGGCTGTCTTAGCTAATGACGGTCGCCCAATAACTTGCGATAATGGCCGAAAAAAAACGTCTGAGGCCTCGGCTACCGTATGGTTTATGTTTATTTTCACTGCTAGAACTTTCCCACTCCATCTATTAATCGTAGTGCGGTTTTCAATCTGTATTTTGGGCATTTAGTAGAGCTCTGTATAGTCAACTGGTTCAGTTTGTGATGACGATTTCAGTGGAGTCCAATATTGCCAGATGAATGTTGCGCAATATGGGGGGCTTTTGTTAGACCTACTAATTATCGTCATGACGTCAGAACAATAACATTGAGGAGTCTTCTGCTGCTTGTTTTCGGAGGTGCGGGGACGAACGGTTGGGTTTTGTTGACATAGGTCGTACGGTCACACGGGCGTTCGAGAACCAAGCTTAATTAGGCTATTAAGCTCATGCCTTAGATAAGGCATACCGGGTAGCGGCCCTTCTTTCGTGCTGTCCTTACCTAAGGCAGCCCGGGTAGGAAGGGTTAAAGAAGTGCCATTTATACCCAATTAATGCTTCGTTTTCCGACCCCCAGGTGATTCGGATTCATAAAGTAGCATGTTGGGGGAACACACTTTTGTTGTTGATAGTAGGCTTCTGTAACCTACATAGTGATATTATTAAAGATCAGGGTGTCAAATCAGAGCAATTTTGTGTGAAGACTAACGGTGCACTTGTTACGGAAGCCAAATCTAGTTGCTAGCACATAGTATTTTACAATGTAGTAATGGTCAAGATATGAGAAGGAATAGGCCTACCAGACAATTAACATGAACTATTATTGTTTTGGCCATGTCGTACGTCGCTCCCAAAGACATAGGCTACTTTGAACTATAAACCACAGTTTTTATTCTTCACATACACAATAATAAAGACTAAAAATAATGGACCAGTAATATTGAAAAGACGTCTCCGGTACAGAAGGGATTAATTATAAAAGCTTGGCAATAAGATGATGCTGAGACATAATAGCCTAGTGCCCTAGTAGCTTCACATTTTCCATAAGGTATCGAGAAATCAGTTGCTAAGGGATTCAATTTATCATAAGCTAAAAATATACCGCGTATTCATCTAGCTAATTTTGATAACTAATGTAGAGAATTTTGTGTTGCAGAATTGGTAACATTGAGTCACCAGTACTCACCATGTGCCGCGGTGGTTCACTAATAACAAAGACATGGAGGGGGGAGGGTGACTCGTGTTTAAGCCGAACATATTATCCTTCCCTTCGAGCATGTGTGCACTTGGACTTCTAAATCAGGTAAGTTCAAAACATTAGGGGAACCATGGCTATATTATCCGGCAGCATGATGTGAGTGAGTTGCAGAAAATGATGGAATGAGTATAACAAGTGACAGCTGGCAGTTCCTCTATCCTGTTCCAAGTACTGTAGCCTGTAGGTCAAAACTTGAATAGAGGCTAAACCCCTATTACTCACAAACGACGAGAGTAATCGAGCTAGTATTTGTACCATTTGGGAAGGGTCATCCATAGAATAGGTATGGAAATGTAGAGCCCATTTGCTCAAGCCTTGTCCTATTGAGTTACAGAAGTTAAGGTTCACAATGTCTGGCCTACCTATTTGGAGCAAGGTACAGTATATATAGCCTAGTATGGTCTTGTTAGGTGGCTTAGGTGTACACTCGTAAGCCATATTATGTGTTATCCTTTTGAATCTATCCATTACCCTACATAATGTCCTATTTATTATGGCTTTGCACCCCTTATTTTTTTTCCTGTTTTTTTTTTTTTTTTTTTCCTCCAGATTTTGAGAAATTAGTGTTTTCATGGTTTTGGTAATCATTCCCAATGTGGGATACAAGATGGGTTGAGGGTGGGAGCTTCCCCCCCCCCCCCCCCCGCCCAAGATTTATTGAAATAATCATCTATGTTGCCAGCAGGGGGTAAATATCGATTATACTACATAAAGAAGGCATTTGTAAACAGTGAGGATTTCCGAAGGAGCTCAGAGACTGATTAGACTAGGAGTTTTTCCGGTACGATTTTAGTTACTGGACACCTATTTGACCGGTACCGCCAACGATTTAATACATATTTGTTTTAGGTTTCCACGCATCCCCACCATCTACAACCGTTTCTGGTGTACGAACCACGTAAAAAAGCAATGGGTGACACTTTAATAATGATATA
>CM064541.1:29838711-29913388 GCA_032716605.1 Paralithodes platypus
GCGAGTTTATTGACATCGCCCCCCATCCTGTGAGGGGACACCCACGTAGTAAGGCCTACCTACTGTGCTCAAGAGCCATTATTCCACTGAAACAACAGCATCGTCGTCTGGTTACATTCATATTTGTGTTTATACCATCCGGTTGTCATGATTCCGATGTGTTATTTATAGTTTCCTCATTTAATGGTCACATGGTCTGGATATACGGAGCTCAACAAAAAAAAAAACAAAAAAAAAAAAACAAAAAAAAAAAAAAACAAAGCAAGCAAGCTTGTAGTGACTGAATTATTAATTGAACAGGTTGTAAATAATAGCACTACAGAACTAGTGCAATCGTATGAGGAGACTTTTCATAGTTTCATTACATCAATGCGTTATTGAGATCATAGTTAGCTGAATACAATTAATTACAAAATAGCACTGGTAGAATTGATTAAACACCGACTGAAGCTTCAAATAATGCACTCGTTTTTCCAGGGACTACCACTCGGAGAGAACATTGAAGTCAAACGGCTCGTCAACCAACACTTAATATGCTGGAACATAAACCACTGTGTGGTTTTGTTGTGTGTATTTTCGTTTTTTCCATTCCCTGTTCTTTTTTTTTCCTCTTTTTTTTCCTTTAATAAATTGGCTGTGGTTCATCTTCTGCTGTTTATGTTTAATTTTAGACTGCTTTTAAACCATTTTTGTTGCATCTTAAATTTGGTTGTTGTGCATAATAGTCCTTGATTTTCTCTAGAGTGTGGGTCCCTTGTGGATAGTTCTAGTTTGTGCCATATTTGTGTTGCTTGTCTATGGATTCGGACATTTACTGGTCGTGTGTTTGTGCATATTCGTGTATTTGTTGTGTCGGTCATTGTATAGGGGTATCTTTGGTTTGTGGCGAATCTTAGGGGGCTTTGTTTTATTTTTTTTTTTTTTTTTTTTGTAGTGGGGGTTTTTTTTTATTTTTTTTTTTAAGGGTGTGATTGTGAGTTTGAATATGCTTAGTGGGTATTCCAAGAATGTCAGGGGGTAAGGAAATGTGATTTGTATATTAGAAGACTGTGATTAACGAGACGTGTAACATGTGGAGGGAGGTGGTAGAAAGAGAGGGATCTCGTTGGGGGTGGAAAGAGGGGGTGGGACGGGGGGGTAGGAGGCTTTAAATAATTTTGGAAAATATTTCTTCTCCATATACTACAAGAGGGAAGAAACGACATCACAGAGAGAGAGAGAGAGCGAGAGAGAGAGAGAGAGAGAGAGAGCAAATGATAATACTGAATATATCTGAGCTTTAACCCTTTTAAACCAGAACCTCGTTTCATTGTAGTGTTTTCCATTTTGGCACTTTAAGGGGAGATGGGTCACTTTTCTGGGCCCCCTTCTTCCTCATGTTTAGCTCTATGTGTTATAAGACGTTCGGCCCATTAGTTTGAGGATTTTAACACCTTTTACCCCTTTTCCTTGTCAATTTTAAGACCTTTCGTCCCATTTAGGTGACTATTTCATCCTGGCGAGCGATAGCGAGCCTGTAATTTTAAGAGGAACCGGACTTCGGCCGGGACATTTTTCTACCGAAAATGTACAAATTTATCTTGAAGGGGGGGTCTAGGGGGAGTTTTTTTAAGTTTGATGGAGGTCTAGGGAGGAAACTAAAACAATAGTAAAAAGATACATAAATGAGCCAATAAATACGCCCATCCCCCCTTAACCCTTTTAACCAGAACCTCGTTTCAATGTATTGTTTTCCATGTGGCACCTTAAGGGGGCAGTGCTTGATTTTTGGTCTATATATTTATTTAATAATTTGTTTTTTAGTTTCCTCGCTAGACCTCCATGAAGCTTAAGAAAATACCCCCTAGACCCCTTTTCAAGATATATTTGTAAATTTTTTTGGTAGAAAAATGTTCCGGCCGAAGGCCGCTTCCTTCTAAAATTACAGGCTCGCTATCGCTCGCCAGTAAAAAATCGAGACCTAAATGGCACGAAAGGTCTAAATATTGACAAAGAAATGGGGCGAAAGGTATCGAAATCGTCAAACTAACTGAACGAACGTCTTAAAACCTTAAGACTAATATGCTAAACATGAGGGAGAAGGGGGTCCATAAAAGGCGAGTAGTACGCCCTTAAGAGCGTGTTTAGTTTATGGAATCACTTCTCTGGATCGAGGCTTTGAGCACGGATCATTTGGCTTCATTTAACTCGTTCACTCGGAATGCTTTTGTCCTTTATCCAGGTTACTGCCAGAGAGAGAGAGAGAGAGAGAGAGAGAGAGAGTACGACGACTTAAGGGGAGATCTCCACTTAAGGGATTTTTTTCTTGACCCCTTTCTCCCTCATGTTTAGCCCCATTGCTTTTGATATTATAAAACGTTTGCCCCATTAGTTTAGCGATTTTAAGAACTTGCACCCCATATTAAGACCTTTCGTGCAATTCAGGTGTAGATTTTATCCTGGCGAGCGATAGCGAGCCTGTAATTTAAGAGGAACCGGCTTTCAGCCGGGACATTTTTCTACCGAAAATGTACACATTTATCTTGAAAGGGGGTCTAGGGGGTGTAATTTTAAGATTGATGGAATTCTAGGGAACGAATTAAAAACCTCCCCTTAACTATTCGAACTGCACACACATAGTCTCTCTCTCTCTCTCTCTCTCTCTCTCTCTCTCTCTCTCTCTCTCTCTCTCTCTCTCTCTCTCCCACACACACTAGGGGAGGTGTGGTGGAGTGGTCTTGTCACTGGACTGGTAATCCAATGGACCAGGGTTCGAATCCCAATGTGTCAATAGGAAGATATTATTGGGATGGAATTTGTGCTGTACCTGGTATCAGTGCATTACCACAAAGCCCACCGAAACGCCAAATAAATACCGCCATTGTTCCCTGATTAAATAGCACTGTATGGATATTCCCATATTCAAAACAGGCTACAGGGGGACAATGCCTAGTGAGTTCATTACTCAATAGGTAGCATTCTGAGAGTGAGGGTCCGAGTCTAGGAGGTAAGACAGTGAAGCACTGGAGCGATGAAGCTTCAGAGGTGGGGCTGCTTCGACCAGTTAGTTGGCAAGTAAGCCCCATGCATCCTGCGAAGGCAAGATGGTAGGGGCTGGTTGCAGCTAAAAAAAAAGAGCTTCACATTTCTCACCCCATTGACTGGAACGAGACCTCACAGGCTTCACCGTTCAATGATTAGCGGTTAAATGTACAGGCTCTCAGCCTATGCCTGAGAGGGAGTAGTTGGAATATAGAAAAAAAATATATCTCTCTCTCTCTCACACACATTAACCTACCCTCCCCCCACAATAAACCCGGTCACTATAAGAGCAATACTCCACACCTCCTGACTTATAGTATAGTAGGTCACCAGCAATACTCCACACCTCCTGACTTATAGTATCGTAGGTCACCAGCAATACTCCACACCTCCTGACTTATAGTATAGTAGGGCACCAGCAATACTCCACACCTCCTGACTTATAGTATAGTAGGTCACCAGCAATACTCCACACCTCCTGACTTATAGTATAGTAGGGCACCAGCAATACTCCACACCTCCTGACTTATAGTATAGTAGGGCACCAGCAATATTCCACACCTCCTGACTTATAGTATCGTAGGGCACCAGCAATACTCCACACCTCCTGACTTATAGTATCGTAGGGCACCAGCAATACTCCACACCTCCTGACTTATAGTATCGTAGGGCACCAGCAATACTCCACACCTCCTGACTTATAGTATCGTAGGGCACCAGCAATACTCCACACATCCTGACTTATAGTATCGTAGGGCACCAGCAAACATTGAAAACATCGTACAAATGCATAAGAAACAAGAACAGAGAATGGTAAAATACAGTCTGTAGATACGACACGAACGCAGTATTTTTAACCGTCCTTAATGAATACTTTTGGATTAAACAATACATAAATACTTTAATATATATATATAGAGAGAAAGATAGATAGATTGTGTGCGCGTGGGTGCGCTGTGATAGAGGGGGGAGGGGGGACTGTGGAATAATATCGTAAATATATTCAAACTTCTAAATTATCCTTCTACTTTTGAGCCTAATAGAAGGAAGGATTCACTTATAATAATACGAGGTGAATATACCGTGTCTCTGTATAAGTCTTTCATTATTGGAGGAGGCGTTTGTAGATTTTAAGGGGGAGGTAGCCGCTTTTTCTGGACCTTCTCCCTCTAGTTTAAACCCATTAGTTTTGAGATTTTATGACGTTCGTTCCATTAGTTTGGCGGTTTTGAGACCTTTAGCCCCATTTCTTTGTCAATATTAAGATAATTCGTGACATTTTTTCCTGACGAGCGATAGCGAGCCTGAAATTATAAGAGGAAACAGCCTTCGGCCGGGACACTTTTGTTACCGATACAATGTACAAATTTATATTAAAAGGAGGTTTCGGGGGGGGGGGGGGGGGGGAACCTTGATGGAGGTCTAGCGAGGAAACTCAAAATTCTGTCTATGATATATAAATAGAAAGAAACCCGAGCACTACCCCCTTAACCTCTTCTGTACCGGCGACGTCTATTAAATGTTATACTATATATATTTAGACGACTTTATTTAGCTAAGAATAAGGGCTCCAGCAAGTGACAGGCTTCGAACTATCTTAATTTACCCATTTTACTACCACAGATCCTTCTCAAGCTGCACACAATCGTCTTAATATAGCTAGCATATAATATTAAAGACTTCGCCGGTACAGGTCCTCTGTCCATCCTTCATTCTTCCTTCTCCTTCCTTCCTTCCTTCCTTCCTTCCTTCCTTCCTTCCTCCCTCCCTCCCTCCCTCCCTCCCTCCTTTCTTCCTTCCTCCCTCCCTCCCTCCTTTCTTCCTTCCTTCCTTCCTTCCTTCCTTCCTTCCTTCCTTCCTTCCTTCCTTCCTTCCTTCCTTCCTTCCTTCCTTCCTTCCTTCCTTCCTTCCTTCCTTCCTTCCTTCCTTCCTTCCTTCCTTCCTTCCTTCCTTCCTTCCTTCCTTCCTTCCTTCCTTCCTTCCTTCCTTCCTTTCCTTCCTTCCTTCCTTCCTTCCTTCCTTCATTCCTTCCTTCCTTCCTTCCTTTCCTTCCTTCCTTCCTTCCTCCTTCCTTCCTTCCTTCCTTCCTTCCTTCCTTCCTTCCTTCCTTCCTTCCTTCCTTCCTTCCTTCCTTCCTTCCTTCCTTCCTTCCTTCCTTCCTTCCTTCCTTCCTTCCTTCCTTCCTTCCTTCCTTTCCTTCCTTCCTTCCTTCCTTCCTTCCTTCCTTTCCTTCCTTCCTTCCTTCCTTCCTTCCTCCTTCCTTCCTTCCTTCCTTCCTTCCTTCCTTCCTTCCTTCCTTCCTTCCTTCCTTCCTTCCTTCCTTCCTTCCTCCCTCCCTCCCTCCCTCCCTCCCTCCTCCCTCCCTCCTTCCTTCCTTCCTTCCTCCCTCCCTCCTTCCCTCCTTTCTTTCTTTCTTCCTTCCTTCCTCCCTTCCTCCCTCCTTCCTTCCTTGTCTCCCCTCCCTCTCACCTGCACTTATCGCACGTCGAACAAACTGAGAAAAGTTGGGGGGGGGGGGGGGGCTGAAAAATAAATGGTCCTCTTTAAAACTGTCTGGGGGGGATAGGAGGTGCGCACCGGAGAGTGGGAGGGAATTAATGAGAGAGAGAGAGAGAGAGAGAGAGAGAGAGAGAGAGAGAGAGAGAGAGAGAGAGAGAGAGAGAGAGAGAGAGAGAGAGAGAGAGAGAGAGAGAGAGAGAGAGAGAGAGAGAGAGAGAGAGAGAGAGAGAGAGAGAGGGAGGGAGGGAGGGAGTGAGTATGTGTGTGTGTTTTAGCATATTATATACAGTATATAGAGGTACCGGTATATAGAAGTAATGGTTATATATTTGAAAGAAAACTACATAGCTATTAAAATAATCAAAATACAAATAATGTGATATATTGATAAAGGTAGATAGACAGACATCCCATAGACTATACCCTATTCCAAATAAGTAGGCCAACATTCTTAAACATTTACCTCAATAACTCTCTTAAGTAACCCAATATCACCTTTACTATTTAACCCCTTCTACACGATGACACCTTTTTACCTTTGATTTTGGCTAAGATTAGATGATTTTATGCTGCTTACGAAGGACCTAATTTATTCAGAGGGTTTATTGAGATTGTATTAGGCCTTTGATGCTTAGAGCTACATTATAAGGTAAAGCACATCGTCTAATGGTAACCTGAATAAGACTAATATTACGTTATCGTGCTGAAGGGGTTATTGCTATGCCCTGTTCCAAATAAATAGGCCAGGAATCGTGAAGCCTAACCTCTGTAACTCACAATGGGCTATAGCAAATGGGCTGTAAATCTCCACACCTATTTCCTGGGTGATCCTTCCCAAATGGTCAAATTATTAGCTCAGTTACTCTAGTGGTTTGTGAGTTATAGAGGTTAATGTTCAAGAGTTGTGGACTACATTTTTGGAACAGGGTATAGTACCAGCTTAAGATTGTCAGACTGATTACACTGGTTACAGACTACATTCACATCCACAGCCATCCAACAGTATGATAACACTCCACAGGCACCTCCCATACAATACACAACAATGAGCAGGTCTATACCCTGTTCCAAATAAGTAGCCCAAACTCTTGAACAGTAACCTCTATAACTCGCAAACGACTAGAGTAATCCAGCTAATATTTCTACTATTAGGGAAGGGACAGCCAGAGAATAGGTATGAGAATTTACAGCCCATTTGCTCCAGCCATTCTTGAGTTACACAGGTTAGGGGTCAGGATTTCTGGCCTACCTACTTGGAACAGTGTATAGCAACTCTCCCTTGAAAAAAGCTAGAGACTCAAAGGATTGCCTCGATGGATTCCATTCATTCATTCAATCAGGACATCTGGTAAGAGAAAGAGAGTGAGAGAGATAGGTAGGTTGGTAGATTGAGAGAGATAGAGAGAGAGAGTAACAATATCGAGTAACCTAAAACCGAGTCAACCATGTTCAGAAGTTGTTAAGAAGGCAAACAAAATAATTGGCTTTATAGGCAGGTCATTTGAGCATAAATCCAAAGACGTTATCCTAACCCTTTACCATTCCTTAGTCCGCCCTCTTCTGGAATACTGCGTTCAATCCTGGTGCCCATATTACCAAAAATATATAGACAAGCTAGAACGAGTTCAACGTAGAGTTACCAAAATGATACCTAGCCTAAAGAACAAACCATACGAGGAGCGTCTTAGAGAATTAAATCTATTTCCTTTAACCCAGCGCAGATTAAGAGGCGACTTAATTCAAGTGTTCAAAATCATCAAAGGCATCGACAATATGAACTGTAGTAAGTATATACTTCACTATCGACCAATCTAATTACACGCGGGGAAACGGGTGTAACATTATTGGTAAATCTTTTAACTCACACGAAGCTAAACATTTCTTCTTCAATCGAGTTGTCAACTTATGGAATGGGCTTCCCCGAGATGTTATAGACTGCAGCACCGTTGATTCATTTAAACTTCGCCTAGACAAATATCTCGCATCAAACCCGCGACTGACTGCGTTTGTAAATGAATAACTTTATTTTATCCTCCCCTCAGTTACTAACCCATCTGTCCCCTACTAACTTCCTAATCCTGCCACGGACATTAGTTCCAGGGCAGTAGTTCCCTTTCCAATGTTCCCTTACCCACTCTAAACCACTGTTTGGACACTTGATCCTCAGTGTTTTGGAGGACAAGCAGCCTAGAAGGGTCACTAGACCTGTTGTTGTTTGATTTCCTTTGTACTCCCTCTTCCTACCCTCCCTCTCCTCCTTTTCCTCCTTCTCTCTCTTCTCTCTTCCCTTCCACTCTTTCTCTCTCTCCCTCTTCTCCTTTGTCTCTATGACAGGGATTTTTAGCAGCCTGAGCTCTCTTAAAAGTGTGTGCGAGAGAAGCTACAGGGACTCTCTCTCTCTCTATCTCTCTCTCTCTCACACACACACAGTGGTGGGTGGAATGAGCGCCGTCTGCTTTGCTATCCTTACCTTCCACTTTGTAGAAAATTCTATGTTAGCATTTAGTCCTGACTGCCTAGTAGGGACTGCAAGGTCTGTGCAATCTGTGTATCTATATAATATATGTAAATGTCATCATAATTAACCAATTTGTTACTGCTTGCTTTCCTTTACACCCAAGATAAACCTCCCCTTCCCAACTGCCAACAGATGTGATCTCATTGCAAGCTCCAGTTCCCCTGCCTAATGCCTGTTTTACATGCAGACGCCCATTTGTCCCTGTTTAACTCCACGGTTTTATTCCCAAGTTCGGCCTGTCTTGTTTAGCCTCTCTAATTATGGGGCGTGACCTCTCTAGGTTGTGTCCATTCGGCCCCATTCAGCCAACTATTTTAAGACGTTTATCCCCATCCAGTTGTCGATTTATACCTCACCATATTTTCGATAATGAGTTAGACAGGTCTCTAAATTTGTAAATTTTTCGATAGAAAAACGTCTCTGGCGAAGCCGGATTTCTCCGTACAATGCTGGCTCGCTGTCGCTCGCCAGGAAAAAATCGACACCTGGATGGAGATACATGTCTTAAAACAGTAGGATGAATGGGTCCGAATGGATACAATTTTACAAAGAAAAAAAAGCAGGGCACCCCCCTTAAGCGAATGTCACACCACCATAATTACCATTGGATTGTATGCGAGTCTGTAAATCCGCTTTGTGTTTATCGGATCATTTTGAGAACCATAATGTTTTCGTGTTTGTGATGTGTTGTTTATATGTGTGCCCTGTGGTAGTTGTGTACAAATAATATGAGCTACATAAAAATCCTTTCCTAAGATGAAAACACAAAAATGTATTGTACAGTATACAGTATGATGTATTGTACAGTATACAGTATGATGTATTGTACAGTATACAGTATGATGTATTGTACAGTATACAGTATGATGTATTGTACAGTATACAGTATGATGTACAGTATACAGTATGTATTGTACAGTATACAGTATGATGTATTGTACAGTATACAGTATGATGTATTGTACAGTATACAGTATGATGTATTGTACAGTATACAGTATGATGTATTGTACAGTATACAGTATGATGTATTGTACAGTATACAGTATGATGTATTGTACAGTATACAGTATGATGTATTTTACAGTATACAGTATGATGTATTGTACAGTATACAGTATGATGTATTGTACAGTATGATGTATTCCACGACTTCATATTCTTTTAACCCCTTCTGTACCGTCGACATTCTTTGTATTCTATTTTGGCTATTACAAATCGATTTTATTCAGTTTAAGAAGGATCTCTAGCAATTACAAAGCTTCGTACTATCTCAATCAACCCCTTCAACTACCACAGAGCCATCGTAAGCTGAATTAACCCTCTCACATCCTGACGCGATTTTTGAGCCTATTAGGGATACTTTAAAGCCTTTGTTACCGTCAGGGGTATCTATAAACCTTTAGTTTGTTTACTTCAACCTCTGCAGTTGTCTTTGAGTTTGCTGTGGGCAGAAAACTAATTTTGGAGAGGTAATTATAACAGTGAGAGTAATCTATTTCGTATTGCTAATCTGGCAACCTCTGCGTCCTATGGTCGTGAGAGGGTTAATCCTCTAAATATAGCTAGAATAAAATATAACAGACGTCGCTGGTACAAAAAGGGTTAATCGAATAACGTGCCGCTAACTAAATTCGCTGCTAAATATTTCCAATAACACCGAATTGACCTACTCTCTCTCTCTCTCTCTCTCTCTCTCAACTTAGGCAATTCCGGGTAAAGTTAAGTTTGTGGAGCCGCTGTAATTACAATACTGATTACCTTACCTGCCTAACTACCTGTGTGTGTGTGTGTGTGTGTAATTACAATACTGATTACCTTACCTGCCTAACTACCTGTGTGTGTGTGTAATTACAATACTGATTAACTTACCTGCCTAACTACCTGTGTGTGTGTGTGTAATTACAATACTGATTAACTTACCTGCCTAACTACCTGTGTGTGTGTGTGTGTGTGTGTGATTACAATACTGATTAACTTACCTGCCTAACTACCTGTGTGTGTGTGTGTGTGTGATTACAATACTGATTAGCTTACCTGCCTAACTACCTGTGTGTGTGTGTGTGATTACAGTACTGATTAACTTACCTGTCTAACTACCTGTGTGTGTGTGTGTGTGTGTGATTACAATACTGATTAACTTACCTGCCTAACTACCTGTGTGTGTGATTACAATACTGATTAACTTACCTGCCTAACTACCTGTGTGTGTGTGTGTGTGTGTGTGATTACAATACTGATTGCCTTACCTGCCTAACTACCTGTGTGTGTGTTTGCGTGTGTAATTACAATACTGATTACCTTACCTGCCTAACTACCTGTGTGTGTGTGTGTGTGAGAGAGAGAGAGAGAGAGAGAGAGAGAGAGAGAGAGAGAGAGAGAGAGAGAGAGAGAGAGAGAGAGAGAGAGGGAGGGGGGGGGGGGGGGGCAGAGTATCAATCAATGGGGGCATAGGCAGTGACAGCGCCTAGCCGAACTCACCCTCCGACTCCGCTCCGGGGTATCCTACCGGGCGAGACTCCAGGTATCTGCCTGACCCATATCAAGTATGCTATCCATGATTGGCTGACTTGCCTCAGCTATGAGTTCCGTGGTCTTCCCATAGACCTTCTCCAATCAGGGTTGTATGTGGGTGTGTATTTGCGAATGTGTACCCTGTATGGGGGTGCGCCACATTTCCTACACCATGTATACTGCGTATTTCCTACACATCACATCTACAAATTTAACAGTTTTTAGAGTAATGACATAATTCCTACACATATACTGCATATCTTCTACACAGTTTTTAGTGTAGTGACATATGTCCTACAGAGATACAGCATACCTCCTACACACAAAAATCTATATGGTCACATTTCCTACACTGCCGTGTATTCGGGGAGGAGCCTCTGTCTGTACTCGGCGCTACTGTCTCACTGCTCGCCAGACGAGTCGAGTTGATTCGAGTCTTCGGGACAGGCACGAATCGGGTGTAGGAAATGTGGCGCAACCTAAATAGGGAGAAAAGTATCGTTCACATTCAGACACGCGTCAAGTTGATTCGAGTTTAGTCTCAAACCAGCAATATTCTTTCCTCCATTCGTCTGGACAGACGGTATTTCTGGGCCTTGTACTCCACTGCTGTACTCCACCAAGCATGGCTAGGATTGAGAGGAACATCCGCTTCAATGCAGTGGTTTACGAAGATAACTTCTGGGTTCTGGTACACTCACGCGTACTAAAAGTTGCTCAGGGGTGGGTCCTTCCTCCCCCTACTCCACCCTGGGCAGGTGGAAGGGGGGAGTCTGGTCCAAGTATTCCCCAACCTTCCACCCCCAAACTATCCCCAACTGCCCCACCTTGACAGCTGGCAGTTAGTGATTAGCGACGATTTTTCTCATGTATTACAAATTATTGTTAAACAATCATTGCACAAGCTTTCAATGTCAACATTTAAAATATATTAGGAATGTATTAATACAATATACTGTACTGTATAATTGCATTCTCAAAATGAGTTTCTATACACAACGAGGGATAGAAGAATCTCGTCTGTAGTGTCCTCTCTCTCTCTCTCTCTCTCTCTCTCTCTCTCTCTCTCTCTCTCTCTCTCTCTCTCTCTCTCTCTCTCTCTCTCATTGCACTACTTTCTACGATCAAGACTTCCCGGTAATGTGATTTTAATATAATAATACCGTAATTAAATCATACAGTATTCACGATATTATGTTCACCATTATTGCAATAACCAGCAACGTGCCCTCTACGATCTACTCCTAGGTTCTCAAATCACTTACACAGTCGGGCTTTAATATCATTAAAGGAAAGGACTAAAGGTAAATATTGGCTTGAATAGTGTTGCGACTATTATGGATTGTTTCGTCTATCATTTCAATCTGTTTCTCCCATTTAATCACTACCATACATACTATAAACTGTCTGCATTTCATTTTATGTAGCCAATGCACTTATTTTCTTCAATCAATTAAATGTAGAACTCGATACAAATTACTATCAAAGTCGGTGTTAACTTTTAGTAAGGTTTGAGCATCGTGCCCCTGAGTAGCAGGGATCGCCTTCTCATTTCCCCCTTCTCTGTCACTATCTATGACCCCAGCCTCTCACCTCTATACAAACCCCCAAATAATGAATAGGATAAATAGACAGTTTTACCATCAACTCTACTTTAAGTGTATCGAATGCAGACAACATTCATCACACACACTAATGAAGGGAAATATACCACATTCAGACCCGTTAAATCTTGGTTGTAGAAAGTGTGCTATGAGAGTTACAATGAGTTACAAGGAATAGTTAGTATCTCAAAGACCTTGCGGTCCATTACAGTCAAATACTCGAAGTGGAAGGAGATAAAAAAAAATCAGTGCACTACACTCCTTACAGAGTGTGCAAAATACTATCTACTGTCTTCTTAAACTGCTCAACTGAGGAAATGTTTACAACTACTAAGGAAAGTTTGTTCCAGGCAGAACAGATCATAAATGGGAAACAGTTTCCACAAATACTAGTGCTGAAAATTTTCAATTATAACTGCCAGCCATGGTTGCGTATTTTGTTCATATTGAGGCTAAACATTTTGCTATGATACACATTATCAAACTCATTACACATTTTAAAAACTTGAATGAACTGACATCATAGTCTGCGTTTTAAGAGAGAGAGAGAGAGAGAGAGAGAGAGAGAGAGAGACAAGACAACTACAGCCGAGATTCTTCTAACCCACGTGTATAGAAACTAATTTTGAGAATGCAATTATACAGTATATTGTATTAATACATTCCTAATATATTTTATATGTTGACCATTGTAAGCATGTGCAATGATTCTTCAACAATAATTTGTAATACAAGAGAAAAATCGTCGCTAATTACTAACTGCCAGCTAGAGAAGGAATATGGGGGAGTTGGGGATAGTTTGGGGGTGGAAGGTCGGGGTAGACTTGGACCCGACTCCCCCCTTCCACCTGCCCAGGGTGGAGTAGGGGAAGGGAGGACCCACCCCTGAGCTACTTTTAGTACGCGTGAGTGTACATCCGAAATGTGGCCAGAAACAACAAGCTATACCTGCGTTGCGTTCAGCACCCCAAGTGTGGAGGAAGAGCCGTCTTGTCGGAGGTAAACATTGTAGTTGAACTGCCCCCCCCCCCCCCCTCCTATACAATTGTGGGTAAGAAAAGGGTATTTAAAGTGTCCCATATTCGTGATATTATATTGGTAGTGACAAACCCATCTTACACCAATTAGAAAGGTAATTCACCATCGATATACCTAATAGATGTAATATACCTTTTTCACCATCGATATACCTAATAGATGTAATATACCTTTTTCACCATCGATATACCTAATAGATGTAATATACCTTTTTCACCATCGATATACCTAATAGATGTAATATACCTTTTTCATATTATATTTATACCTTATTATTATTTAGGGTCAATATACAGGAGGCGCTACAATTTAGGTAGCAAAATTGTAATGGTAGTTTTGGGTTCCTATCATCATATGCTTCATTTCTATATACTTTTTATCCCAAAGCGCTATATTATTGTATTTTTACCCTTTTAACCCCTCATTTTCCCTGAACTTCATAGCCCTCCCAGCTAGTGGGGGGCGTGTTTTTAGATTGTTGGATAATGGGTAAATACTCATTTCCGCTCCTCTTCAGTATAAAACCACACTATATCTGAAGGAAAAATTACAAAAAACAAAATAAAACTTACTGAAATCGCTGTCGGTCCAAAAAGTCAGGTTTACCGTTGTTTTGCATGGTTTGAGTGGAGTAATAATAATAATAATAATAGTGCTTAAAGCTAGCGCATGCTAAGCTAGCTAAGGATAGCTCAATAAGGCCGAATAGGCGTATTTCCATTGGAGTCCTGTACTACTCCCCATCCCTTTGCTCATGAGGGATGGTAACCACTCAGTGCTTGTGAAAAATCTTTAATGCGCCGAGCGTGGGCGCGAACCCGGGCCTTCTGGGTGGAAGTCCGAGACGCTAGTCACTACACCAAGCGAGTCGCATAAACTTACCCATTATCTATCAATCTGAAGATACAGCGTCAAATTGCGCCATTTTTTTTTTTTTTTTTTAATATTCCAACTTACTCCCTCTCGGGCATAGGCTGAGAGCCTGAACATTCACAGCTGTACAATGAGCAGTGAAGCCCGTGAGGTCTTGTTCTAGTCTAGGGAGTGAGACATGTGAAGCACGTAGAGTACAACGAGCACCTGCCATCTTGCCTTCACATGAGGCACGGTGCTCACTCATGGCCCGAAGCGACCCCATCTCTGAAGCCACCTCGTTCCCGTGCTTCACTGTCTCTCCCCCTACACTCGGACTCTCACTCTTACACAACGCCACCTGTTGAGCAGATAACTCACCAGGCATTGCACCCCTATAGCATATTTTGAATATGGGAATATTCATACAGTGCTATTTAATCAGGGAACAATGAGGGTATTTTATTAGCGTTTCGGTGGGCTTTGTGGTAATGTACTGATACTAGGTACAGCACAAATTCCATCGCAATAATATCTTCCCATTGATACATCGGGATTTGAACCCGGGACCTTTGGATTACCAGGCCAGTGGCAAGACCACTCCGCCACACCTCCCCTTTATTGGGTGAATCGCGCTTTTACAGTAGGTAAGGGAAATTGTGGATACATTGGATACACGATGGGTTGAGGTGGGCGTTGCCCCCCTCACCCCCCCTTGATTTATTGTCATCCTCATATATGTAGATCTGTAAGGGGGCAAAAACAGGTTGACGGTATTTCGTTTTTGTGAGCAACGCTCACGCCATTTATTGGGTGAATCGCACCCACCCCATCATTCAAAACAAGAAGGAGCTTCATTGTGCGCAATGCTTTGTTTACGGTCTGGACTTATTATTTTCGAGTTATTTTTCGGTGTAATCGGGGTTTTTCAAGTGTCGATAACGAAATTCCTCCATGCGGACTATTATGAGAAACATATGGCGAGTCTAGTGGTCCCTATTTTCCCTAATAAATTGTTTCTAATAGGGCGGATGTAGTGTCCTTGAAGATTATCAATGATTATCCCACAGTGGATTATACACGAGTACAGTATAAGGATCCATAGACTTACATTGTCCCTAATAAATTATGTAGGTACTTATAACCGAAACTACCACTAATTATTTCTCAATATTTGAAGGATGTTGCAAATATCATATTAAAATTGTGTTTCAACTGCCGGAGATACATTTTATGTGCACTATATAAAGTACTGTAAAAAAAATCCCTATACCTCTCCCTATTAACGGCAGTGAAACTCTTATTAAGCCCCTTACTGTTGTTGTTGTTGTTGTTCCCTAAGCTGCCTGGCCGAACAGCCCCGAGTCCCTGAGAAAGGCCATGGCCACGATCGGGCTTTCCCACAGAGCTCTCATTGAGTGTAGATTGTGTTGTTGGCGTAAGTGGTTGTGTGAAATGCAGTCTTCTATGATGTGTTTAATGGTATGGGGTGCGGTGTTACATCCCGGGCAGGCGTCGACAACGGAGTCATCCAGTCTCTTCTGATAGCTCAGGAGAGCTGGATGGTGTCCGCATCTCAGCCTGGCCCCTTACTGTTAAAATAGATGCTGATTTCAATCATTCATGGGGGGGGGGGGGAGGGGGGGGGGGGGCAAAGCCCCCTCAACCCATCCTGTATCCAAAGGCAAAAAATATTGTATATTTACTCTGAAAATGACATATCTGAGTGTTATAAGATTGTTGGATAATGGGAGAAATAACATTTTCCGGGGATTGTAACTAATTTCAACTACTGTATAATGATGAAAACTACCTAAAACCAAAAAGAAAAACCATGGGAAAATTAGTGGTAGTTTCGGTTATATTTTCCTGTGTGTGTGTGTGTGTGTGTGTGACAGAGAGCGAGAGAGAGAGAGTATGTGAGTGTGGATGTGCGAATGTGTACGCTGTATATATATATATATGTGTGTGTGTGTGCGCGCGCGTGTATGTGTGTGTGTGTGTGTGTGTGTATGTATGTGCTCGGAAGTTCAGCACCAAGTTTAGTCATTACGTTTAACAAGGTAATCCCAGCTTCTTACCGTACCTAAATAATTGGTCCCTATTACTACCTCCCACCCCCCCTCTCTCTCTCTCGCTTTCGCTCTCTCTCTCTCTCTCTCTCTCTCTCTCTCTCTCTCTCAACGAACTAATGAATTATCTTCTTTTAATTTTCCTCCGCCCATTTGGTGACTGATGATCCTTTTATGAGCCTCCACAATGCTGGGAGAGAGAGAGAGAGAGAGAGAGAGAGAGAGAGATACAGAAACATAAATTGATATTCTTATAAAGAATGGTTATTCTTAAAAAGTTTTATATTACAAAATGTTCATATATACAACGATGTATATAAGAGTGTGTGTGTGTACAAACATTGGGGAGTTTATGGATACAAGTGTCATAATATTTGTAGGTTTATGTGGGCAAGTAGATTGAACTGACAGTTTTAGTGTACACATAGTTTAAACAAAAATTAGGAATCGTATTTTGGGTTAGGTTTGATAGGCTTGGTTAGATTAGGCTAAGCATAATCTTATAAAGGTTTAAACTACGAACGATGTACTCGTAAACATGTATAATTTATGTTTGTACTGATAAAACTGGCCGTCGCTTACATGTGTGTGTGTGTGTGTCCGTACTATATACTGTACACACAGCCCACGCACACACACCACAGTCTCCTGCTGATACAAATATAACTCTCTCTACATCGCTCTATTTGTTTATGTATTTATCTTTTCCTACACACACACACACACACACACACACACACACTCTCTCTCTCTCTCTCTCTCTCTCTATATATATATATATATATATATATATATATATATATATATATATATATATATATATATCCGTACTCTCACACACACACATAGCCTGGTGAGCGAGAAACACCGCTGATACAAATAGAAAACTCCCCCCAAACAAAGATTCAGTGACCAAATGTACCCCTGTTGGACTCGAACCCCTGCGGCCATATCCAGTACACGGCAAGAAAAAACTTTTTCCCTGTGAAGATTTGGGCTTTTGGCGTATTTCTCTTTCAGACGTCGATGGCTGTATTTTTAAGCAATATGTTGTATACGGAATTGTTGTACCGAAATGTAATTATGAATCTTGAACCATTATCATCATTCTCATCAACATCATCATCATTTGTAGTAGTAGTAGTTGTTGTATTAGTAGTTGTTGTATTAGTAGTTGTAGTAGTAGTTGTTGTTGTTGTAGTAGTAGTAGTACCAGAACTCAGTAAAGATAACAGGATCTCTCACTGACCGTATCATAGCACAAGATTCTGACGGTGAAGTAGACCAGGCAGACATCTACAACATCAGAAAGACCATCACGTCAGAGAGGCAAAACTCACAGAAAAATGACCTGGCACAATTGATGGGACAACTTTACCGGAGACAAACAAGAAAACTACAAATAGCACAAGAAACGGGCGCTTCAAATTGGCTGACAACAATACCAATCAAGGCAAAAAGCTTCAATCTCAACAAACAAGAATTTAATGATGCTATTGCACTGAGGTATGATTGGCCGATTGAAGGACTGCCCGATCGATGCGTTTGTGGAACCATCAACGATACAGACCACACCATTTTATGTAAGAAAGGAGGATTCATCAGCATCAGGCACGATGAAGTAAGAGATGTAACAGCGAACATGCTCAGGGAGGTGTGTAGAGATGTGGTGAGCGAACCATCACTCATTCCCTTGGATGGAGAGATCATGCAGCACAGGACGGCCAACACATCCACTGAAGCAAGATTGGACGTTAGTGCAAGAGGCTTTTGGACAAATGCACAGCGAGCATTCTTTGACATAAGAGTATTTGACCCAATGGCCCACAGCTACAGCGAGCTGTCTCTGGAGGCTGCACACAAGAGGAACGAACGAGAGAAGGTCAGGACATATGGAGAAAGGATCTTACACGTCGAACATGGCAGCTTTACCCCACTAGTTTTCACCACATCAGGAGGGATGGGACCCAGGGCCCAGTGCTTCTATTCAAGGCTAGCAGAGATCATCGCAGAGAAGAAGCAACAGCCTAGGAGCCACGTCGTAGCCTGGATGAGATGCCGTCTATCTTTCTCATTGCTCAGATCAGCACTACTATGCCTGCGGGGAACAAGAAGGTCTGCACCACAACCAGTGACGGTGGCAGAAATAGACTACGAGGCAGCAGTGGCAGAGGGTCGCATAGGAAGGAGACTGGATTGAAGTTGCATGGTGTAGAATAGTAGTATCTGATGCTTGTGAAATTTAGTATGTGTACAATATTAAATATATGGTAGTGGTGGTGGTGATGGTGGAGGTGGTGATGGTAGTAGTAGTAACATGAAATGTATGAAAAATATTAAATAAAAATCAATGTAGTAGTAGTAAAAAAAAAAAAAAAGTAGTAGTAGTAGTAGTAGTTGTTGTAGTAGTAGTAGTATAAACCAATTACTTTATGCAAGTACACCAACCTGTCTACGTTTATTTATTTATCTATACAACTTATCCGTATACCATTCTATATAGTACTCTATATATATTTATATCTATATCTATCTATATATTTGTCTATATCTATCTGTCTATCTTTATATATCTATCCATATTTATATATCTATCTATATCTATCTATCTATCTATCTATCTATCTACTGTATCTATCTTCTTTTTTCAATTTTCCCCGCCCCCTCCCAAATCATCTCTCTCAGAACTCTTACGACAGCAATATCTAATTTCTGGTCCTTCCCCAAATATACTCTCTCTCTCTCTCTCTCTCAATAATTACATATCTCCTACTCGTGCCTAAAGTAGACCAACTTGTCCCTCATTACAAAAATCCCATTAAAGGCTTCTAATGGGGGAGGGGGGGCTTTTAGGGGGTGTTAAGGGTTCACAGTAACGGGACTTCCTTAGGGAATAACCATTATGTTGATATATTAAGGGTTACACATACACACACACACACACACGGTAGTTATTTATTTATGATTTCAAGAAAAGAAGAAACCAAATCCAAGCTTAAGCAGACAACATAATTATATATCACTCAGAGCTATGGTTAATTAAAGTTAATTGTATGTTACGCTTGCACTCATTATCTTTATTATAATTATATTTTAATATATATTATACTCATGCATAGTAAGCTGAGTTTACCATTTTCAAATTAATATAATTGTACATCATTATTTTCTCAGGCTCAACCACTAGATTGTACAATGTGTATTTTCAGCTCATCGGGCTGCCATTCTTTAAATAAACCGTTTATTAATATTTATTACACACACACACACACACACACACACACACACACACACACACACACACACACACACACACACACACACATAGCGAGAGAGAGATTAGACTTAAGGAGATCTGAAACTACCGTAAACTTCTCTAGCTTGAACAAAGGAATATTATGATTTCAAGCAAGTGATATCTGTCGAGAGAGAGAGAGAGAGAGAGAGAGAGAATTAAAGTCACAAGGGAACTAGGGCGTGAAATAGAGATTGACGGAAAAAAATGAATAAAAGAGGAGAGGGAGAGAGAGAGAGAGAGGTTGGGAGGATTAAAGTCACAAGGGAACTAGGGCGTGAAATAGAGATTGACGGAAATAATGAATAAAAGAGGAGAGAGAGAGAGAGAGAGAGAGAGAGAGAGAGAGAGAGAGAGAGAGGAGAAGGGAAGGGAAGGGAAGGGAAGGGGGGGGGGGGGGGGGGCAGCAGCAGCGTGTGAAATGGAGACCGGCAAAACATGAATAAAGGAGTAGACAAAACAATGAATGTGAAGAGGGAGGGAAGGAGAGGGGTCAAGAGGGGTGGAAGGGAGAGAGAGGAAAGGAAGATGGGAGGGGAGGATGAGGGAAAGGGCAGGAGCGGTGGGGATGGGAGGGAGGGAGGAGAGGGGTCAAGAGGGGAGGGAGGGAGGAGAGGGGCCAAGAGGGGTGGAAGGGAGAGAGAGAGGGAAGGAAGATGGGAGGGGAGGGAGAGGGAAGAAGGGGGGGGGAGGGAGGAGATGGGTGGAAGGCAGGGAGAGAGAGGGGAGGGGAGGATGAGGGAAAGGGCAGAGCGGTGGGGAGGGGAGGGAGGGAGGAGAAGAGAGACGAGAGGAGGGAGGGGAGGGAAGGGGAATGGAAGGGGAATAGAGGGTGAAGGAAGGAAGGGGAGAGGGAGGAAGGAAGGGGAGAGAGAGGATAACAATTAAAGAGATTGAACAATATAATAGACCCCATAAATCAGACTAGGGACAAAGTGAGGACTGAGTCAGAAGGCGGGTTATGGGGGGATGGGCGGGTTTATTACAAAGTGAGGACTGAGTCAGAAGGCGGGTTATGGGCGGGTTTATTACAAAGTGAGGACTGAGTCAGAAGGCGGGTTATGGGGGGATGGGCGGGTTTATTACAAAGTGAGGACTGAGTCAGAAGGCGGGTTATGGGGGGATGGGCGGGTTTATTACAAAGTGAGGACTGAGTCAGAAGGCGGGTTATGGGGGAATGGGCGGGTTTATTACAAAGTGAGGACTGACTCAGAAGGCGGGTTATGGGGGGATGGGCGGGTTTATTACAAAGTGAGGACTGAGTCAGAAGGCGGGTTATGGGGGGATGGGCGGGTTTATTACAAAGTGAGGACTGAGTCAGAAGGCGGGTTATGGGGGGGATGGGCGGGTTTATTACAAAGTGAGGACTGAGTCAGAAGGCGGGTTATGGGGGGAGGGGCGGGTTTATTACAAAGTGAGGACTGAGTCAGAAGGCGGGTTATGGGGGGATGGGCGGGTTTATTACAAAGTGAGGACTGAGTCAGAAGGCGGGTTATGGGGGAATGGGCGGGTTATTACAAAGTGAGGACTGAGTCAGAAGGCGGGTTATGGGGGATGGGCGGGTTTATTACAAAGTGAGGACTGAGTCAGAAGGCGGGTTATGGGGGATGGGCGGGTTTATTACAAAGTGAGGACTGAGTCAGAAGGCGGGTTATGGGGGATGGGCGGGTTTATTACAAAGTGAGGAGGAGTCAGAAGGCGGGTTATGGGGGGATGGGCGGGTTTATTACAAAGTGAGGACTGAGTCAGAAGGCGGGTTATGGGGGGATGGGCGGGTTTATTACAAAGTGAGGACTGAGTCAGAAGGCGGGTTATGGGGGGATGGGCGGGTTTATTACAAAGTGAGGACTGAGTCAGAAGGCGGGTTATGGGGGGATGGGCGGGTTTATTACAAAGTGAGGACTGAGTCAGAAAGCGGTTATGGGGGATGGGCGGGTTTATTACAAAGTGAGGACTGAGTCAGAAGGCGGGTTATGGGGGGATGGGCGGGTTTATTACAAAGTGAGGACTGAGTCAGAAGGCGGGTTATGGGGGGATGGGCGGGTTTATTACAAAGTGAGGACTGAGTCGAAGGCGGGTTATGGGGGGGAGGGGGGGGTTTATTACAAAGTGAGGACTGAGTCAGAAGGCGGGTTATGGGGGGATGTGCGGGTTTATTACAAAGTGAGGACTGGGTCAGAAGGCGGGTTATGGGGGGATGGGCGGGTTTATTTCCTCATTTATGTATATATTTTATTGTGTATAGTTTCCTCCCTAGACCTCCATCATGCTGACCACCCCTCCCCCTCCCTCCAATACCCTCCTTCAAGATATATTTGTAAATTTTTCGATAGACAAATTTTCCGGCCATAGGCCGGTTTCTCTTACATTACAGGCTCGCTATCGCTCGCTAGGAAATAATCGACACCCAAATGACACGAAAAGTCTTGATATTGACATAGAAATGGGGCGAAAGTTCTTAAAATCGCCAAACTAATGGGCCGAACGTCTTAAAATCTGAAAACTAATGGGGATATCTGGTGCAGGGCTGGGTGTTTGTTTGTCTATCCTTGTTGTACTCCATTAGTTATTAAGAGATTGTAAGATGTTTCAACTCATTAGTTTGGCGATTATATGACGTTTTATCCCATTAACGTGTCGATGCAAATTAGGAGACATACTGTAGCTGTGAGTGTAGCATTGGATAGTATAATATAATGGATGAGAATGAGAAAATGGCAAGTAAAGTAAACAAAACGAAAACAAAATATATATAGACTAAATGGATGAAAGAATTATAAATGAAATATACAGGAGAGATTAGAAAGGCATATGGACATGACTTATGACAAGAGAGAGAGAGAGAGAGATATATATAGAGATACTGTAGATAGATAGATAGAGAGATAGATAGATAGATAGGGAGGGAGGAGCCTTGGGCCTTTTTACCAATCTGGCAATTTTCGCTGCTTAATGAAAAACTCGCCAATATTGCCTAAGCGCGCTCTCTCTCGCTCTCTTCCACACCCCTTCCTTCCCTCTGAATCCCCCGTTTCCCCCCTCCAATTCTTACTCCCGTCTTCCTCCCCTATCCCCTTCTTACTCCTCCCTTCCTCCCCTATCCCCTTCTTACTCCTCCCTTCCTCCCCTATCCCCTTCTTACTCCTCCCTTCCTCCCCTATCCCCTTCTTACTCCTCCCTTCCTCCCCTATCCCCTTCTTCCCTCCACATCCCCCCCTTCCCTCTGAACCCCCCTTCCTCCACCTCTCCTCTCTCCCTATTCCTTCCATTTCTCCCGCCCTCTCTCCACCTCCCCTCCCTCCCTATACACTCTATTTCTCCCTCCCTATACCCTCCATTGCTCCCGCCTTCGTCCCTATCTCCTCCTTCCTCCCTCCCTATACCCTCTATGTCTCCCTCCCTCCCTCCCTATACCCTCCATGTCTCCCTCCCTCCCTCCACATCCCCTCCTTCCTCCCTCTCTATACCCTCCATGTCTCCCTCCACATCCCTTCTTCCCTCCCTCCCTATACCCTCCATGTCTCCCTCCCTCCCTCCACATCCCCTCCTTCCTCCCTCTCTATACCCTCCATGTCTCCCTCCCTCCCTCCACATCCCCTCCTTCCTCCCTCTCTATACCCTCCATGTCTCCCTCCACATCCCTTCTTCCCTCCCTCCCTATACCCTCCCTTTCTCCCTCCCTCCCTCCTCATTCCCTACCCCCTCTCCCCCCCCTATACCCTCCATTTCTCCCTCCCCTCCACATTCCCTACCCCCTCTCCCTCCCTATACCCTCCACTTTCTCTCCCTCCCTCCACATTCCCTACCCCCTCTCCCTCCCTATACCCTCCATTTCTCCCTCCTCCCTCCACATTCCCTACCCCCTCTCCCTCCCTATACCCTCCATTTCTCCCTCCCTCCCTCCACATTCCCTACCCCCTCTATACCATTTCTCTCCTCCATTCCCTACCCCTCTTCCCTATACCCTCCACTTCTCCCTCTCATTCCCTATCTACCCTCCATTTCTCCCTCCCTCCCTCCACATTCCCTACCCCCTCTCCCTCCCTATACCCTCCATTTCTCCCTCCCTCCCTCCACATTCCCTACCCCCCCTCCCTCCCTATACCCTCCATTTCTTCCTTCCCCCCTCCACATTCCCTACCCACCCCCTCTCCCTCCCTATACCCTCCATTTCTTCCTCCCTCCCTCCACATTCCCTACCCCCTCTCCCTCCCTATACCCTCCATTTCTTCCTCCCTCCCTCCACATTCCCTACCCCCTCTCCCTCCCTATACCCTCCATTCTTCCCAATTCACAGTCTCTCCCCTTTTCCGATCTCCTTATCTTCGTCATCGAGAAAGAGAGAGAGAGAGTCTCATAATTCAATGGTTTAAAGGGCCTTTCAATGTTATGGTATTGTGTCATATTCTAGCAGTATGTCAGTATCACGATATGTTGTCAGAATCATTCCCGTCACATCTATTGTATATTAGCTAGACGTTCATGTTTAACCCCTTCAGCACGATAACGTCTTTATCTTTGATTCTGGCTAAAGTTAGACGATGTTATGCAGTTTAAGAAGGACCTATGTTATTGAGAGGGTATAAAGAGGTCGTATTTACCCATATGAGTCGTAGAGTTAGATTATATGCTAAAGAAAATCGTCTAATGGTAACCAGAAGATGAAAATTACATCATCGTGCTGAAGGGGTTAAGCTTTACATTTTCAGAATAGCTTAGTTAGACGTTTTAGACTCACGTTTTCTATAAGTATCTGATCATAATGTTTATGCTCTCCATTTTCAGAATAACTTAGTTAGACGTTTTAGACTCAGGTTTTCTATAAGTATAAAGTTGGATCATGTAAAATAAGTATGAATCGTGTATGGTAGAGTTTTAGGTTGGGTCTCTGATCAGGTACTGTCACACATAAAAGTTTTGGGACTTCACCTTTTTTTTAATTATGCAAGTATATATCTGGAAAATAATATATGAATGGAATTTAGTTTAGATCAAATGCAAAACTTTTTATACAAATGAATGAAAGGTATGTTCCATCCAAATATCGATCCAGATGGTTATATTTGCATAACGAAAAACATAGCGGGTCCACGAATGTTTATAAGTGACTGTCCAGTAAAATATCGCGGATTCGTAATAGCTTTCGAACACTTTAGGAAATGATGGACCTTGAGGAATTATACATGGCACGTAGTTAACCCGCACAGTACCGGTGACGTATTTTTAATTATATTCTGGCAACTATTGGATGATTTGATTAAACTTAGGAAAGACCTCTAATCATGAAAAGGCTGATTATATTATTTCATTAAGCTTAGGAAGGACCTATAACCATGAAAAGGCTGCAAACTATTTCGATTAATCCGTTTAGCTACCACAAATCCGCTCTAAGCTGAATAAAATCGTGTAATAGTTGCCAGAATGTGATGGTAAGGACATCCCCGGTACTGAATGGGTTAATAATACTGTGCTGTTTATCTAGCATAGACCCTTCTCATTTAACACCACCAACACCACCACCTCATACACCTACACCACCTATACCTCTCTTCCTCCTCCACTACTACCACCACCACCACCAACTTCTGTTCCTCCTCCTCCTCCACCACAGCAATAACAACCTCCTCCACCCTACCCTACCATTTTCCTCCACCACCACCACCACCACCACCACCACCTCCTCCTCCTCCTCCTCCTCCACTACCACCTCCCCCTCTCACCACCACTTCCAGCGCTCAACACAACTTTTTGTCTTTATCTTTATACCCAATTTCCGCTGTGTGTGAGCTTTGGGTCACCAGGGACAACTTTACCCTCAACTTTGTGGCCACACTTGTTGACGAAGAAGGAAGGAGAGGGAGGGGAAGGATGGAGGATAAAGGGGGGAGGGTCGGATGGAGGGAGAGGGGATGAGGGAGGGAGGGAGAGGAAGGATCGAGGGGTGAGGGAGAGGAAGGATGGAGGGATGAGGGAGAGGAAGGATGGAGGGGTGAGGGAGGGAGGGAGAGGAAGGATGGATGGAGGGATGAGGGAGAAAGAAGGAGGGAGGGGAAGGAAGGGGAAGGATGAAGGGATGAGGGAGGGGGAGGAAGGAGGAAGGGGAAGGAAGGAAGGATGAAGGGGTGAGGGAGGGAGGGAGAGGAAGGATGGATGGAGGGATGAGGGAGAAAGAAGGAGGGAGGGGAAGGAAGGGGAAGGATGAAGGGATGAGGGAGGGGAAGGAAGGATGAAGGGAGAAGGGATGAGGGAGGGGAAGGATGGATGAAGGAGGGAGGGGAAGGAAGGATGAAGGGTTAGGAAGGATGAAGGGATGAGGGAGGGGAAGGAAGGAAGGAGGATGGGAGAAGGAAGGATGAAGGGATGAGGGAGGGAGGGGTTTGAAAGATGAAAGGGTGGAAAGAGGAATGAACCAAACAAACCACCTCCGGTTAGGTAGGGTTAACCCTTTGAAGACTGACACATTTTGACAATATATTCTGGCTATCATTCGACGGTTTTTATACAGTTTAAGAAGGATCTGTGGGAATTTTACGGGTAAAGACTCTCAATTAACCCTCTCATTTCCATATACCCTTCCTAATCTGAATAAAATCATCTAATAATAACCGGAAAACAAAATAAATGCGTATTGGATGTTGAAAGGGTTAACCTCTGCAATACGGTGACATCACTTGCAACAGATTATGGCATTAAGGGGGTAGTGCTTGTTTTTTGGGTTATATATTTATTTATTGTATATACTGTATTTATTGTATATACTGTATTTATTGTATATACTGTATTTATTGTATATACTGTATTTATTGTATATACTGTATTTATTGTATATACTGTATACTGTATTTATTGTATACTGTATTATTGTATACTGTATTTATTGTATATACTGTATTATTGTATATACTGTATTTATTGTATATACTGTATTTATTGTATATACTGTATTTATTTATTGTATATACTGTATTTATTTATTGTATATACTGTATTTTTCTCTCGCTAGGCCTCCATCAAGATTAAACAAAACACCCCCTAGACCCCCTTTCAAGATAAATGTGTAATTTCGGTAGAAAAATTTCCCGGTCGAAAGCCGGTTCCTTCTAAAAATACAGGCTCGCTATCGCTCGCCAGGAACAAATCGACACCTAAATGGCACGAAAGGTCATAATATTGACAAAGAAATGAAGTGAAAGGTCTCAAAATCGCCAAACTAACGGAACGAACGTCTTAAAATCTCAAAACTATTATGCTAAGCAATGAGGGAGAAAGGGGTCCAGAAAAAGCGATTACCTCTCCCTTAACCCTTTCAGTAACATACCTGGGTATTTTTATATGTTGTATTCTTGCTTACACTAGACGATTATATACAGCTTCAGAAGGACCTCCTGCAATCAAAGGGATAGATTTAGCGTCAATGATCTACTCACACTGACCCTTTCTATTATAAACTCCTTCTGTACCGGTAATTACGTTTTTTTTTTATTCTAGCAACATTTAGACGATTTTGTGCAGTTAAAGTAGGATCTGTGGTAGTGAAAAGGGTGAAGTGAGATAGTTCGAAGCCGGTTAATTACTGAAGGCCCTTTCTAAACCGTCTATCAGTAGCCAAACTAAAAATATAAGGATGTCGCCGGTACTGAATGGGTTAATAAAATAGTCTAATAATAGCCATAGCAAAATAAAGGCGTGCGCCATAGTATACTGAAAGGGTTAATAAAAGATTGTATGCAAATTAGGAACTACGAATCAAATGGGTGCACGTCCTTAACCCTTTGAAAATTATGACTTATTTTGACAGTTTACTCTGGCTATGCCTATCATTAGACGATTTTGGAAGGATCTGTAAGGATTATAAGGTTAAAGACGATCTCAATCAACCCTCTGACTTTCATAATTATACCCGTCCTAATCTGAATAAAATCGTTTAATGATAGCCAGAAAACAGACGAAATGCGTCGTTGTGTCTTCTAAGGGTTAATTAGCCAGTTATTTACTCTGCGCTCCTTCCTAAGCTCAATACAATCGTCTAATGATAGCTAGGGTGAAATGATAATGGCGTAAGTGTTGGCTTAACATTTGTCCATACTTAGTATACTCTATCTAGTATGAACAGTCTCGATGTTATAGGATCGTGATGCTCCCTGGACAGTTGTTCCAACAAGTGCAACAACCTGCAAATTTCTACGGCGGCCAGTTGCCCTCAGCAACAAGTTCATCACCTTAGATGACGAATGTGATGGTGAGGCTGCGAGTGCTTCCTTCGGCGAGGAAACCAGGAGAAAGGTAAGTAAGTTGCCTCCAAACACAGGGAATGCTGTGACTGCTGGCCCCCCAGGAGTACCTTCAACTGCTGCCCCAGGAGTTCCTGCCGCTGCCGCAGCTGCTACCAAGTCATCGACAAGGAGAGGCAAGTCCTTCTCAATTGTTGGGGACTCCATGGTCAGACACTTAGCTAGGTCCACCTGTACTTATATTAGGAAGCTTGTCTGTCTGCCTGGTGCCGGGGTTGGGAAGGTGTTGGAGGAAATTGATTACATCATGACAGATATTGGAGATAGCCCCATTATCTGTCTCAGTACAGGGAGCAATGATGTTGGTAAAGGTAGGACGGAAGTACTGCTTCGGCAGTACAGGGAGGTGTTAGATAAAGTTAGGAGGAAGGGAGGCATACCTGTAGTACACAGTATCTTGCCACGGAGAGGGGTCAGCAAGGAATGGTCATCTAGGGCAATTGGTATCAATTGTCGGCTGGAAAAATACTGCAATGCAAATGCAATACCATTCCTTGATAACTGGACCCGTTTCTATGGTAAAAATCAGTTGTACGCACAGGACGGGGTTCATCTTTCTCGGCCGAGGGGTGGGCAAATTTAGCTAGGTCAATAGATAGGATTGTCGCGGGGTTTCGCTGAAAATAAAGCCTGAGAATATGAATAAGAATAATTGTCTAGATAGGGTAAATTGCCGTACTGGTACATCAGATAGGAATAGAAAATATCAGTCACAGGATTTTAATTGTACTGCTAGTAGAAATATTGAAGGTGTAACAGAAGATGGGAATTCAGTTAGAAATAAAGGTAAATCCGATACCAGTAAAATAAATTCATTGCGATTATATTATACAAACTGTAGGAGTTTATGTAACAAAATGGATGAACTTAGAGCACTTGTTAGCAACGAAAATATAGACATTATAGCACTGACTGAAACATGGATTAATACAGAATCAAGACATTGTTTAGCAGAATTCCATATACCAGGATATAGTTTGTTTAAACGCGACCGAACAAGTAGGAGGGGCGGCGGAATAGCAGTGTTTGTCAAGAGTTCTTTAAAAAAAGCTGTATTAAATCAGGTATTAGACTAAATACTGATAACGAAAGTGTTTGGGTAGAGGTTAGCGAAGGTAGTGAGACCATAATTATTGGAGTTATTTATAGACCACCAAATATGAGTAGAAACGAAGGTACAGCTTTATGGCAGGAAGTGAAAATAGCATCAAGGTTTAGCAATGTGTGTATTATGGGGGATTTTAATTTTCCGAATATTGATTGGCAGCATCAAATCGGCGACTCAGATTCAAACGAGTTTATTGAGGCGGTACAGGATAGTTTTTTATTTCAATTCATAGACTCGCCTACTAGGTAATAATATCCTCGATTTAGTTCTCAGTAATAATGAACAAATGATAAATAATGTAGAGATAGGAGACCAACTAGGAAATAGTGATCATAAATCAATTTATTTTAACATACAATGGACAGGAAAGGCTAAAGAGAATACGACACTTATCCCAGATTTCAGAAAAGACAATTATGGTGGATTAAGAAGAGCCTTAAGAGTCGATCCTATGGTTAAACTATTAAGTGGACCCAGGTGCGCTAATGAACATACTCTCTCTCAGATACCTGTCTTACCTCAGGATAATTTGACAGCTACATATAATAATTTTATTTCTTCACTCCACAATGCGCAAAATAAATATATCCCCAAAAGAAAATTTAGATCAACACAGAACCAACCCAAATGGATGAATAATAGACTGTTAGACCTTCTAGGAAAAAAGAGAGGAATATATCGAAAAATTAAGAAAGGCGAAATTCACCTACTTGCTTACTATCAGAATCTATCAAGAGAGGTTAAAAAAGGTATAAGGACAGACAAAAGAAATTATGAAATCAGGATAGCCAATGACTCAAAAAATAACCCTAAGGCTTTTTACCAGCTATATAAATCTAAAGTTAGAGATAAAATAGGCCCCCTTAAAACTTCGATAGGAGAAATGACAGAAAATGATTTAGAAATGTGCAGTACATTAAATAGTCAGTTTCTATCCGTTTTCACTAATGAAAATTTGGCACAGATTCCAGAAGTCCGTAAGGCTATATAGCGATAGTATAGAAAATAGGTTTAGTACGGTTACTGTAAGTAGAAATGATGTGCTTAAGGAAATTGACAGACTGAAACCTCAGAAATCGCCTGGTCCCGATGAGGTATATGCCAGAGTATTAAAAGAATGCAGAGATGAGTTAAGTTACCCATTAACATTTCTTTTTAACCCTCTCCGACATATGACGCGATTTTGAGCCTATTTGGGATACTTTAAAGCCCTTTGTTACCATCAGGGGTATTTAGAAACCTTTAGTTTAGTTACTTCAACCTCTGCAGTTGTCTTTGAGTTAGCTGTGGGCAGAAAACTAATTTTGGAGAGGTAATTATAAGAGTGAGAGAACTCTATTTCGTATTGCTAATCTGGCAACCTATGCGTCATAAATGCGTGAAAGGGTTAACAATTCATTAGAAACGGGTATAGTTCCAGAAGCTTGGAAGCATGCAAATGTAGTTCCGATTTTCAAAAAAGGTGATAAATCAATAGCATCCAATTACCGTCCATATTGCTCACTTCATTCATAGGAAAGCTACTAGAAGTCATTATTGCTAGGAAAAAAAATGAGAAACCTCTTAGAAACCTTTAATCAATTCTTCTCAGCATGGATTCACTCAGGGACGTTCTTGCCTTACTAATTTGCTTAGTTTTTTCTCAGAGGTATATGAAGCAGTAGATAATGACAAGGCATACGATATTATATATTTAGATTTCAGTAAAGCTTTCGACAGAGTCTCTCATGAGAGATTGATGAGAAAGGTTGAGGCACATGGAATAGGTGGGGCTTGCCGATGTAAACACCTTTCGTCCCATTTCGTTTTTCAATTTCAAGACTTTTCGTGCAATTTAGGTGTCGATTTTTGCCCGGCGAGCGATACCGATCCTGTAATTTTAAGAGAAACCGGTCTTCGGCCGGGACAAATTTATCTTGAAGGGGGGTCCAGGAGGTGTTTATCTTGAAGGGGAGTCCAGGAGGTGTTTATCTTGAAGGGGAGTCCAGGAGGTGTTTATCTTGAAGGGGGGTCCAGGAGGTGTTTATCTTGAAGGGGGTCCAGGAGGTGTTTATCTTGAAGGGGGTCCAGGAGGTGTTTATCTTGAAGGGGGTCCAGGAGGTGTTTATCTTGAAGGGGGTCCAGGAGGTGTTTATCTTGAAGGGGGTCCAGGAGGTGTCTTATCTTGAAGGGGGGTCCAGGAGGTGTTTATCTTGAAGGGGGGTCCAGGAGGTGTTTATCTTGAATGGGGGTCCAGGAGGTGTTTATCTTGAAGGGGGGTCCAGGAGGTGTTTATCTTGAAGGGGGGTCCAGGAGGTGTTTTATCTTGAAAGGGTGACTAGGAGGTGTTTATCTTCAAGGGGGGTCCAGAGGTGTTTATCTTGAAGGGGGGTCCAGGAGGTGTTTATCTTGAAGGGGGGTCCAGGAGGTGTTTATCTTGAAGGGGGGTCCAGGAGGTGTTTATCTTGAATGGGGGTCCAGGAGGTGTGTATCTTGAAGGGGGGTCCAGGGGTGTTTATCTTGAAGGGGGTCCAGGTGTTTATCTTGAAGGGGGTCAGGAGGTGTTTATCTTGAAGGGGGGTCCAGGAGGTGTTTATCTTGAAGGGGGGTCCAGGAGGTGTTTATCTTGAAGGGGGGTCCAGGAGGTGTTTATCTTGAAGGGGGGTCCAGGAGGTGTTTATCTTGAAGGGGGGTCCAGAGTGTTTTTCTTGAAGTCAGGAGGTGTTTATCTTGAAGGGGGTCTAGGAGGTGTTTTTCTAAGCTTGATGGAGGTCTAGCGAGGAAACTAAGAAATAAATGAATAAATGAATGAATAGACCAGCCACCAGCCACCAGCCCCTTAAGTATAGGTAAGAGGCATTGCATTGACGATATGCAACACAATCTAGATAAATTGTCACATTGGGCCCAAATTTGGCAAATGAGTTTCAATGCGGATAAATGTAAAGTACTACATATCGGATACCTAAATGAGAAAGCAAACTATTCGATGAATGGCACTCAGCTTAAGAATGTAAACAGAGAAACCGATCTGGAAGTAACAATATCGAGTAACCTAAAACCGAGTCAACAATGTTCAGAAGTTGTTAAGAAGGCAAACAAAATAATTGGCTTTATAGGCAGGTCATTTGAGCATAATCCAAAGAAGTTATCCTAACCCTTTACAATTCCTTAGTCCGCCCTCTTCTGGAATACTGCGTTCAATGCTGGTGCTTATTACCAAAAGACATAAACAAGCTAGAACAGTTCAACTTAGAGTTACCAAAATGATACCTAGCCTAAAGAACAAACCATACGAAGAGCGTCTTAGAGAATTAAATCTATTTCCTTTAGCCCAGCGCAGATTAAGAGGTGACTTAATTCAAGTGTTCAAAATCATCAAAGGCATCGACAATATGAACTGTAGTAAGTACTTCACTATCAACCAATCTAATTACACGCGGGGAAACGGTTGCAAAATTATTGGTAAATCTTTTAACTCACACGAATCTAAAAATTTCTTCTTCAATCGAGTTGTCAACTTGTGGAATGGGCTTCCCCGAGACGTTATAGACTGCAGCACCGTTGATTCATTTAAACTCCGCCTAGACAAATATCTCGCATCAAACCCGCGACTGACTGCGTTTGTAAATGAATAATTTTATTTTATCCTTCCCTCAGTTACTAACCCATATGTCCCCTACTAACTTCCTAGTCCTGCCACTGACATTAGTTCCAGGGCAGTAGTTCCCTTTCCAATGTTCCCTTACCCACTCTAAACCACTGTTTGGACACTTGATCCTCAGTGTTTTGGAGGACAAGCATCCTAGAAGGGTCATTAGACCTGTTGTTGCTTGATTTCCTTTGTACTCCTTTGTACTCCTTTAGGCTTGCTCTAGCTTTGTCTACTTTGTGGAAAGTGGACAGGGGAGGATAAGCGTATTTCTATTGTCAGACCAAGGCCCTCTCTATCCATCTAAGCCTGTCTTCCTTTACACAATACCCACTTTATCCACTAGTTCACTTCTTGTTTCGCCTCATGTTCCTATTGCAAGTTCTTGAATGATTGCAATTATTAGAAAACAAAATATGATCATTCTTAACCCCTTCTGTACCGGCGAAGTATTTTTAATTATATTATGACAACTTTTAGACTATTTTATTGAGTTTAAAAAGGGCCTCCAGCAATTAACAACGTGGCCGGTACAGGAATTAAATAACATAATCACTAAGTGAATGGCAGCAAACACCCACGAGGACTCTAAAGGGTGGTCAAATAAGATATACAATGCAACTCTACCGACAATTACACTCACGTTTCACTATCTCGCCAGAGTAAGGAGGAGGCTGAATTGAATTTGTTCGAGTGAGATATGAAGATAAGTTGGTGTGGCGAGTTTATTTATGCTACCGATGTGGGGCAGATGGTAGGGAGGTATCACGCGAGAGCTTTTATGATCAATTTACCATGGTCTAAATTTGTCCGTCAACATTTCTTGGATATTTTGCCTTGATATTGGAAACAAGACTGAAGATAGGCTAACTTAGCAGAGATAATTATAATAAAAGTGTACCAAACCGCCAAACCACTGTTGACTATCTTAGTTGCAGGGAAAAACGCTCGTGTGAAACCAGCTTAAGTGTTGTATATATGATTAAGGTACAGTCGAGGTTAATAAGTGTTGTCAGATATTTCACAAAGTTTCGGACACTGACTAATACTCTGAGGGACAAGTACTTCCCCAGTAATTATAATGATGCCAATAACACTTTTAGAGCGAAAAACACTGGAATCTATGACAACAGTCTTAATAACCCCGATTGTACAGTCAGAAGAAAACAAATCCTGAACACTAATTGATATACAGTATGTGGTGTAAGGGATATATGTAGTGCAGGGGGTATAATGTAGGTTATAGTGAGATATACGTAGTGCAGGGGGTATAATGTAGGTTATAGTGAGATATACGTAGTGCAGGGGGTATAATGTAGGTTATAGTGAGATATACGTAGTGCAGGGGGTATAATGTAGGTTATAGTGAGATATACGTAGTGCAGGGGGTATAATGTAGGTTATAGTTATATATGTAGTGCAGGGGGTATAATGTTATAGTGAGATATACGTAGTGCAGGGGGTATAATGTAGGTTATAGTGAGATATACGTAGTGCAGGGGGTATAATGTAGGTTATAGTGAGATATACGTAGTGCAGGGGGTATAATGTAGGTTATAGTGAGATATGTAGCGTAGGGCATAAAGGTGTAAAAGAACAAGTAGGAATGTAGGGAAGAAGGGATCTGCCTCCTATGGGCCAATAGGCCTTCTGCAGAATTCCATTTTCTTATATTCTTATGTTCCCGAACAACTCACTCTGTATATCCTTTAAAACACTAAATCCCCCCCAATGCCAACTCAACCTGGGCCATAAACACCAGTGCCAATACAGTCCTAAACTAACCATACTATAGAGATGGAACGAATATAAATTTTCACTATTTGCGAATACGAATACGTATACGATTTTTTTTTTGTAAAATTCGCGAATACGAATACGAATAGCGAATATTTCAATCCTTATTTCATCCTTCAAGAACTGGTAATTATTTTTATGTCACCAACAAACGTTAATTAAATTACTAAGAAATTCATTACCAGAAGTTAATGACGATGTGAATGTGTAATTTCTTAAATATCATTAATGAACTGTATGAATTAATGTTTGATATATTGTAAGAGTTCAGCCATAGAAAATTGAATAATTAAAATTAAATCCATTCAATTTTCTGTGTCCAGTCCTCAGTCCCAGTGTTGCCGCTTTGTTGGTACCAGATTTGGTACATTTGACTCTCTCAAGTACATTTTATACATTTTCCAATGAAATAATCCATATCTGGTACTAAATACGAAATCAGTGAGGAAATAATTATGATGTAATATATTTTAGTGACATGCTAGTACATTGGATATGTCTAAAATGGCAATATTGCGACGGTTCAAATGTCCAGGTCCAGCACACGTTCGTTTACCGGGCAGTGATTCCACTTTAGAATAATTTGGTACTGTTCACTAGTTTGATCTGGTACTATTAAATACAGTTAAGTAGCAACACTGCTGAGTCCTCCTTCATTCCTCTTTAACGGCCCCAACACACATCTACACTGTAATTTATTCGTTTGTGTTAACTTTAACATTAAAATTTAAATTGTTTGTATATATTCTATTGGTTTCGTGAACATATTCGCATATTTGCAAATAGCTATGAATGGAAATGCGAATACGAATATTGAAAAACATAGCGAATATTCGGACATACGAATACGAAACGAATATTCGGTCCATCTCTAAACCATATATCTAACCCAACAATGGTTGAGATCTACTGGTTGAAATAGTTAATTATTGATATCATTAATATAAGATGATTAGCTAAGGATGATCATAATATTCACCAGTAAGATAAGATAATCATTAATATTCAATTGTACACACACACACATACACATTAGGGGAGGTGTGGTGGAGTGGTCTTGCCACTGGCCTGGTAATCCAAAGGTCCCGGGTTCAAATCCCGATGTATCAATGGGAAGATATTATTGGGATGGAATTTGTGCTGTACCTAGTATCAGTGCATTACCACAAAGCCCACCGAAACGTCAATAAAATACCCTCATTGTTCCCTGATTAAATAGCACTGTATGAATATTCCCATATTCAAAATATGCTATAGGGGTGCAATGCCTGGTGAGTTATCTGCTCAACAGGTGGCGTTGTGTGTGTGTAAGTGTGAGAGTCCGAGTGTAGGGAGTGAGACAGTGAAGCACGGGAACGAGGTGGCTTCAGAGATGGGGTCGTTTCGGGCCATGAGTGAGCACCGTGCCTCATGTGAAGGCAAGATGGCAGGTGCTCATTGTACTCTACGTGCTTCACATGTCTCACTCCCTAGACTGGAACAAGACCTCACGGGCTTCACTGTTCATTGTAAAGCGGTGAATGTTAAGGCTCTCAGCCTATGCCCGAGAGGAAGTAAGTTGGAATATAGAAAAAAAAAAAAAAAAAAAAAAAAAAAAAAATATATATATATATATATAATTACATATTCCAGCGTGTATACAGTAGATGGATGATAGAGGTCTGCCACAGCGGCGAGGATTGATGATGTGAAACCCGGAATTATTACCACTGTTTGTTAGGGGGCCCACCTCATTTTTTGTTCTCTCTCTCTCTCTCTCTCTCTGGCCATTCAGCCTACTGTTTCAAGACGTTTATCCCCATCCAGGTATCGACATTTTCCTGGCGAGCGGAAGCGAGCCAGCATATTTATATAAACAATTTTGACAGGAGGCTAAATTTATAAATTTTTCGATAGAAAAATTTCTCCGGCGAAGCCTGATTTCTCCATACAATGCTGGCTTGCTATCGCTCGCCAGGAAGAAACCAACACGTGGATGGGAATAAACGTCTTAAAACAGTAGGCTGTATGGGGCCGAATGGATAGAAGCCAGAAAAAGAGAGTAAAGAAGAGGATAAAAGGCAGGTGACCCCCCCTTAACGACCGAGGTGGAAGATTATTGTTTCCGACAGTTCGTACACTCATAAGTCACAATTAGAAGACACTTAGGAGTTGGTGTCAAAGGTTCAGTTAAGATAGTTGTTAGCATTTTATATTCTTCACATCCTTTCTGAAGCTGAATATAATAGCTTAAAGTTAACCCCTTGAGGATCATGACGCGTTTTGACAGTTTATTCTGTCATTGGACGATTTTATGCAGTTTAAGAAGGATCTATGGGAGTTTAAAGAGTAAAGACTGTCTCAATTAACCCTCTGACTTCCACATACCCTTCGTAATCTTAATAAAATCGTTTAATAATAGCCAGGAAACAGAAATGCGTATTGGATCTTGAAAGGGTTAAATGACGCCACCGTTCTGAAGTTATTAATGATGTGAACCCCAGAATATAAACGTGGCAGCAACTGGGATGGAAGGTAAAGTATATGATAGCTTGTGAAGTTATTAATGATGTGAACCCCAGAATATAAACGTGGCAGCAACTGGGATGGAAGGTAAAGTATATGATAGCTTGTGAAGTTATTAATGATGTGAACCCCAGAATATAAACTTGCAGCAACGGGATGAAGGTAAAGTATATGATAGCTTGTGAAGTTATTAATGATGTGAACCCCATAATATAAACGTGGCAGCAACTGGGATGGAAGGTAAAGTATATGATAGCTTGTGAAGTTATTAATGATGTGAACCCCAGAATATAAACGTGGCAGCAACTGGGATGGAAGGTAAAGTATATGATAGCTTGTGAAGTTATTAATGATGTGAACCCCAGAATATAAACGTGGCAGCAACTGGGATGGAAGGTTAAGTATATGATAGCTTGTGAAGTTATTAATGATGTGAAACCCAGAATATAAACGTGGCAGCAACTGGGATGGAAGGTAAAGTATATGATAGCTTGTGAAGTCGGCCAAATAAGAGATGTCGTGGCACCAAGTATATTTCGATCAATAATTGGTGTCAGCACTATCTAAGCATTAATTCATCGTTTCGAGCGAGATATGCATATATGTTACTATCTTTACACACCCTATTCAACATCTGACAGACATCAAACAGTACACAGCGAGCAAAACGTAATGACAGCGGAGACACGGCGTATTTGGCCAACTGTACGTACACTCGACCAAAAAACAATCTTTACACTAACGCTCTAAACATTCTGGAAGGGAGTCGAAATCTTATGATAATACCTCACATACGTATGCTTCACCCGATTCATTCCGTTCACACTAGATTATTTACAGCTCACCAGTGTAAAGATTGTTTTATGGTCGAGTGTACGTAATCTTTTATCATTATCTTATTCAGTAATTCAATAGGATGACTGTATAACGCGATTAATGTGAAACCACGGTACTGTAGTTATTGATGATGTTGCTTCCTGATATACGAGTGTGTTAGCAAGGGGAGCGGCAGGTAATGTGTTAGCAAGGGGAGCGGCAGGTAGTGTGTTAGCAAGGGGAGCGGCAGGTAATGTGTTAGCAAGGGGAGCGGCAGGTAATGTGTTAGCAAGGGGAGCGGCAGGTAATGTGTTAGCAAGGGGAGCGGCAGGTAGTGTGTTAGCAAGGGGAGCGGCAGGTAATGTGTTAGCAAGGGGAGCGGCAGGTAATGTGTTAGCAAGGGGAGCGGCAGGTAATGTGTTAGCAAGGGGAGCGGCAGGTAATGTGTTAGCAAGGGGAGCGGCAGGTAATGTGTTAGCAAGGGGAGCGGCAGGTAGTGTGTTAGCAAGGGGAGCGGCAGGTAATGTGTTAGCAAGGGAGCGGCAGGTAATGTGTTAGCAAGGGGAGCGGCAGGTAATGTGTTAGCAAGGGGAGCGGCAGGTAATGTGTAGTGTGTTAGCAAGGGGAGCGGCAGGTAATGTGTTAGCAAGGGGAGCGGCAGGTAGTGTGTTAGCAAGGGGAGCGGCAGGTAATGTGTTAGCAAGGGGAGCGGCAGGTAATGTGTTATGAACGGCATCGGTGTTATGCGGGTCACTGGCAGGGTTAAGGGGAGATTTTTTTAGTTTGTTCCGCAGACCTCCATCATGCTTAAAATTACACCCCCTAGACCCCTTTTCAAGATAAATTTAAAAAAATTCCGTAGAAAAATTTCCCGGCCGGAGAATTAAATTACAGGTTCGCTATCGCTCGCCAGGAAAAAATCGACAACTTCATAGCACGAAAGGTCTTAAAATTTACAGAAATGGGGCGAAAGTTCTTAAAATCGCCAAACTAATGAGGCGAACGTCTTAATATCTCCAAATCAATGGGGCTAAACATGAGGGAGAAAGGGATCCAGAAAAAAATCCCTGAAGTGCAAATCTCCCCTTATATTAATGACAGTCGGAATACAGTGGTCATTGAATTGCACTGTAAAACTCATGACAACAATACAGAACATAAACTATAATTTATACTATAGTCTATTCGCTGTAAGTAGTCGAGCAATCATGACCTCTAACATCTGTAACTAAAAAATGACTAGAGTAATCGAGCAAATACTTCTACCATTTGGGAAGAGCCAGTCAAGGAATAGATGTGGAAATTTACAGCTAATTTGCTCTAGCCTTTTCTGAGTCACAGAGGGTAGAGGTCATCATTTCTCGCCTACTTACAGCGAATAGACTATAGATCGAAACCGATACGCATAATGTGTGAAATAACAGTTTGACGTAACAATGCAATCACGATATATCGATGTGTTCTGTAATAAATAAGTAACACCCCGTTCTTAACATTAATCATCAATTACAAACCCCAATGTACTTAAATAAACTAATGAAAGCATATGGTCCTCCCGCGATTCGAACTCGGGACACCACACCCAGAACATAAGCACCTAACCATTACACCACCAACATACTAGTACTGGCTGGACCGAAACGTGTCAATCTGATATTATGAAAATGTGTACGAGTTTTGTTACAGATTATGGATTGCATTCTGTAAGTAGCCTCACCTACAGAGAGTAATGCAGCTAACTCTCACAAACACCTCCTGTTATTCATTTCACTACACTAAACAAGCACACAACACCTCTTTCCAATACACCCAACACAATGTTTAACGCTCTTTCAACTTGGGGGGAGACACTTGTTACAGACAGTTTTTCCTTTTGTATCCTTCAAACACATAGACAAAAATCAAAATATATAATGTATATGGTGTTTCCATGGTGATGATTTGGCAACAGCGATGGTGGTAGTGGCTCCAAGTCATTTATCAACAATGGTGATGCCATGACACGAGAATCCCGTTTATGAATAATTCCACACACACCACCAGCGATTGACCCCCCCCCCTCTCCCTTACCCCCCGACCCCCCTGCCCAAATGATCAACAGGTGATAGCGATAACCACTACATCACATTGGCTTTTTGGTCGATTTTTTTCATTTATTCATTATTTTTCTAGTTTCCTCCCAAGACCTCCATCAAACTTAAAATAAAAAACATCCATTAGATCCACCTTGTAGATTAATTTGTACATTTTTGGGTAGAACAATGTCCCTTCCGAAGCCCTGTTCTTTCAAAATTATAGGCTCACTAAAGTTCCCCAGGAAAAAAATCGACACCTAAATAGCACGAAAGATCTTAATATTGACAAAGAAATGGGGTGAAAGGCTTTAAAATCGACAAACTAATGGGGCTAAACATGAGGGAGAAGGGGGACCAGCAAAACTCCCCACCTTCCCTTAATTAAAGAGCTGTTATACAACCTGACAGATACAGCGGTGGCCAGGGTTTGATGGGAGCGATATACGAACAACACACAACCAATACTTTACGATAATACGTTTACCAGATAATACCAGTGAGCGTTATGGCAGACATACGAGAGTGGTGACGGTAATATGTCAATACTACCAGTGAGGGTTGTGGCAGACATACGAGAGTGGTGACGGTAATATATCAATACTACCAGTGAGCGTTGTGGCAGACATACGAGAGTGGTGACGGTAATATGTCAATACTACCAGTGAGGGTTGTGGCAGACATACGAGAGTGGTGACGGTAATATGTCAATACTACCAGTGAGGGTTGTGGCAGACATACGAGAGTGGTGACGGTAATATGTCAATACTACCAGTGAGGGTTGTGGCAGACATACGAGAGTGGTGACGGTAATATGTCAATACTACCAGTGAGGGTTGTGGCAGACATACGAGAGTGGTGACGGTAATATGTCAATACTACCAGTGAGGGTTGTGGCAGACATACGAGAGTGGTGACGGTAATATGTCAATACTACCAGTGAGGGTTGTGGCAGACATACGAGAGTGGTGACGGTAATATGTCAATACTACCAGTGAGGGTTGTGGCAGACATACGAGAGTGGTGACGGTAATATGTCAATACTACCAGTGAGGGTTGTGGCAGACATACGAGAGTGGTGACGGTAATATGTCAATACTACCAGTGAGGGTTGTGGCAGACATACGAGAGTGGTGACGGTAATATGTCAATACTACCAGTGAGGGTTGTGGCAGACATACGAGAGTGGTGACGGTAATATGTCAATACTACCAGTGAGGGTTGTGGCAGACATACGAGAGTGGTGACGGTAATATGTCAATACTACCAGTGAGGGTTGTGGCAGACATACGAGAGTGGTGACGGTAATATGTCAATACTACCAGTGAGGGTTGTGGCAGACATACGAGAGTGGTGACGGTAATATGTCAATACTACCAGTGAGGGTTGTGGCAGACATACGAGAGTGGTGACGGTAATATGTCAATACTACCAGTGAGGGTTGTGGCAGACATACGAGAGTGGTGACGGTAATATGTCAATACTACCAGTGAGGGTTGTGGCAGACATACGAGAGTGGTGACGGTAATATGTCAATACTACCAGTGAGGGTTGTGGCAGACATACGAGAGTGGTGACGGTAATATGTCAATACTACCAGTGAGGGTTGTGGCAGACATACGAGAGTGGTGACGGTAATATGTCAATACTACCAGTGAGGGTTGTGGCAGACATACGAGAGTGGTGACGGTAATATGTCAATACTACCAGTGAGCGTTGTGGCAGACATACGAGAGTGGTGACGGTAATATGTCAATACTACCAGTGAGGGTTGTGGCAGACATACGAGAGTGGTGACGGTAATATGTCAATACTACCAGTGAGGGTTGTGGCAGACATACGAGAGTGGTGACGGTAATATGTCAATACTACCAGTGAGGGTTGTGGCAGACATACGAGAGTGGTGACGGTAATATGTCAATACTACCAGTGAGGGTTGTGGCAGACATACGAGAGTGGTGACGGTAATATGTCAATACTACCAGTGAGGGTTGTGGCAGACATACGAGAGTGGTCACGGTAATATGTCAATACTACCAGTGAGCGTTGTGGCAGACATACGAGAGTGGTGACGGTAATATGTCAATACTACCAGTGAATACTACCAGTGAGGGTTGTGGCAGACATACGAGAGTGGTGACGGTAATATGTCAATACTACCAGTGAGGGTTGTGGCAGACATACGAGAGTGGCGACGGTAATATGTCAATACTACCAGTGAGGGTTGTGGCAGACATACGAGAGTGGTGACGGTAATATGTCAATACTACCAGTGAGGGTTGTGGCAGACATACAAGAGTGGTGACGGTAATATGTCAATACTACCAGTGAGGGTTGTGGCAGACATACGAGAGTGGTGACGGTAATATGTCAATACTACCAGTGAGGGTTGTGGCAGACATACGAGAGTGGTGACGGTAATATGTCAATACTACCAGTGAGGGTTGTGGCAGACATACGAGAGTGGTGACGGTAATATGTCAATACTACCAGTGAGGGTTTTGGCAGACATACGAGAGTGGTGACGGTAATATGTCAATACTACCAGTGAGGGTTGTGGCATACGACGAGAGTGGTGACGGTAATATGTCAATACTACCAGTGAGGGTTGTGGCAGACATACGAGTGTGGTGACGGTAATATGTCAATACTACCAGTGAGGGTTGTGGCAGACATACGAGAGTGGTGACGGTAATATGTCAATACTACCAGTGAGGGTTGTGGCAGACATACGAGAGTGGTGACGGTAATATGTCAATACTACCAGTGAGGGTTGTGGCAGACATACGAGTGTGGTGACGGTAATATGTCATACCAGTGAGCGTTGTGGCAGACATACGAGAGTGGTCACGGTAATATGTCAATACTACCAGTGAGCGTTATGGCAGACATACGAGAGTGGTCACGGTAATATGTCAATACTACCAGTGAGGGTTGTGGCAGACATACGAGAGTGGTGACGGTAATATGTCAATACTACCAGTGAGGGTTGTGGCAGACATACGAGAGTGGTGACGGTAATATGTCAATACTACCAGTGAGGGTTGTGGCAGACATACGAGAGTGGTGACGGTAATATGTCAATACTACCAGTGAGGGTTGTGGCAGACATACGAGAGTGGTGACGGTAATATGTCAATAGATTATTATATTTATTACTTTATTTACTGCCTGTGTGTGTGTAAAATACATGATGGTGTTGATAGTAACTGCTAGTGTGTGTGGGAGTGTTTGCCTGGGTATGTATGTGTGGAGAGAGAGAGAGTACAAAGGAAATCAAGCAACAACAGGTCTAGTGACCCCTCTAGGCTGCTTGTCCTCTAAAACACTGATGACCAAGTGTCCAAACAGTGGTTACGAGTGGGTAAGAGAAAATCGAAAAGGGAACTACTGCCCTGGAACAAGTGTCCGTGACCGGATTAGTAGATGTTAGTAGAGGACAATAAGTGATCTTTCGTGTATCTGGGAGAAAGATAGTAACATCTTAAGTTATTCATATACGCAATAATCATTGATGAATCTGAGGGGAATAAATCAAGTTATTCATTAACAAACGCAGTCAGTCGCGGGTTTGAGGCAAGATGTTTGTCTAGGTGAAGTTTAAGAGAGAGACAGAGTGTGTGTGTGTGTGTGTGTGTGTGTGTGTGTGTGTGTGTGTGTGTGTGTGTGTGTGTGTGAGAGAGAGAGAGTATATTATAAGGCTGGTCCCCTACTCGACGTTATAGACCATCACCTATATTTATCACCTGGGTAACCGCTTTTTCCCTATTAGCAGTTACCATCACCACCACCACTATCTCTCTCTCTCTCTCTCTCTCTCTCTCTCTCTCTCTCTCTCTCTCTCTCTCTCTCTCTCTCTCTCTCTCTCCAGTCCTTGGACCGGTCCTGTTTCTCATTTACATTAACGATATTGATGTAGGGGTAAACAACACCATTTCCAAATTTGCCGACGATACAAAAATAGGAAATACAGTCCTGAACGAAGATGATAGAAATGCGTTGCAATCTGATTTAAACAAAATATCAGAGTGGTCGAAAAAATGGCAGATGCCCTTCAATGTCGATAAATGTCAGGTGCTGCAGGTTGGTAGCAGAAATATGAAATACAAATACGAAATGAATAGCAAACAAATAAAAACCGCAACGGTAGTAAAAGACCTAGGGGTACTAATATCTGAACACCTAAAAACTTCCGACCAATGTATAGCAGCTGCAAATAAGGCAAACATAGCATTGGGCTTTATTAAACGAAAATTTACATATAAACATGAAAACGTAATAGTGCCACTGTTCAAAAGTATGGTGAGGCCCCACCTTGAATATGGTGTGCAGTTCTGGTCACCTTATCTGATCAAGGACATTGTAAGACTCGAGTCAGTACAGCGTAGAGCGACGAAGATGATACCCTCATTAAGAAATAAACCATATGAAAAAAGACTTAAACGATTGAACCTGTTCTCATTAAAAAAGAGGAGGTTGAGGGGTCAGCTTATTGAGTGCTTTAAGATACTAAAAGGTTTCGACAAAGTCGATGTAAATGCACTATTCACATTAAACAATACTAATCAAACTCGCGGAAATGGAATGAAATTAAAAACCAAAAAGGCAAACCTAGATGTCACAAAGAGTTTCTTCACCTACAGTGTGGCGACAGAGTGGAATAAACTACCAGCGAGAGTGGTGGAGAGCGACACAATAAACGCTTTCAAGGGAAGGCTTGACCTCTATCTGCAGAGGGCTGGGGTGATATGAAAAAAAAAGAAAAAAAAAGAAAAAAAAAAAAAGTATGTAAGTGTATGTGTGTGCACTGTACAGTATGTATATATATACTGTATATGTATGTATGTGTGTGTGTGTGTATGTGTGTATATGTATGTACCGGTGTATATATATATATATATATATATATATAGTTTGTAAGGCCAGACTGCCTAGTAAGGACCTTGAGGTCTGTGTGGTCTGTGTATCTATGTAGCTCTATGTAGCTCTCTATGTAGCTCTCTATGTAGCTCTCTCTCTCTCTCTCTCTCTCTCTCTCTCTCTCTCTCTCTCTCTCTCTCTCTCTCTCTCTCTCTCTCATAATAAATTACTTCAGAAGGTCGAGAATCTAGGAATACAAGGCAACACACTTAATTGGATAAGGAATTGGTTAAGCGAAAGAAAACAAAGAGTAATTATTAATGGAGTGGAATCAGAATGGACTCCGGTGACTAGTGGAGTCCCACAGGGTTCAGTTCTGGGCCCATTATTATTCATAATATATATTAATGATTTAGACAACGGCATTAATAACATAATTTCCAAATTCGCCGATGACACTAAAATAGGAAATGCAATAATATCAGAAAGCGATAGAAGTAGCCTGCAATCAGATTTAAACAAGATATCAGAGTGGTCAGAAAATTGGCAGATGCCCTTTAACGTAAACAAATGCCTGATACTACAAATAGGCTCCCGAAACAACCAATACGAATACCATATGAATGGAGAAAAGATAAAGAGCGTATCACAGATAAAAGACCTAGGAGTGCTTATCAATGAAAATCTAAAATCTACAAGCCAATGCACCGCAGCATCTAACAAAGCAAATAGAGCGCTAGGTTTCATTAAAAAAAATGTTCATTGTCATAGTAAAGACATAGTTGTACCACTATATAAAAGTATTGTGAGGCCACATCTGGAGTATGCTGTGCAGTTTTGGTCTCCCTACTTAAAAAAAGACATAGAGAAACTAGAATCCGTTCAGCGTAGAGCAACAAAGTTAATCCCTTCCCTTAGAAATAAGCCATACAATGAGAGATTAAGAGAACTCGACGTGTTTTCGCTTAAGAAACGGAGAATAAGGGGACAGCTGATAGAGTGTTTTAAGATACTAAAAGGCTTTAGTAACGTAAATTCTAATAATCTATTTAAGATAGCCAAAGAAGGTTCCACAAGAGGAAACAAATTAAAACTAACAGGCAGGAAAGCGAACCTAGACATAACTAAAAATTTCTTCACCCACAGTATTATTAATGAGTGGAATAAGCTCCCTAATGAAGTTAATGACAGTGACTCGATATACACATTTAAAAAAGGTTAGACACATATCACAGAAAAGTTGGTCTGCAGTAGAAGCTGATCACTGATAAGAGAACCTGGCGGAAATGAAAACGTTTTCAGTTGGAAAAGGGAAAAAAAAAAAAAAAAAAAAAGTGAAGGTGTGCATGCCTTTTCCTTTCCATTTCTAACTATACTATAAATTCCTTCAGGCGATTTCCAAGCCCTGCAAGGTTATTCACTTCTAACTATTTTCATGTACGGCAATTGCCGGAGGGTGGGGAGAGAGCCTTCATCTTTGCTATCCTTTCCTTCCACTTTCTCTTAGGGTTGCTATCTCTATTAGGATTAAGTCCTGGTCACTTCGTAGGGATCGTAAGATCTGTGTGGCCAGTGTATCTATGTAAATCTATGTACATTCTCTCTCTCTCTCTCTCTCTCTCTCTCTCTCCTGCATTTGCCAGCTGTGGTCAGAGGATTGTGATAAATGGGGGTATTACAGAAACCATTAGCTTATTCTACCGTATGTGTGCATCTATAGAATAGGTTAACCCCTTCAGTACCGGTGACATCCTTCTCACTATATTCTGGTAACTATTAGACGATTATATTCAGCTTAGGAAGGACGTCTACCCATTAAAAGGCTACAGACTATCTCGATTAATCGTTTCAGCTACCCTATATCTTTAATTAATCGTTTCAGCTACCCTATATCTTTAATTAATCGTTTCAGCTACCCTATATCTTTAATTAATCGTTTCAGCTACCCTATATCTTTCCTAAATATAATTTAAGCGTCTAAATGTAGCTGAAATCAAATAAGAAAAGACGTCGCCGATACAGCAAGGGTTAAGGTGGATTACGTTTGCCCGTGCTTGGTCGCAACGTTCATCTTCGTCCCCGTGTATGAATCTAGAGTATATATAAATAAATGAAGCTGTAAACCGTCAGAAAACGTAATATACAGTATATGGATGAAGCTGTAAACCGTCAGAAAACGTAATATACAGTATATGGATGAAGCTGTAAACCGTCAGAAAACGTAATATACAGTATGTGGATGAAGCTGTAAACCGTCAGCACACGTAATATACAGTATATGGATGAAGCTGTAAACCGTCAACACACGTAATATACAGTATATGGATGAAGCTGTAAACCGTCAGAAAACGTAATATACAGTATATGGATGAAGCTGTAAACCGTCAGAAAACGTAATATACAGTATATGGATGAAGCTGTAAACCGTCAGAAAACGTAATATACAGTATGTGGATGAAGCTGTAAACCGTCAACACACGTAATATACAGTATATGGATGAAGCTGTAAACCGTCAGAAAACGTAATATACAGTATATGGATGAAGCTGTAAACCGTCAGAAAACGTAATATACAGTATATGGATCAAGCTGTAAACCGTCAGAAAACGTAATATACAGTATATGGATCAAGCTGTAAACCGTCAGCACACCTAATATACAGTATATGGATGAAGCTGTAAACCGTCAGAAAACGTAATATACAGTATATAGATGAAGCTGTAAACCGTCAGAAAACGTAATATACAGTATGTGGATGAAGCTGTAAACCGTCAGAAAACGTAATATACAGTATATGGATGAAGCTGTAAACCGTCAAAAAACTTAATATACAGTATATGGATGAAGCTGTAAACCGTCAGAAAACGTAATATACAGTATATGGATGAAGCTGTAAACCGTCAGCACACGTAATATACAGTATATGGATGAAGCTGTAAACCGTCAGAAAACTTAATATACAGTATATGGATGAAGCTGTAAACCGTCAAAAAACTTAATATACAGTATATGGATGAAGCTGTAAACCGTCAGCACACGTAATACACAGTATATGGATGAAGCTGTAAACCGTCAAAAAACTTAATATACAGTATATGGATGAAGCTGTAAACCGTCAGCACACGTAATATACAGTATATGGATGAAGCTGTAAACCGTCAAAAAACTTAATATACAGTATGTGGATGAAGCTGTAAACCGTCAGCACACGTAATATACAGTATATGGATGAAGCTGTAAACCGTCAACACACGTAATATACAGTATATGGATGAAGCTGTAAACCGTCAAAAAACGTAATATACAGTATATGGATGAAGCTGTAAACCGTCAGCACACGTAATATACAGTATATGGATGAAGCTGTAAACCGTCAGCACACGTAATATACAGTATATGGATGAAGCTGTAAACCGTCAGCACACGTAATATACAGTATGGATGAAGCTGTAAACCGTCAGCACACGTAATATACAGTATATGGATGAAGCTGTAAACCGTCAACACACGTAATATACAGTATATGGATGAAGCTGTAAACCGTCAGAAAACGTAATACACAGTATATGGATGAAGCTGTAAACCGTCAAAAAACTTAATATACAGTATGTGGATGAAGCTGTAAACCGTCAGCACACGTAATATACAGTATATGGATGAAGCTGTAAACCGTCAACACACGTAATATACAGTATATGGATGAAGCTGTAAACCGTCAGAAAACGTAATATACAGTATATGGATGAAGCTGTAAACCGTCAGCACACGTAATATACAGTATATGGATGAAGCTGTAAACCGTCAGCACACGTAATATACAGTATATGGATGAAGCTGTAAACCGGCAGCACACGTAATATACAGTATATGGATGAAGCTGTAAACCGTCAGCACACGTAATATACAGTATATGGATCAAGCTGTAAACCGTCAGCACACGTAATATACAGTATATGGATCAAGCTGTAAACCGTCAGCACACGTAATGATGTGTCCACCCACCCTTTGTTTACCTTGTTAATGACTTGCTGTGTGGGGAGGCACCGGTGTATTATATTATCACACGGGCCTTAAGGGCAGATGGACCGTTTTTCTGGTCCCCCTTCTTCCGTATATTCAGTCCCATTAGATTTAAGATTTTAGGACGTTCGACCCATTAGTTTGTCAATTTTAAGACCTATCGCCCCATTTCGTTGTCAATACTAAGTCCTTTTGTGCCCTTTGGGTGTCTTTTTTTTGTTTTCCTGGCGAGTGATAACAAGCCTGTAATTGTGGAGGAACCGGCCTTCGGCCGTGATATTTCCCTACTGAAAAATGTACAAATTAATCTCGAAGGGGGATGTAATGGATGCTATTTAAGTGTGATGGAGGTCTAGGGAGGAAACTAAAACATAAATGAATATATCAATAAATAGACCCCCAAAAATAACCACTGTCCCTTAACTTTTGCTGGAAACTCCACCTTGGATGATTCCGGTGCTATTCCTCCCTCTCCACCCTCCTCTCTCTTACTTATGCCTAATATCCTAATCTCTTCTAAAGATGTACTTTCTACCCTCTCTGGGCTTAATACTAACAAGGCGTACGGTCCGGACGGTGTTCCTCCTGTTGTACTCAAAAACTGTGCTTCCGTGTTGACTCCCTACCTAGGCAAACTCTTTCGTCTCTGTCTATCCTCTAACGTCTTTCCTTCATGCTGGAAGTTTGCTCTCATTCAACCTGTCCCAAAGAAGGGTGACCGCTCTCAACCCTCCAACTATCGTCCAATTGCTCTCATTTCTTGTATTTCTAAAGTTTTTGAAACTATTCTTGCTTCCAAATTTCTTAAGCATTTCTCTTCTCATAATCTGCTCTCAGATCGTCAGTATGGCTTCCTTAAGGGTCGCTCTACTGGTGATCTTCTTTCATATCTTACTAACTCTTGGTCATCCTCCTTTCAGGACTACGCTGAGACTTTTTCTATTGCACTAGACATATCGAAAGCCTTGAGTCTGGCACAAATCTTTAATTTCTAAACTACCCTCCTTCGGTTTCTATCCCTCCATCTGTGCCTTGGTCTCTAATTTCCTCTCCGACCGTTCCATAGCTGCGGTTGTGGACGGCCATCGCTCACTTCCTCACCCTATAAACTCCGGTGTTCCTCAGGGCTTTGTCCTATCTCCTATTCTCTTTCTAATTTTTATAAATGACCTTCTCAACTGTACCTCAACTCCCATCCATTCATACGCAGACGACTCAATCTTACACTACTCCATAAGTTTTTCAGAACGCCCAAGCCAGCAATTCCTCAACGACAAACGGAATAAAGCCATAGAACATTTAAATTCTGATCTAACTACTATCTCCAATTGGGGCAGAGAAAACCTTGTTACCTTTAATGCTTCTAAAACCCAATTTCTCCATCTATCTACCCGTCAGGAACTCCCTGCGGACTATCCCTTATTCTTCATCAATACAAAAATCAATCCTTCATCTTCTCTCAATATTCTTGGTGTCTCTTTTTCTTCTGCTCTCAGTTGGAAGGACCATATTACCAGTCTTGCTAAGGCAGCCTCCCAGAAGCTGGGTGTGCTCAACCGCCTTAGGGTGTTCTTTACCCCTGCTCATCTTCTTGCTCTGTACAGGGGCATGCATAGTGCGTCCTTGTATTGAGTATTGTTCACATGTGTGGGGAGTTCCTCTCACACCGCTCTCCTAGACAAAATTAAAAGGAAGGCCTTTCGTATCATTAACTCCCGTCCACTCACCGACTCCCTGCAATCTCTCTCTCTTCACCGCAACGTTGCATCTCTCTCGCTATTCTATCGCTACTATAATAATCAGTGTTCCTCAGAGCTTTCCCAGTGTATACCACCTCCTTTACGTAGGGCACGTGGTACCCGTCTTGCAACACAATCCCACCCCTACTCTGTGCAACTCTCCAACCCAAGAGTGAAACGTTACTCTCAGTCTTTCTTCTATTCAACAGCTGAGCTCTGGTAATCTCTCCCAGAATAAGTCTTTCCCTCTTCCTATGACTTAAATTGCTTCAAAATCCGTGTGTCCAGGCATGTTGGCCCTGTCACTCCTTCAACTTTGGGGGAGGCACTCGCTATAGGCAGTTCTGCCTTTTGCCTCCCTCACTCACATAGAAAAAAAAAAAATCTGTACCGGCGACGTCCTTTTTATTGTACTCTGGCAAACATTTAGACAATGTTATTCAGCTTAGGAAGGATCTGTGGTGGTACAAAGGATCAAATGAGATAGTCTGTAGCATTTTCATAGCTATAGGTCCTTCATAATCTCGATAATATCATCTAATATTTGCCAGAATATGAAGAAAAGGACGTCACCGGTATTGAAGGGGTTAAACAATTTTAGTCAACTTAGAAAGAGCTCGTGGTAGTCAAAGGGGTTTAAGGGGAGATGGTTCACTTGTTTTAGACCTCCAGCAAACCTAAATAAAACACCCATTAGATCCCCCTTCTCGATTAATTTGTACATTTTTTCGGTAGAAAAATTTCCCGGCCGAAGGCCGGTTCCTTATAAAATTACAGGCTCGCTATCGCTGGCAAGAAAAAAAATCGACACCTAAATGGCACGAAAGGTCTTAAACTTGACAACGAATTGGGGGGAAAGGTGTTAAAATTGCCAAACTAATGATCCGAACGTCTTAAAAATGTCAAAACTAATGGGGCTAAACACGAGGGAGGATGGGGTGCAAAAACTAACTCCTCCCCCTTAAAGCAGACAGTTTACCCCTTTTAATTTTCAAGTCATCTTTCCCAAGCTGAATAAAATGATCTAAAGTTAGCAGAAACTATAAGAAATTGTAAAGTAAAGGGGTTAAGTTCAGAATCTCTCTCTTTCTCACTCACATACTCACTCACACACTCACTCTCACACACACACTCTCTCTCTCTCTCTCTCTCTCTCTCTCTCTCTCTCTCTCTCTCTCTCATAATGAAAGTGTTAAGTAAGAATAACGAAGTCGTCCCCCCCCCCCCCAACCCCCTATATTTGTTGATCTTACCAGTGTTAAGAGGATAGTGCTTGTTTTTCTGGTCCATATAATTATTTATTTATTTATTTTTGAGTTTCCTCGCTAGACCACCATCAAGCTTGAAAAAAACACCCCCCAGACCCCGTTCAAGATAAATTTGTACATTTTTCGGTAGATAAAAATCGCCAAAACTAATGGGGCGAACGTCTTAAAATCTCAAATGCAATGGGGCTGAACATGAGGTAGAAAGGTGTCCCGAACAAAATCCCTCAATTGGAAATCTCCCCTTACCATGATAAAGCTAAGAAGTCCTCTCGCGCATAGTACTGGAGGGGATGGTGAAAAATGCGCCTCTAATGAAAACAAACCAAACATAATTAGATAAAAACGAATCATTGAACTCGTACAGGTCCTTCATAAACTGAAAATAAAATAATTTACTGATAGCCAGACTAAAGCTAACAAGTCCTCTCGCGCATAGTACTGGAAGGGGTGATGAAAAATGCGCCTCCTCGACATGGTAAACACTCTTCGTAAATATTCTCCGAGTACACTGGGAGTCTTCTTGCTGGCGATACATACTCACTCGCTCACTCTCACTCACACACTCATTCTCTCTCATACACACTTATTACACATGCACACACACATGCGGAAGAACACGCAGAGTTACACCTCTCTCTCTCTCTCTCTCACACACACATACATACACACTGACGAACACGCAAACTTACACCAGATTCTCACTCTTTCAAACACACACGCACACACACTAACAAGCGCACATCCTTACTTACTTATCTCTCTCTCTCTCTCTCTCTCTCTCTCTCACACACAAAAATTAATCCAATCACTCCATCACCTACCCTCCCCTTCTCTCTCTCTCTCTCTCTCTCACACACACATACCCAACAAACACACTCATTCTCTCTCTCTCTCTCACACAATTAATCCAATCACTCCCTCTCCTGCCCTCTTTCTCTTTCTATCTCTGTCTCACACACACACACACACTAATTAATCAAATCACTCCCTCACCTCCCCCACCTCTCTCTCTCTCTCTCTCTCTCTCTCTCTCTCTCTCTCTCTCTCTCTCTCTCTCCCCCCCCCCCCCCCCCCAGCCCCAACAACAACATCACAGTCATCCATTATTCATCAGCAACTCTCGGCCGGCCTGCTAAGCATCTTTGTCTTTCATTTGCTCAACTTTACAATTTTCATCAGTGAGAGAGCCAGCGAGTGAGAGAGTGAGAGAGCGAGCGAGCGAGAGAGAGACGTTCACTAAAATACTCCCCCACCCCACCCCACTCATCCTTCTTAACCCTACCTGGTGCAGGGTGGGTCTTTTGGCCAGCCAAGCTTCACTCAGTTAATTTAGAGATTTGAAGCTGTTTCACCTTGTTAGACTGACAGATTATAAGACACTTCACCCAATTTAGGTGTCGATATTTTCTGGACAAGTGATACTGAACCTGCAATTTAGAAGGCGGAACACTTTTCTACCAACTAAATGTACATATCTCTCATGAAGGGGGTCTGGGGTGCATTTTTTTGGTTTTAGTTAGACGAGGGTCTGGGAGGCGTTTCTCGTAGTCTAGAGGGCAAACTTAAAATACAATACTCGAAAATGGCAAAGTCAATCAAAACCCTAAACAATAATTTAACACAACATCATCAAATATATCCCAAGCCGTCATACCAGATAGTGCTATAGTGTTCTTCAATCCTTGCAGTCTGTAAGGGCAATCAAAACATCAAGTATTATAAAACTTTGCTACCCACCTGAACAAATGACAATCTGCGAGCGAGGCGATGTGTACGACGGCCGTTTGATGCTCTTCATGCCCCGGTTGAAGATCCGCGATATCCGGTTTGTCTTGGTGAAGATGGCCGAGTAACAGGTACAGAGCCCCAAGCCCAGCCCCAGACGCAGGAGGGTGCAGGAGGCGGCACAAGGGGGCGCCAGGATCACGAAGGTCATGAGGTAGCAAATAGCGATGCCGGAGAGGAGGACGTAGCACAGTTCCCGTCCGCTGGCCATGATGACGGGCGTGGAGTTGTAGCGGATAAACGTTAAGGTCGTCAGGAGTGTGCAGAGAAGTCCCAAAGAGCTGTTGAGAATAAAGAAGTAAACATTTAGCGATGGCGGTCATAGAAGTGTGTTGTATAGTGAGGATTATATGATCAAAAGGGGTGTAGAGATGGAAGGGAAATGTTGGAGTGTGCATAGAAGTCCCAGTGAGCTGTTGAGAAAAAATGCAAAACTGTAGCGATGGAGGTATTAATAGCGCATTGCATACAGTATGTGTTTTTTTTTATTTGTTTCTATATTCCAACTACTCCCTCTCGGGCAAAGGCTGATAGCCTTTACACTCAACCGCTGAACACGGTGAGGCCCGTGAGGTCTTGCTCCAGTCTAGGGAGTGAGACATGCGAAGCTTCACGGCTCGAAGCAACTCCATCTCTGAAGCCGCCTCGCCTCTGCGCTTCACAATCTCACCCCAACAGACTCGGACCCTCACTCTCAGAACGCCACCTATTGAGTAATTAACTCACTAGGCATTGCCCCCCTGTAGCATATTTTTGAATATGGGAATATTCATACAATGCTATTTAATCAGGGAACGATGAGGGTATTTTTTTGGCATTTCGGTGTGCTGTGGTAATGCACTTTATATTTACATTCGTGTATTTAATCCATTGTTACATGAATGCTTTATATTTGCATTCGTGTATTTAATCCTTTGTTCACGTGGTACATTTTTTGTGTTGTTGCTTGTATGATATATTTCGTTCATTTCCGTTCATTTTATATATTTGTCCTCTGTTTTGATAAGTTTAACTTCAAAGTGTAATTAAGTGTTATCAATATGCTTAATCAATAATAGACTTCAATATTTGTAATCAATAATGGACTATTTTTTCATATATTTGTTAACCCTCTCAGTACCGATGACGTCCTATAAACTTTACTCTGGCTACTATTAGACGATAATAGTCAGTTTTAAAAGGGCCTCCAACAATTAACAGGTTTCGAACTATCTCACTCAACCCTTTTTTACTACCACAGATCCATCTTAAACTGCACAAAATCGTCTAAATATAATTAATATAAAATAATATAAATAAGACATGTCGGTACAGAAGGGGTTAACTCCTTCTGTACCGGCGACGTCTTTCTAATCTTATGCTAGCTATATGTAGACGCTGTTGTGCAGTTTAAGAAGGATCTGTGGTAGTAAGAAGGATTAAGTGAGATAGTTCGAAGCCTGTTCTTTGCTTTAGGCCCTTTTCAATCTGATTAAAAATGTTCTAACAGTAGCCAGAATAATGTTAAAAAGACGGCACCAGTGCTGAAAGGGTTAACAAATATATATATATATATATATATATATATATATATATATATATATATATAATAGACCATAATTGATTAATATACTTAAAAGCTAATTTGACAATAAAGTTAAACAAAACAATACAGAGGACAAATGAATTAAAATATAGTCACATAAATGAACGAAATATATCAAACAAGCTATTTCAAAAGCAACAATTAAAAATGTACCACTTCAACACCCAACATCAAACAATTGATGAAATACAGGAATACAAATATAAATCATTCATGTAACGGCCAGCGAATAAATACATAAACCACTCTTTTTATTCTCGTCCAATGAATTCCAAATGTCGGTTTAAGGGGAGATCGGCCTTTTTTCTGGACCACTTTCTCCCTCATGCTTAGCCCCATTAGTTTTCAGATGTTAAGATGTTTGCCCCATTAGTTAGTCGATTTTTAAGACCTTTCGCCCCATTTCTTCGTCAATATTTAGACCTTTCGTGCTATTTAGGTGTCGATTTTTTCCCTGGCGAACGATAGTGAGCCTGTAATGTTGGAAGAACCGGCCTTCGGCCGGGAAATTTTCTACCGAAAAATGTACAAGTTAATCTAGAAGGAGGATCTAATGGATTTTTTTTTTAAATTTGATGGAGGTCTAGGGATGAAACTAGAAAAATAATGAATACATGAAAAAATCACCCAAAAAGTGAACCATCCCCCCTTAACATCATATACATTCGCAGATAGAGACCCTACAGTAACAGAGATCGGCCAACCTCCGCCATCTTGGTGCCACTGGTGATATATCTTACATTCCGATTACCATTAACGCCATCATTCTTACATTTGGAATCACATTACGCCATCATTCTTACATTTGGAATCCCATTACACCATCATTCTTACATTTGAAATCCCATTACGCCATCATTCTTACATTTGGAATCCCATTACGCCATCATTCTTACATTTGGAATCCCATTACGCCATCATTCTTACATTTGGAATCCCATTACACCATCATTCTTACATTTGGAATTCCATTACACCATCATTCTTACATTTGGAATCCCATTACACCATCATTCTTACATTTGGAATCCCATTGCACCATCATTCTTACATTTGGAATCCCATTACACCATCATTCTTACATTTGGAATCCCATTACACCATCATTCTTAAATTTGGAATCCCATTACACCATCATTCTTACATTTGGATTTCCATTACACCATCATTCTTACATTTGGAATCCCATTACACCATCATTCTTACATTTGGAATCCCATTACATCATCATTCTTACATTTGGAATCCCATTACACCATTATTCTTACATTTGGAATCCCATTACACCATTCTTATATTTGGAATCCCATTACACCATCATTCTTACATTTGGAATCCCATTACACCATCATACAGTACACTAGGATCATACGACTGGGAAACTGTAGATAGCAGAGAAGGGGTGTTGTAGATAGAGGAAGCTGTTGGAGTGGCTTTGTTGTGTGTGTTTATTAGTCTGTATATGTCGTCGAGGTGTCCCCCGACTGGGTGCGAGCATGTGAGACACGCTAGGACGTACTAACACACCCACTAAATAGTCTACCTAAGCTGGGATCGAACCCAGGTCAAGCAGATTCACACGTGAGCGTGCTCTCCACTCGATCGCCTCGACCCCTTCTGTACCGGCGACGTCTTTTGACATTTTATCGTGGCTACTATTCGACGTCCTTATTCCGTTTAAAAAGGATCAGCAATTAACAGGCTTCGAACTATCTCACTTACTCCATTTTACTACCACAGATCCTTCTTAAGCTGCACAAAATCGTTTAAATATAGCTAGAACAAAACTGAAATGACGTCGCCGGTACAAAAGGGGTTAAATATGGCCACACCCATAATCAACACTCGGGAATAACGCTACAGGATTTATAAATTGGTCTTTGGGTGTACATTTTACAACCTCAAAAAATAGAATAAACGTTTGATAATTGCACCAAAATGGCATGAAAGAGAGAGAGAGAGAGAGAGAGAGAGAGAGAGAGAGAGAGAGAGAGAGAGAGATGGCCATTCTCCCTTACTACAGGATTTCTAGCATCAGAGATACATTGTTGTGGAAAGAGCGATTATTTCTACAGTACATACAGGGTGTCCCGCGAGTTTTGTCAAATACTTTCAGAGATGAAAGATTAAGTAATTCTAAGTAAAAACTGTTATATACACATAGGCTTTTTGGGGCATTGTTTTGTAGTTATGGACCCTTACAGTCGGCATTTTGGTGTGTTTTGTAATTTCTAACCCTGTTTTTCTTCAATAAGATGAGGATAGGAAAAAAACTACAAAGTGTATTATGAAGCATGATATCAATACTTCAAACTGGCACCAAAAACTTCCCTACATCGTACTTCATATTCCCTTGACATAGAGTTGAATATTACAAGAAACCAACAAAACTTAATTTTAAGCTCATCATCACGGAAAGAAGAATGGAGCTACAGAGGATTTTTTGGTGTTTTCATTAAGTATTGATACCATGCACCATCATACAGCATTTAACATTATCGCTATTAATTTTTGTTACTCGGAAAATGGGTTTAAACTGACAGAAAACACCAAAAAGTCCTCTGTAGCTCCTTTCTTCTTTCCGTGATGATGAGCTTAAAATTAAGCTTTGTTGGTTTCTTGTAATATTCAGTTTAAAGTATTGATATCATGCTTCATAATACACTTTATAGTTTTTTTCCTATCCTCATCTTGTTGAAGAAAAACAGGGTTAGAAATTACAAAAAACACCAAAATACCAACTTTAAGGGTCCATAGCTACAAAACAATGCCCCAAAAAGCCTATGTGTATATAACAGTTTTTGCTTAGAATTACTTAATCTTTCATCTCTGGAAGTATTTTACAAAAATCGCGGGACACCCTGTACAGTATAATTCTATTGCGAGTTCGGCGAATGTTAATAATGATGTAGTGGGGACTTTAAACAGAGCAAAATGTGATTATTATGAATTTAAATATCGGCATACATAATTACTATCGTAATATACTGTCTATGCCACTTTAATCATCTCTATGTATCCTAATAATATTATATATAATATATATACATACTGTATATACAGAATATATATACAGAATATATATATATACATTATATCTATTTTCCTATGTGGATGAGGGAGACAAAAGGCAAAACTGCCTGTGACAAGTACCTCCCCCAGAGTTGAAAGAGTGACAGGGCCACAATCAAGGAATGTTCTAGCCAAAATGTCTGGACACACAGAGTTTGAAACAATTTAAGTCATAGGATGAGGGAAAGATAGATTCAGGGAGAGTTCCAGAGCTCAGTTGTTGTATAGAAGAAAGATTGGGAGTATCGTTTCACTCTTGAGTTGGAGAGTTACTAAATTATTTTATACTTTCAGCCGGACTCGACACACCGACAATCAGGACGAGTGTCCATGCTTTAATTCTCTACACCACAGCTATATATATATATATATATATATTCTGACATACGGAGCCCTGTATGTTAATTTAAGAGTTAGAATTAGAGTTGAAGGAGTGTCAAACTACCCAAGCGGCGAAGCAGACTAGCGAGCGAACCAGCGAGTGGGAAACCAGCTTGTCCGCATACCAGCAAACAAGCCTTCACACCTGCGTGCGTCATAGGGGACCCTGCAAACTACTTCGATGACCCGATGCTATGACGTATGATCGACGCCAGGAGCCCCCATTGGACGACGCACCTGCTATGCAACTCGAGGAGCTATGAGAGGGGCGCGCACCATCACTCGCCTCCTGATTCGTTCCTACACCATCATTGTTTAGTATATAAGACCGGAGTAGTGGGCATTCAAATCAGTCTCATTTGGAGTTGGGGAAGGTGAACTTGCAGCTGGAGGAAGACGGGGTGAAGTATTATAATGGGTTTGTGACTGTCAGTCAGATTATATAAGTGTGTGTTAAGTGTGTTCGGTGTAAACACTTACGTTATGTTGGTTAGTGAGATATGTGATTGGGAATTAACGTTAACGCTATTATTATGTACTTAACTATTTTTAGTTGACTAACTTGTGGACTAAAGCAACTCTTTAAGTAATTGGGTTATGATGAAAGTAATACTATTGTTTTATATTAATACTTACGAGTTCTTTAATTTTCTTTTAATTAAGCTTACATTGCTTAACGGTGCTTAGTACGGTGATGCTATTGTCTCTTATTAGTAATATCGCCTTAGACTAACATGGCTGTGTTAATATTACTTCTAGTGATTTCCTAAGCTGAAGAAAATTCGTTTAGCTTCAAAATATTAGTTTTGCTTTTCATATTATTTGAGTGAGACCTGAATCGAATCTATGAAGCGATCCTGTAACTTAATTTACTCATAATCAAACCTCAATGTTACGTGGTTAAGAAATACATTTAACTAATTATTAAATATATATCTAACTTTTTATGTGACTGATATAAACCCTGATGATAATAATAATATAATACTGTTAACGTAAGACAAGAACCAAGAATAATTACATTAAATATAAATAAAAGGACATATAAGAAACTATCTATTCATTTCAAAAAGGGTAAGAGACAGAAATATTCTTACTTTAATATTTATCTTTCAAGACTTTTTATAGAATTAATAGTCCTTCTTTAGATATACTTCTTCGGTTCATAACCATAGCCTACTAAGCTTCGGTTAAATAATAATTCTTTATAAATACTACATGACTTTAATTAGTTTCAGTATTTTTCATAATTACAGAATATCAGTCAATAAAGGATACTAAGTCCTAAGATCCAAAAGGAAAGGAAGCAACAACAGGAAATAATTTTATTAGATTTTACTTTTGTTTTGCCTTCAGCTGACTGATACCTTAATATATCTCTGTGCTATCTAGATTCATCAAGTTAACCACTTGAGGATCAAGATACATAACAATATATATATTGTTACGAATCTGGAGCTCAGTTGTTTAGAGACTATACGAAAATAATTACTAATGGAAATGCACCTTGTCTCTCTACCAAACAACACCACGACGCAACAGGTAAGAGCTTTATGAACGCTTCCAGGCTCTTCTCAGGGCTTAAGGTGCACACTGCCCTGCTCCTATTCTGAATAAGAAGTAGAACAGAAATAATCATGTAACTTACTAGCTACGAGAACTCGAAACCAACACCGGGATTAGCAATGCTGGGTTGGATAATCAAAACAGTTAAATACATATAGGCTACCAGCAGACATCAACGAAACAAAAGAGTGCAGGTGTACTTCGAGCATAACAGGCTATGCGCGCCCTTGACAGTACTAAACCGTGCGCAAACCAAACCAGCCAACGGTAATCCACTCTCAACCCAAGAGAGTTGCACATAATAATATTGCATACATATAATGAACTAACAATACAAGGCAGTGTCCTAATATGACTACAAACCTCGGGGTGATATTAGTGGAAGCAAGTTGCCCTGACCACCTCTAATATCACACCAATATATCCTGCTTCAACCTGGGCCCCCCAGTGAGTTACCGCCCAAACAATGAACTCTTAGAGTCCACCTCCCACACTCACTTAACTATGGGGGGGGGGGGGGGTCCAGACTGAAGCTGGATTCCTAACTAATATTAAACACTCCGTTGCCCCAGTTCGAAACCCGAGATAGGGAACACACAAGTGCTGGGGCAGAACCGTCAAGGTTGTTACCGGGTCCTAAGCACGAACACTGGGAAAAATATGTAGGGGTTATGTAGGGGTTATGGATGTGTGTGTGTGTGTGTGTGTGTGTGGACTGTCTATGGGATTAACAGTGCTTATTAGCAAGGACCCCGGCAAACCTCCCAGCTACTCCCTATCATGAATTCCGACGTAGCCACCGGAGGTACATAATATAGATAACAAAGGGAAAGATACTAAAATGCTGATCAAAGGAAAAGAATAATTAAACAAAATTAAAGTCTAGGACTCTCTGTTAATTACGTTACGTTACTATTATGCAAGCAAGGAAAATTAAACAGGGGCAGACTGGGGTGCCACAAGAGAGAGCTACCACCACCTATACTGTCTGGCCGCCCACGAGAGAATGATGAGGCCTGGGCCTGGTTGAAGGCTGGCCATGGCGAAGCTGGCGGGAGCCAGGCTCAAACTAAGGGGGGTTGCAAGATATCACCACACGATATGATAACACTAAGAAACTTCACAAGAATAACTTGTACTAAAGTATGCCAGTGTTAACAAATTAACTAAAACAGTGTGGCAGAGAAAATATAGTACATCTTGATATTGCAACACAACTAAACTTGCAAAGGTCACGTAATTAATTAAACTTGTGTTGCTTAGCGAGAGAGCAACACTACCTCTCCCCCCCCCCCCCCCCCCACCCCGCGAGGAAGCAACATTCCTTCCTCCAATTCCTCCCTTACCCAGCAACACCCAGCCTGCAAATTACAGCGTTGCCACTAAACCACAACTTCATATACGAACCTAGTAACACTATTGGCTCATTCTACACAAATGTGTATTGAGACAAAAATGCTTAGAGATACGGCAAAACTAGTCATGAGTAATTGGAAGGGTATCGGAGAGAAACTCACAATACCAGGTATTTCTAATAGACTTGGCACAGCTGCTGTCAGAAGTCAGGCGCCACTAGAGTTTGGCTACTCCTAAAAGACCCTGGTCATTGTGACAATATATATATATATATATATATATATATATATATATATATATATATATATATATATATATACAGTATATATATATACTGTATATCCAAATATACTGTAACCCATAGACATATAGATAAGTATATAAACAAAGTGATAGACCGAAGGAGGATCTTTACTTGCATCTTGTAAAATATCCAGGCAATAATTTATGAAGATTGAGTTTGAGATGGTTAATACAGAGCAGATGAGGAGGGGAGGGTGTCATTAGAGTTTTATAAAGGGTGGGATAAAGTTACCTTACACAGGGAGGCCATGAATATATATTGTCTGGGTGGGGAGGAAAGGTGATATGAGAGGTGGAGGGGATATTGTCTGTCTGTCTGTCCGTCCGTCTCTCGCTCTCTCTCTCTCTCTCTCTTGTGTGTGTGTGTGTTTTCACTCTGTGCTATACATTGATATATAGATCACACAGACCATAAAGTCTAGATAAAGAAGCCGAGCCATATTTAGGGGAGATGAGTCGTTTTTTCTGGCCCCCCCCCCCCATTTCCTTCGTATTTACGTGTTTAGCCCCATTTGTTTTTAGACTTTAAGACGTTCGGCCCATTAGTTTGGCGATGTTATGACTTTACGCCCCATTTCTTTGTCAATAATAAGACATTTCGTGCCATTTAGGTGTAACTGATTTTCCTGGATCGCGATAGAGAGCCTGTAAATTAAGATAAACCGGCCTTTGTGCCGAGATTTTTGTCTTTTTCGGAAAATTTACAACTTTATCTTGAAGGAGGGTCTTGGGGTTGTTTTTTTATAGCTTGATCGAGGTCTAGGGAGGAAACTTAAAACACGATCAAAGAATCCATAAATGAGCAAATAAATACGCCCATCTCCCCTTAAATATAAAGTGCACTGAACCCTGCCCCGTATAGAATGAAGAAATGCTAGTTAATATATAAGGCTCTTTCCCCACCTACCACTCCATCCAGTTAATACTGTTTTAACCCCTTCAGCACGATGACGTAATTGGCATCATTTTTGGTCACCATTACACGATTTTCTTAAGTAGCTAATATTCTTCCTCTGGGACTCAAAGGGGCAAATATGATCTCAATTAACCCTCTGAACAACATAGGTCCATCCTAAACTGCGCAAAATCGTCTAATATTAGCCAGAATATAGGGTAAAAAGGCGTCATCGTGCTGAAGGGGTTAACAACACAATAAATCATACTCTAAAGTCTGATGGCACTCGTCTAAAACATAAGAGATATTTATATCGCTAGCAGCGACACGCAATGAAGCCCATAATTGTCAAATTTCGAACAGATACTATATATTTGTGTCATTGAGAGATACAGAGAGGTAGATATATAATTAAATAGATACATAGATAGATATAGACAGACAGACAGATATAGATAGATAGAGCAAAAAATAAATGGCGAGTGAGAAAATTGATTTTTGTGCCAAAGTCTTCCTATGCATCTCCATTCATCCAGGACTTAGCTAGTGGTGTGTGTGTGTGTGTGAGAGAGAGAGAGAGAGAGAGAGAGAGAGAGAGAGAGAGAGAGAGAGAGAGAGTAACACAATTACATTGGAACGAGGCTTAGTAATAGACACAAAATGTATTGGCAAAAGACGGACGCCAAGGATAAAGTCAAATACTAGACAAGAATAGGGTACAGAAGAGGGAAAGGGTAGATAAAGTATAAACAAGACATATATAGTGTATATACCCTACATGTTGCAATAGGAGAACATATATACTGTATATACCCTACATGTTGCAATAGGAGAACATAATACTGTATATACCCTACATGTTGCACTAGGAGAACATCGGAAATAGAAAGATCAGAGCAAGGAGTAGACTAATGAAGAAAGGTAACTATAAGATACATATTATAGGGGATACTAAAAGATACATATTATAGGGGATACTATAAGATACATATTATAGGGGATACTATAAGATACATATTATAGGGGATATTATAAGATACATATTATATGGGATACTATAAGATACATATTATAGGGGATACTATAAGATACATATTATAGGGGATACTATAAGATACATATTATAGGGGATACTATAAGATACATATTATAGGGGATACTATAAGATACATATTATAGGGGACACTATAAGATACATATTATAGGGGACACTATAAGATACATATTATAGGGGATATTATAAGATACATATTATAGGGGATACTATAAGATACATATTATATGGGATACTATAAGATACATATTATAGGGGACACTATAAGATACATATTATAGGGGATACTATAAGATACATATTATAGGGGATACTATAAGATACATATTATAGGGGATATTATAAGATACATATTATAGGGGACACTATAAGATACATATTATAGGGGATATTATAAGATACATATTATAGGGGATACTATAAGATACATATATGATACTATAAGATACATATTATAGGGGACACTATAAGATACATATTATAGGGGATACTATAAGATACATATTATAGGGGATACTATAAGATACATATTATAGGGGACACTATAAGATACATATTATAGGGGATACTATAAGATACATATTATAGGGGATACTATAAGATACATATTATAGGGGATACTATAAGATACATATTATAGGGGATACTCTACAGAAAATAAAAATAAAAAATAGGGAAAGTGGTGATTGGGCCTGAGCATATAGATATAGATAAATAGATAGATAGATAGATAGATACAACAGTTAACCCATTCAGTACCGGTGACATCCCTTTCATTTTTAATCTGGCAACTATTGAACGATTTTATTCAGCTTAGGAAGGACGTCTACTAATAATAAGAGTACAGACTATCTCAACCAACTCTTTAAATGACCACAGATCCTTCCTAAACTGCTCAAAATCGTCTACACATAGATATAATTAAATTTAAAAAAGACGTCGCTGGCCCAGAAGGGGTTAATAGAGAGTAGAAACAATGAAAAGAGAGAGAGCTGGAAAAGAATAAAAAAGACGAAGCATAATCGAAGGAGAAAAAGACAGAGATAAAAGACACTGACATTAAGGGGACATGGGCCGGTTTTCTGGACCACTTTCTCCCTCATGTTTAGCACCATTAGTTTTCAGATGTTAAGATGTTTGCCCCATTAGTTAGTCAATTTTAAGACCTTTCGCCCCATTTCCACGCCAATATTTAGACCTTTCGTGCTATTTAGGTGTCGATTTTTTCCCTGGCGAACGATAGTGAGCCTGTAATGTTGGAAGAACCGGCCTTTGGCCGGTAAAATTTTCTACCGAAAAATGTACAAATTAATCTAGACCCGGATCTAATGGATATTTTGTTTTTTTAATTTGATGGAGGTCTAGGGAGGAAACTAAAAAATAATTAATACATGCAAAAATCGGCCAAAAAGTGAACCATCTCCCCTTAATTAGCACAACAGCCCTCACTAACAACATTAAAGAAGAAGGAAAGAGGAAGAAAGATATAAAGGTGAAATAGAAGGGAAAACAAGAAAAATGACACCACTGCCTCTACCAACCTGACCAACAACATACAGTATAGGAAGAATTTAAGGGGAGGTTTTTAGTTTGTTCCCTAGACCTCCATCATGCTTATAATTACACTCCCTAGTAGGGTTGGCATGATTAAAATCAAACGATTGTAATCAAGTGATTTTAATCGATGATAATCAAAGAAAAAATCATTGATTAAAATCAAAATTTATTTTTTTATTAAAATATCACATTCCAAGTAATTATAAGATATTTTGTGCTAATCTTGATAGTCTACCAACATTTGTACCCTCTTAAAGATTATACAGTAACCTATATCAATAATATTTTGCATATTTCTAATAAACGTTTGCACTAGTTCAATAATTTAAGAAATTAAATAAATTGTGTTCTTTCATAAACAATTAATCTTTGCTCCTTAACCCTCCTTGCCCGGCTGGACGCCATAGCTCCATACCGAGTTTGCCCCGTACTGCCCGGCTGGCCTACATAGCTCCATAGCATTATTTCATGGCTTAAAACCACTTAAAACTGCACTTGAGAAAGTTTTATTGTCTTAGTGGATGGTCCGTATAACCAAAAAGAACAAACACACATAGCGAGTCAGTCAGGTGACTCCTGCTTGCGTGCAGGCCTAACGAAAGCTTCTATTGATTTCCTGAGTCTCAAACAATGCATGAAAGCAGTCGACAGTGAAATAGGAATGCTTACAATGGTGAAATAAATCATTAATCAATAACTAATATTAATACAGAAAACATAATCAATAATAAATTGTTAAACGAATGTAAATAGACCATAGCCGTGGCTGCAGATACTGCATCGTCACATTCGAACAGTTCTCAGTAGCATCACAAAACAGCCGGTCTTATTTCCCACCTCGCACAATAACCGCTTAATGTAGTGTTCTAGTTTTCACCCATCGCAAGATAACGCCAAGTACTGCCTCTGGTATGCATATAACCTAGGTTGAGCTATTTATTTACAGAGATATGAGTACAGTATCTGTAAATGATGAAACTTGGGAATTTACACGGTTCTAGGCTCGCAGAGGCCAAAACTTACCTATTCATTTTCACAATAAAAACTGAACATCTTGGTCTAGAGACTTCTAGTCTTCACTCATAGCAAGGAAACGAGTACTGCCTCTAGATATATATCTATAACCGAGGTTAGGCCATTTTTTGGCGTACCGTGTATATAAGCGCGCCAACATTATGAGAATTCAACAATTCATCCAGATTCAGCATTGGCAGGAAGGTTTAAATGGCTATTCGGCGAGGGTTAAATTACTTTGATTTAATTGTTTTCTGACATAATATAATGAAAGTAATAGCCTTTAAGATGTAGGAATATATATATTTACAATATTTTACATGTTTTGCGTAAATTGGAAGTTTGTGTAAATAAATCGAAAACATCGATTTTAATCAAATATATCTGATTTTAATAAAAAAAAATCAATGATTTTTATTTTTATTAAAAAAATCGGATTTTTTTCCAACCCTGCTCCCTAGATCACCTTTCAAGATAAAATTGTACATTTTTCGGTAGAAAAATATCCCGGCTGAAGGACGGTTCCTCTTAAATTACAGGCTGGCTATCGCTCGCCAGGGAAAAATCGACACCTAAATGGCCCGAAAGTCTTAAATTTGACATAAATGAGGCGAAAGTTCTTAAAATCGCCAAACTAATGGGGCGAACGTCTTAAAATCTCTAGTACAATGGGGCTAAACATGAGGTAGAAAGGGGTCCAGAAAACTATCCCTCAAGTGGAAAACTCCTGTTAAGCAGACGAAATATATGACGGAAGATGAAATAGATGAGGTGATAACAATATATAACTGGCACCACTTACCCCCTACCACCAACCCCTAAAAAAACCAGCTACACCAAAGAAGAAGATAGAAATAAGACCAGACTAATAACACACATAACAAAGCCACTCCAACAGCTTCCTCTCTCTCCAACACTCCTTCTCCCCTCTCTACACCCTTCAGAAATAAATAGGAAAAGTAGAATGTAGAAACGAGGTGCCGTTGTAAAGGCATATCCCTCAATACTTTCACCTGATCTGACCAAAAATGTTGCAGTAGATGAAATGGACAAAGAAATATGAACCTAACAGCATCACCAACACCAGCAACAACAGGAAAGAAAGAGAGAGAAACAAGACGATATATATGACGTAGAGGGAATAGACGAAGAAATAGACAAAGAGGGAGAAAAAATACTAAAGATATGAGGTAGATAAAATAGGTGAAGAAATACACACCTAACACCAACTAAAACACCAGCCATAACAGGAAAGATAGCGAAAACAAAACGAACAAATATTACGAAAGACGAAGTAGACGATGACATAGAAAACTAATCACCCTCACCATCAACATCCACTAAAAAAAAACAAAAAACAAAACACTATGAAGAAGATGAAATAGACCATGGCATAGAAGAAGCCTTACACCATCACCATCACCAACCCCCACAACAAAAATATTAAGGGGGGATGGTTCACTTTTTGGGCGATTTTTGCATGTATTCTTTATTTTTCTAGTTTCCTCCCTACTGTAGACCTCCATCAAATAAAAAAAAACATCCATTAGATCCCCCTTCTAGATTAATTTGTACATTTTTCGGCAGAAAAATTTCCCGGCCGAAGGCCGGTTCTTCCAACATTACAGGCTCACTTTCGTTCGCCAGGGAAAAAATCAACACCTAAATAGCACGAAAGGTCTAAATATTGACGAGGAACTGGGGCGAAAGGTCTTAAAATCGACTAACTAATGGGACAAACATCTTAACACCTGAAAACTAATGGGGCTAAACATGAGGGAGAAAGTGGTCCAGAAAACCGGCCCATGTCCCCTTAAGCTGAAACAGACGATGACATAGAAGACTTATCACCCTCAACATCAACAATCACTACAACAACAAGACGAAAAATATGACGAAGATGAAATTGACGATGATAAACACAAAGATGAAACAGACGATGCTACAGCCAAACTAAAATAGACAATTATATAGCAGACTCCCACCATTATCTCCACCACCATCATCATCACCAACAACAACAACAATTATATAGCAGACTCCCACCATTATCTCCACCACCATCATCATCACCAACAACAACAACAATTATATAGCAGACTCCCACCATTATCTCCACCACCATCATCATCACCAACAACAACAACAATTATATAGCAGACTCCCACCATTATCTCCACCACCATCACCATCACCAACAACAACAACAATTATATAGCAGACTCCCACCATTATCTCCACCACCATCATCATCACCAACAACAACAACAATTATATAGCAGACTCCCACCATTATCTCCACCACCATCATCATCACCAACAACAACAACAATTATACAGCAGACTCCCACCATTATCTCCACCACCATCATCATCACCAACAAACAACAATTATATAGCAGACTCCCACCATTATCTCCACCACCATCATCATCACCAACAACAACAACAATTATATAGCAGACTCCCACCATTATCTCCACCACCATCATCATCACCAACAACAACAACAATTATATAGCAGACTCCCACCATTATCTCCACCACCATCATCATCACCAACAACAACAACAATTATATAGCAGACTCCCACCATTATCTCCACACCACCATCATCATCATCACCAACAACAACAATTATATAGCAGACTCCCACCATTATCTCCACCACCATCATCATCACCAACAACAACAACAATTATATAGCAGACTCCCACCATTATCTCCACCACCATCACCATCAACAACAACAATTATATAGCAGACTCCCACCATTATCTCCACCACCATCACCATCACCAACAACAATTATATAGCAGACTCCCACCATTATCTCCACCACCATCACCATCACCAACAACAATTATATAGCAGACTCCCACCATTATCTCCACCACCATCACCATCACCAACAACAACAACAATTATATAGCAGACTCCCACCATTATCTCCACCACCATCACCATCACCAACAACAACAACAATTATATAGCAGACTCCCACCATTATCTCCACCACCATCATCATCACCAACAACAACAACAATTATATAGCAGACTCCCACCATTATCTCCACCACCATCACCATCACCAACAACAACAATTATATAGCAGACTCCCACCATTATCTCCACCACCATCACCATCAACAACAACAATTATATAGCAGACTCCCACCATTATCTCCACCACCATCACCATCACCATCAACAATTATATAGCAGACTCCCACCATTATCTCCACCACCATCACCATCACCAACAACAACAATTATATAGCAGACTCCCACCATTATCTCCACCACCATCACCATCACCAACAACAACAACAATTATATAGCAGACTCCCACCATTATCTCCACCACCATCACCATCACCAACAACAATTATATAGCAGACTCCCACCATTATCTCCACCACCATCACCATCACCATCACCATCAACAATTATATAGCAGACTCCCACCATTATCTCCACCACCATCATCATCACCAACAACAACAACAATTATATAGCAGACTCCCACCATTATCTCCACCACCATCACCATCAACAACAACAATTATATAGCAGACTCCCACCATTATCTCCACCACCATCACCATCACCATCAACAATTATATAGCAGACTCCCACCATTATCTCCACCACCATCACCATCAACAATTATATAGCAGACTCCCACCATTATCTCCACCACCATCACCATCACCAACAACAACAACAATTATATAGCAGACTCCCACCATTATCTCCACCACCATCACCATCACCAACAACAATTATATAGCAGACTCCCACCATTATCTCCACCACCATCACCATCACCATCACCAACAACAATTATATAGCAGACTCCCACCATTATCTCCACCACCATCACCATCACCATCACCAACAACAATTATATAGCAGACTCCCACCATTATCTCCACCACCATCACCATCACCAACAACAATTATATAGCAGACTCCCACCATTATCTCCACCACCATCACCATCACCATCAACAATTATATAGCAGAGTCCGACCATTATGTCCACCACCATCATCATCACCACAACAACAACAATTATATAGCAGACTCCCACCATTAACTCCACCACCATCACCATCACAACAATTATATAGCAGACTCCCACCATTATCTCCACCACCATCACCATCACCATCAACAATTATATAGCAGACTCCCACCATTATCTCCACCACCATCACCATCACCATCACCAACAACAATTATATAGCAGACTCCCACCATTATCTCCACCACCATCACCATCACCATCACCATCAACAATTATATAGCAGACTCCCACCATTATCTCCACCACCATCACCATCACCAACAACAATTATATAGCAGACTCCCACCATTATCTCCACCACCACCATCCCATCACCATCAACATATATAGCAGACTCCCACCATTATCTCCACCACCATCACCATCACCAACAACAATTATAGCAGACTCCCACCATTATCTCCACCACCATCACCATCACCACCACCACAACAAATATAGCAGACTCCCACCATTATCTCCACCACCATCACCATCACCAACAACAATTATATAGCAGACTCCCACCATTATCTCCACCACCATCACCATCACCATCAACAATTATATAGCAGACTCCCACCATTATCTCCACCACCACCACACCAACAACAACAACAATTATATAGCAGACTCCCACCATTATCTCCACCACCATCACCATCACCAACAACAACAATATAGCAGACTCCCACCATTATCTCCACCACCATCACCATCACCAACAACAACAACAATTATATAGCAGACTCCCACCATTATCTCCACCACCATCACCAACAACAATTATATAGCAGACTCCCACCATTATCTCCACCACCACCACCATCACCATCACCAACAACAATTATATAGCAGACTCCCACCATTATCTCCACCACCATCACCATCACCAACAACAATTATATAGCAGACTCCCACCATTATCTCCACCACCATCACCATCACCAACAACAATTATATAGCAGACTCCCACCATTATCTCCACCACCATCACCATCACCAACAACAACAATTATATAGCAGTCTCCCACCATTATCTCCACCACCATCACCATCACCAACAACAACAACAATTATATAGCAGACTCCCACCATTATCTCCACCACCATCACCATCACCAACAACAATTATATAGCAGACTCCCACCATTATCTCCACCACCATCACCATCACCAACAACAACAACAACAAAAGAAAGTGTTCGAGAATCGCTAGTCATTACCACCCAAAGGTTCGCGTTCCCACGTAAACGGTGGCGGGAGTAGCAAGATGGCGGCCAGGCGGCGTCATCAAAGGGTATGAATGAGAATTTAAAAAAAAAAATATATATATATACCGTATATACTGTATATATAAATAAATATATATATATATATATAGTATATATATATATATATAATATATATATATATACAGTATATGTTTCTAATCTCTCAGTGGGGTTCGAACCGCCGACCGTCAGGACGATAGACGACGCTTTAATCAACTACACCACGGCAGTCTAAAAGACACTCATAATTCTAAGCGTCGGCTATCGTCCTGACGGTCGGCGGTTCGAACCCCACTGAGAGATTAGAAACATTTAGTGGCTCACGTGTATTTGTGATATATACTCAATATATATATATATATATATATATATATATATATATATATATATATATATATATATATATACCTCACAAATACATGTGAGCTACTGAATGGTTTTACTCTCAGCCGGGACTCGACCCACCGACAGTCAGGGCGAGAGAGAAAGTATGTGTGTGTGTGTGTGTGTGTGTGTGTGTGTGTGTGTGTGTGTGTGTGTGTGTGTGTGTGTGTGTGTGTGAAAGACAGATAGAAAGAGTAACAAGATGGCGGCTGAACAGCGTCATCAAGAGTCGACCAGAGTAGGAATGTGGCAGCCTGGTTGTAATCATTGGTGGTTATTGTGTGTGTGCGTGTGTGTGTGTGTGTGGAGAGAGAGAGAGAGAGAAAGGGGGGGGGGTTGTAGGGGGACAGAGGTAGTGTAATCATTGGTTGTTATTGTGAAGACGGTGAGGGGGTGAAGCATGGGCAGCATACTGATGAATGGGGGGGAGGGGGGGGGGGGGGGGGAGCGGTCCGGGTTGCTGTTCTTTGGGGGCTACCAGTCTTTTTTATTTTATTTTTTGTATTTTTTTATTTTTTTTATTACATCCACGTATTTTTTTGTATTCCCGGCCATAAGATCCCAGGCACTAAATGTTCTCGAGCCACAGAGGTAGCCAAGTATTAGTGTTAGGAGGAGGCAAGAACTATATTAACCTTTTCACCCACATATGACGGAGAGGTTGCCAGATTAGCAATAAGAAATAGAGTTTTCTCACTCTTATAATTACCTCTCCAAAATTACTTTTCTGCCCACAGCTAACTCAAAGACAACTGCAGAGGTTGAAGTAACTAAACTAAAGGTTTCTAAATACCCCTGATGGTAACAAAGGCTTTAAAGTATCCCCAATAGGCTCAACACAGCTAACTCAAAGACAACTGCAGAGGTTGAAGTAACTAAACTAAAGGTTTCTAAATACCCCTGATGGTAACAAAGGCTTTAAGGATCCCCAATAGGCTCAACACAGCTAACTCAAGACAACTGCAGAGGTTGAAGTAACTAAACTAAAGGTTTCTAAATACCCCTGATGGTAACAAAGGCTTTAAAGTATCCCTAATAGGCTCAAAATCGCGTCATATGTCGGAGAGGGTTAAGGGGAGATGGGCCGTTTTTCTGGTCCCCTTTCTCCCTCGTGCTTAGCCCCATTAGTTTTGAGATTTTAAGACGTTCGGCCCATTAGTTTGACGATTTTGAGACCTTTCGCCCTATTTATTTGTCAATATTAAGACCTTTCGTGCCATTTAGGTGTCAAGCCTGTAATTTAAGAGGAACCGGCCGTTGGCCGAGACATTTCTCTATTGAAAAATTTACAAATTTATCTTGAAGGAGGGTCTTGGGCATGTGTGTTTTTAAGCTTGATGGAGGTCTAGGGAGGAAACTTGAAAAACAATAAATATATGAACAAATCTACCAAAAAGTGAACCATCCTATTTTAGTTTCCTCCCAAGACCTTCATCAAGCTTAACAACAAAGAAAAATATATATATACAAATAAAAGCAAATCAATAAAAACATCCCCAAGATAAATTTGTAAATTATTCGGTAGCATAATATTCCAGCCGAAGGTCAGTTCCTCTTCAATTACAGGCTCGCTGTCACTTGCCATCGACACCTAAATGGCACGAAAGGTCTTAATATTGACAAAGAAGAAGGCGTAAATTCTTAAAATTACCAAACTAATGGGACGAACGTCTGAAAACTAATGGGGCTAAGTATGAGGGAGAAGGAGGACCAGAAAAACCAACATTAACCCCTTGAGCACGATGACGTCATTATAATCTTATTCTGGTTAACATAAGACGATATTCCAAAGCTTATGATCTACCTCTAGGACTCAGAGGGGTTAAGGGCAGATTTCCACTTGAGGGATTTTTTTCTTGACCCCTTTCTCTCTTATGTTTAGACCCATTGCTTTTGAGATTTTAAGACGTTCGCCCTATTAGTTTGGACATTTTAAGAAATTTTTCCCCATTTCTGTCAATTTTAAGAACTTTCGTGCAATTAAGGTGTCAATTTTTTCCTGGCGAGCGATAGCGAGCCTGTAATTTAAGAGCAACCGGCCTCTGGCCGGGAAATTTTTCTACCGAAAAATGTACAAATTTATCTTGAAAGGGGGTCTACGGGGTGTAATTTTAAGCTTGATGAAAACGTAGGGAACAAACTAAATGCCTCCACTTAATACAATCTCAATAATCCCTCTGAATATCATAGGTCATTCTTAGGCTTCATAAAATCGTCTAAATATAGCCAGAATAAAAGGTAAACAAAATAACGTCATGGTGCTGAAGGGGTTAAGGGGGTAGTACTTGGTTTTTGGCTATATATTAATTAATTAATTTATTTTTGAGTTTCCTCGCTAGACCTCCATCAAGCTTAGAAAAACACCCCCTAGACTCCCTTTCAAGACAAATTTGTACATTTTTCGGTAGAAAAATGTCCTGGCCGAAGGCCGGTTCCTTCTAAGATTAGAGGCTCGCTATCGCTCGCCAGGAAAGAAATCGACACCTAAATGGCACGAAAGGTCTTGATATTGACAAAGAAATGGGGCGAAAGATCTCAAAATGGCCAAACTAATAGTACGATCGTCTTAAATCTCAAAACTAATATGCTAATCATGAGGGAGAAGGGGGACCAGAAAACCAGGCCATCCCCCCTTAACCTCTCGGCTGCGCATGGGGGGTATGAGACACCTCTGCCTGTGCGCACGTATTTGAGCGGTTTCCATCACTAAAATATTTATTTTACCATAAATAGCATTAATACTTATCCATATGCGCCTATTATAGGTTGATTATAAAGGTATTAACCTGTTACAACAATAAAACAAGTGGAAACAGCGTTTGGATGGTCAAAATCGGCGATACAAGGCCGGGAGTTACA
>CM064541.1:29913488-30084001 GCA_032716605.1 Paralithodes platypus
ATGTTTTGTTCGCGGCAAGAGAAAGTACCTGGAGAGAGTCTCGGTTTCAGTCCGAATGAGCTTATTTTCGAGCATCAGGTGAGGAGCCCTCTCCACATGGAGAAGGAGATTTGGTAGGGTAACGCTAAGCCATGTTCTATGTTGAGATACGTCCTCGAGAGCAGAGAGAGAATGCTTAGAAGTCTGGAGCTGGCCGGGCGTAATTTGGTGAGTTCGAGGCCCGTATGAAGGACAGGTACGATTCTAAGGCGAAACTCCGGGAGTTTCAGGTATGTCAAGAGGTGTTGGGTCCGGTTGCCTTTGTCAGGTCAGCCTCTGGCTGCCAAGTACGCTGGGCCTGATCGGGTGGTGTCAAAGATCTTCGATCAAGATTACCTCGATGCCACTCCAGACCGGAAGAAGCGTAACCAACTATGCCACATTAATTTGTTGACGGCCTATGTGAGGCGCCCACCTGAGTCACTAGCTGTCCCTGTGTTGACCTGCTGCGGTCATGGTGGCGAAGGAGAGGGGGGCAGCAATGATCAGGTGGATGATAACTGGGATTGTCATGTCTCGGCTGATCAGTGGGCGGGGAATTCGAGCCAATGTGCGCATGATGCTCTGGCGCACCTGCCGGAGGAACAGCAGGTGGCAGTGCAGCGCCTGTTCGATTCATACCCCACTGTATTTGCCGAGCACCCAGGCCTCACTACTCAAGCGGTGCATGACGTCGATTGTAGGAGAGCACCCCCCCTTCAAGTCGATACCTTATCGGGTGCCACCCATTAAACTCCCAGCGCTCAGGGATGAGCTGGAGTATATGCTGGCGAGAGGCTTGATCGAGAAGGGGGCAGTACGGTGGACTTCTCCTGTCACTCTGCAGCCCAAACCTGATGGAAAAAGTTCGGTTCTGCATTGACTTTAGGCGGTTGAACGGGTTGACCCCCACCAATGCATATCCTCTTCCCCGGGTGGATGGACAGTGTGGATAAGATCGGGGAAAGCAAGGTACTTGACCAAGGTAGACCTCGTCAAAAGGCTACTGGCAAGTACCACTGTCTGAGAGGGCTAAAGAGGTGTGCGGGTTTGTGGTGGATGGCAGTACTTACCGTTGCAACGTGATGCCATATGGTCTGAAAAATGCACCGGCCACTTTCCAGAGCTTAATGAACGACATCGTAGCAGACATCCCAAACTGTACTTGTCTACCTTGATGACGTGATCATTTATGACAACGATTTTCCAAAGGTCACTGTGAGCACATAGAAGCCTTATTTAGTCAACTTAGTAAAGCAGGGTGGTGGTTAATCTGGGCAAGTGTGACTTTGTGCAAGCCACGGTGCAGTATCTGGGGTTTGTGGTTGGGTTAGGGCAGGTGAGCCCACCCCAACAGAAGATATAGGCTATCGACTTGTTCCCCAGGCCGACCACCAAGCGGCAGATCATGAGATTTTTGGGTATGATTGGGTATTACCGCCGCTTTATAAGAGGCTATTCTACTGTTTTAGCTCCTTTGACAGATCTACTAGCCAAAGATAAAAAGTTCCGCTGGGCACCTGAGTGTGAGCAGGCGTTTCGAGTAGTTAAACACCTTTTATGCACTCACCCTATCCTCAGGGCCCCGGACTTTGAACGGCCATTTCAGTTGGCGACTGATGCCAGCGGAGTAGGGGCTGGTGCCGTACTTTTGCAGACAGACGAGGAAGGTCTTGAGCATCCAGTCAGTTTCTTTTCAAAGAAATTTAATTCACCCCCAGAAAAACTATTCGGTTGTTGAAAAGGAACTGTTGGCAATCGTGTTAGCGCTCAGACACTTTGAGGTCTATGTTCCTGCCTATGGGCCAGTCGTTGTAGTGTATACCGACCACCACCCGCTTAAATTCCTCAATCAATTCCACAACCGGAATATGAGGCTGACCAGATGGTCGCTCATGTTGCAAGAGTACAACTTAGACATAAGCCATATTGCCGGTTGTGAGAATGTGATTGCGGACTGTCTGTCGCGGGTGGAGGATCCGGGGTAGGCTACCACAGTATGTTGGTATAGCCTCCTGTCTTGGCTCGCGGTGTATTTTTGCGCTGGTGCTTGTTGGCTCGCGTGTGTAGCATCAGCGTAGGGTCGCAGGGCAGGAGTTGTTGGCTTTGATTAGAAGAAAATTAGGCTACATCTATAGTAGCCGCCAAAAACAACATTAAAATAAAATATGAAAAATTAAATAAAAACTTTCTTTTTAATAATTAATTTTAAGATAATATTGTAGCTGAGTACTGAATGCAGATGATTTTCCCTCGGTAGGCTGTGCTTCTTAAAGCTCGCTCTGGGAGCACAATGTTATGAATTATTGTATTATATTTGGGATGGGTGATAAGATTTGTTTATATATAAAATTTTGTATTTTTTGTTTTTTTAGGAAACTGAGCTTGCATTCCATGAGTGGCGGAGTGGTTAGGAGTGGCAGATTCTAGCGACATTCTGCCTGTTCAGATATGGGCTCATGGTTGAGGGTCTCGTATCTTGGGGGGGGGGGGGGGTGACGCCTCCCGGCGTTAGCAGAATGGTTGCGTGGGGCATTGCAGCTCGCTAGCGCTCGCCAGGATGGGGGGATAGGCTACAGTTGTCCTAGAATGATCTGCTTTATTTCATTAGTGTCGTGTTGCCACAGACAGTCTAGAAGTGGTCTTTGTTTTGGTCTGTGACTGCGCCTTATATTTTATATTCGCTATAATATAAATGTTGCTTGTGTGGGAGGCGAGCGAGAGAGTGTGAGGGAGTACACCCGGCAGCGAGGTGAGCTATGACGCGGCTCGCTTGGGCGCTGACGGCGTTGGCGGCCGGGTGGTCAACTAGTCCCTTGCCGTCGCTGCCTCGTGTTCTTTACCAGCTCAGAGCTTGCCTGACACGCGTATCGCCTACATCCTTTGCAATTCTGTCCCCCATACTCGCTACTTTGCATACTATTTCTCTCTCTCGACTTCTCCTTTCTCAGTCTCTAATCTTTATTAATATCAACATCCCTTCTGGTTTCAGCATAGACGTTCACCGTCGACCAGTCGTATTGTACACGAAGCTCTCAGATATTTCCATGTATTAGGTTAAGGAGGTATTATGCTTTATTGAGGTTTAGAGAGACGGACTTTTCCGTATGTGTCCTCTCTCGGGAAGGTTGTAGACCGGTATATGTCTCCCTTGCAAGGTGTTGAGTGATTCTGCTTGGTTATCTAAAGCTAGACTAGGGGTAAGGTTACTGTGTCGTTGTCTCCGATGTGTGCAGTGTTAGCTAAGCTCTGCATGACATCGACAGGTACTGTGGGAGCCTAAGTTGTCTTCGGGTTGGTTTACTTTGCGAGCACAGCGCTGTGGTGTGAGAGGGCCATAGCCTATCCCTCACAACATAGTGCTGCCTCTTTGTGTTGACTTCCGAGGGATCGCCAGGATAGAGCTAGGTACTAGAGACCTAGATTTATCAAGAGAGCATCCCCGTCATATAACGTAATCTTCATTATACCACCCTCGGACAACGTTAGGCTACGAGCCGCATGCTCGCCCATTGTTGCCCTGCCTTGATACCCCAGCTAGACTTTATTAACTGAGCAGACACTGGTTAGAGATAAGCCCCATTATTATATGTATGCAGCATTATTATTCACTGCACTTTTGAGCCGAGGTTGTTGTTGAGTTGCACAACCCGAGTAGGCTGTTGCGTTGTGTCACGAAGCATTTCTTTAGTTGTCGAGCATTACTACCTTTGCGCAGTCTTTATTATTCGCCTGCCTATTATTACTATAATGTCCTAGCATTTATTGTGACCCGTATTCTGCATTATAATTGTTCAAGATTCTCTACGAACATCTTCCCAGCATCAGACTTATTTCAGAAGTTTCCAGTTGATGTTGCAGGACTAGCATTGCACTTTCTTTAATACAGGAGTGCCAGTTATTTGAGTATCTACCGTAATGTTAATTAATCACGTTAACTATCTTTTCTTTGTGTAACATAATCGAGTAATCTTTTACTGTTTGAGAATAGGCTGTTTCATTGAGCGTCAGCCTAGTGTGTGTGCACCAGTTACCGAGTCATAGGATACCTCGTTGTCCAGGCACGACTCAGGGCGGTAATGGTGTTTTGTTTTCCAGTGTTTAAGGCAGGGGTTGGATCTAGTGTTACCGTTGTTGCTTTTTGCCATTATCTAGTCCAATGTTGAAGAGCCCTGTGTCTTTGAGAACCTGGATCGTAACACACTGTCCTCCTTGTTTAGATGAAGTTGCAGGCTCGGTTATGTTCGCGTCTAATTTGACTGCATTTAATTACAAAATTATCCCACGGCCAGCTGTTATTTATCCCCCTGCTGGAAATATACAGTATATGGTGATGACAATAAGTCATGGGGGATGAGGGGGTAAAGCCCCCCCCAACCTATTGCCCAACAGTTGGCCATGGGATATAATGATAGGTTGAGGGGGGCTTTGTCCCCCTCACCTCCCATGACTTATTGCCATCATCAAATATATTACCAGCATGGGACTAATAACAGCTAGGCTAGTTAACAAGGAGGACGGTACGCTTGCAAACACCATCTTTACCTTCTAGGCTTCTACTTTACTATGCTTAGGCTACACCAAGCTAGGCAAAATACCAAAATACCATACGTAGGCCTAACTTTTCTAGACTAAATAGCCCTAACTTTTTCAAAATAAACCTAGGTTATAGCCTAGGCTAGGCTAAACAAAAATATTCACACCATATAGGCTAGCCTATTAACTCCTTCAGACATATTATGTTCCAGTAAGTCTACAGAGGCGGGAGCCCGGTATCATTGCCACTGCACCACACAACTGTCAAAACCACACTGCTGACCGTTAGAATTGTCGGAAAAACCTGGGGTTGCCACCAACCGACAGATCTTCATCTAACTTACCGGACTTACTGAGCTCCATATGACGCTAGGGCATCATATAACTTATTCTAGAATTATGAAGATAAGTCCATATGACGCAGTAGCGTCATATGAGTTTTTGGTTCACCCTGTCATATGACGCGGTAGCGTTATATAAGTCTGAAAGAGTTAATATTTTTGGTAAATTTCTATAATTGCACCTATACGAGCTAAAAACAATATTATTGGATTTAACAGGAAGGTACGACGAGGTAAATGATGTGGTATTTGTGGCAATATGCGGAAATAGATTATAAGGGCATTCCGCCCCCTCTGACAAAAGTCTATCAATCTAGATGTGAAACAGATTTTACAATGGTTCAGAGACATTAGCGTAACCTAACACCTTACCTAACCTATCCTAGTATTATGGGTGGGGGCTGCCCTCCACCACACCCCCGCTGGTTGAGTAAAACGGTAGAAATCCAGTTTGAGTGGAGTGAGTAACCGTTGATTTTCGTAAGGGGGTCAGAGGGGGCGGAATGCCCTTATAATCCATTTCCACATATTGCCACCTATACCACATCACTTACCTCGTCGTACCTTCATGTTAAATACAATAATAATTTGTTTAGCTCGTATAGGTGCAATTATAGAATAATTCCTTATATTTTTTTTTAGGCTAGGCCTAGGGTAATTCTTTTCATAATTTTTGTCCTGTGATAGGCTACTTTTAAATTTGTTGAGGAAATAGGCTACCCTAATCTAACCCATCTAGGCAATGCTAGCCTAGCCAAAATACCATACATAGGCCTAACTTTTCTAGCCTAAATAGCCCTAACTTTTTCAAAATAAACCTAGGTTATAGCTTAGCCTAGGCCTAGGCTAGGCTAAACAAAATTATTCGCAACACCATTTATTTGTTTATTTTTTAGGCTAGGCCTAGGGTAATTCTTTTCATCATTTTGTTCCTGTGATACTTTCAACTTTCTTGGGGAATAGGCTACCCTAATCTAACTCAGAGGTGGTGGGGAGTTGGAATAAAACATTTCCGCAATAAATGAGGGTTAAAATCTACTAATGATAGGCTACGTGTTGTCGCAGCACATGAATTTGTGCATCAATTAACCTTGACTAGGTCTAGGCTGGCATATGTAGGCTATTCATAGCTTAATTCGGCCTGGCGTAAGACATTAAGGATACAAATATATTCATACTTTGTATTAAATGCCTTAATGGTGTTGTAAACACAAGTTAACAATCATATTGCGCTATTATTGCCTAAATAATGACTTAGTGTGTCATAAAGAGCTATACTGCAGACGAATTTGTTATGGTCGCGGGTTGTGTTATCGATATTTGTGTACCTATATCCGGGTCAAATTCATGTAAGGGTGGTCTGGACCATTGCGAAAGGGGGCTTCCTACCATCAAATATGGCCGCTACGACGCTTCGTGAATACCAGCGTCGAGTCGTAAGGGAGTTTTCGGATCGTACGACCGTTAGTGAATCCACCTCCTGGCGTACGGTCGTAATGTTTACATAGGGTGATCGCCGAGGTTAACTTCGCGTCTATTATGACGGCGATTAATTCGGTTATTTGCCCCCTGCTGGCAAATTGGCAATATATATGGATGATGACAATATGTCATGGGGGGGTGAGGGGGAGGGGCTCCCTCAACATATTATTGTATCCAATAGCATTCAAAATAGACGGGAACATGATTGCAAAGGTCCGACGCCTGCCCCGCCGCCGCCACCGTCTATTTTGACGTCTATTCGCGTCTATTTTGACGGCGATTTTTTCGGTAGTTAGCCCCCTGCTGGCAATATATATGATGATGACAATATGTCATGGTTCCCTCAACATATTATTGTATCCAAAGGCAGTCAAAATAGACGGGAACATGATGGCAAAGGTCTGACGCCACTAAACAAGGCTGGCGGTACGCCCGCACTTAACATTCTTGCCCTATTATCTTGGATAGTATTAGCCTACACATTTATTAGTTAGACTTTCGATTGTTTATATAGCTAAATTAAAGTACCGGTATGCACTTGATATTATAGGCATAAGACTTGTTATTGTAGTCAATTATATTTACGATAACGGGGTGTTAAATAGGCCCACTATTATCTTGGATGGTATTAGCTTTCATATTGATTCATTTGACTTTCAATGTTTTTTATAGTTAAATTGAAGCATGCACTGTTATAGATATACGACTTGTTATTGTCGGGTATGGACGTTTCGTCACCATTCCGTTTCGTCACCAACCCGTTTCGTCCCCAAAAACCTGTTTCGTCACCAAAATTCTGACCTGTTTCGTCCCCACTATGTTTATTAGTCCAACAGGCATTATTAGTAGCTTGGTTCGAAACTCCTAAACCACTCCAATGTATATTCTCGCCCAGGATGTCACTAACGTATGAAAGAGAGCGGAATGTAACGAAATATATAGTTCCATTTCGCTTCATGTCACTCCATTCCAAAATGGAACGAATGACAATACTCCAACAGCTTCCTCTCTATCCAACACCCCTTCTCCCCTCCCTACACACTCTTCAAAAAAATAGGAAAAGTATAAAGTAGCCCCGAGGTGCCGTTGTAAAGGCTAAAAGGCTTATCCCTGAATACCTTCACCTGACCTGACCCGACCCGACATTCTCGTTTCGTGTGTTTTGAGCTTGGCGGGTTCAATTTTCCTTTGTCTCGCAATTTGTGAGTTTTCAAAATATATCATGAGTAGGCCTACTATGGTTTTCAGTGGAAAAGCAGGTTTGAGTTGGATTGAAATTCGACACCCTTAATGGTGTAATAAGACACCTTTTCCAGTCTATCAGAGATAGTGGGGGTGCTTGAAAACGCAGCTCTTGATGATTAGCCGTGTTTTTCGTTACCACCGCTATTTCCGATAGACTGGAAAAGATGTCTTATTACACCATAAAGGGTTCGAATATCAATCCAACTCAAATCTGCTTTTCCGCTGGTTTGAGGAAGTGAAAAGTCAATCCGATTCGGGCTATAAGTATATATCTGTAAGCAAGTCATCATATTTCATTGGCGAGTGGTTAAACAAATCTATTTATCTAATTGTAGTCTTCAAATAGCCCAAACACACACCAAAGTAATTCACGATCATTCGAAATTGGGCTTTTGTGTATTTCCTCTTTAACAAGTAAGTGTTTATACTTATAAGAGTGTGTAAAATATAAATGTATCTATCTATCTATCTATTGCCTGACACCATGATCCCCGAAGGGGTGGCCACGAACGAACCGCCCCCATGCATCTCTGTCCCCAGTCAGTCGACGCCCCTCCTCCCAACCAGTACTGCCTTCATCCATACTTCCTCACTCCATCCTTCCACCTCTTTCAGTTTACCTCTTCCTCTCTGTCCTTCCACCTCGCTCTCGTACACCTTCTTAGTCATTCTCTCGCTTCCCATACGTTCCATATGGCCGAACCATCTCAAGGTGTTCCTTTTCACACTTTCCAACACATCTACCCCCACACCACACCACCTCCTTACTTCCTCATTTGTCTGTCTATCCCTCCATGTAACTCTGCATGCACTTCTCAAGTAACTCATTTCCACCCCTCTCACTCTTGGTCTGAGTCTCTTCCCAAACATCCATGCTTCGCTTCCGTAAGTCAGTGTCGGGATTACCACACTGTCATGCAAGGACTTCTTTACTTCCATACTGACCACCCTATTTCTTGTTACTGCTTTCAGTGTTCCTACAACCCTCTTCCCCTGTTGCGCCCTCTCCCGCACTTCTTCATCCATAGTCCCATCTTTACTCAAAACACTGCCCATATATTTAAATAAGATGACAATCTCCATAGCCTGACCTTTCAACTTCACCTCACACTCTGTGCCTTCACCCCTTTCAAAGACCATAACCTTGCTCTTCCCCGCATTTACCTTCAGATTCCGTTTTTCGCACACTGTTACAAACTCCTTTACCAGACCCTGCAACTCCCATTCATTATCACTCATCAAAACTGTATCATCAGCAAACAGCAGTACAGGCAGTTTTCACTCATTTCCCTCCCTTATCAGCGATGCACGAACATCCACTACTCTTCCTTGTATTTCTTTCATGACTACATCCATATATACAGTAAACAACCACGGAGACATCACACACCCCTGTTTCAACCTAACATTCAGGTCAAAGAACTCGCTATGCTCATTCTCCACACATACTGCTGCCCTTAAACCCTCATACATGCTCTTCACTGCCTTCAGCAGCCTGCCATCTACTCCGTATATTCTAAGTACAGTACTTTCCACATTCCTTCTCTATCCACTCTGTCATAGACCTTCTCAAAGTCTATAAAGGCAACATACACCTTTTGTTGCTTCTCCAGATATTTCTCCACAACACAATTCAGGGTAAATATCTGATCTACACATCCTCTTCCCTTCCTAAAACCTCCCAGCTCGTCACCTATCCATTTCTCCGTTCTCACTCTCACTCACTCTCTCCATCACTATCCTACTGTAGGCTACACCTTCCATACTATGCTTTGAAGACATATTCCTGGGTGGTTATCACACACTCCTCTTTCCCCTTTACCCTTATATAGGGGGACTATTATGCCTGTCTTCCAGTCATCAGGTGCGCTCCCCTTCTCCCATGCTAGTTTTCACATTTTCCATACCCATTTGATCACTATCTCACCACCATACCTCAACATTTCCCCACACACATGTTCTAATATATAACTAGGAACCCCAAAAGGTTCACCAAACCCGAATATACGAAGCATTTGTTGTCGTTCGTAAAACAAAAAGAAGAGCGTCTGCTTGAACGATCTGGCAGAAGGAATGCTTCCTTTATTAAACCCTCTAAGTAGCATATTATGTGAATGTTTTTTAAACTAATGGAACTGAAATTGTCTACATCGACTTTCAAACCAATCTTTTGATCTCTGAACTTTGAAATAATTGTAATAGTTTAGAAATCTAGCCTTGTTCACCATAGCCGAAATAAATGGTCTTGGTACGATGGTGCCAATGTAGCGGCTACCGCTAGATCCTGCGAATCACTTCCATCTAGCGAATTCAAGATATGTTGAATTCTTATGATATTAAAGTTATTTTCACCATATTAACCCTTTCCCTGCGGGTGACGTTCCGGAACGCCATGGCAATTTACAATAATTTCCAGGCTTTAAAAGCCGTAGAAATCTAGTGTCAGTGGCCGGGAGCGTTATGGACCTCCGTCTGACCCTCAGAGCAGCCAGCCGCTCACTGACTAAGTCTCTGGTCTCGCGCGGCTTTCTCGACAGTGTTGCCGAGCGAGAGAGGGCTCATAATTAGTGAGTTTTCCCGAATGTCTTGCAACGCTGCGGGTGAACCCCGCCACCTACGAAGCTCGTTCTGGTGTCATTTTGAAGCTATGTTTGCCTAGTTTTCGGCAGAATACAGTTCATTTCATGCAGATACTTGATTAATCATTCAGGAGTGCCTGAATATGCGCTAAATAGCGCAAATAAGCCCGCAATGTAAGTGTTAAGGAATTGTAGAGATTTTGTTTATTGTTAAAGATTATTCTAGATACTTCAACATAGTTTGTCTAGTGACATACAAGTTTTTAGTGTCTGGGGACTATCAAGCGACTTTTCAATTATATTCTAGCATACATTTGTGCTTTAGTTTATCTTGTATTGTTTTCTAATTTTGCCCTCTTTCTCCAAAATACTTCCTACATGGTATAGTGTATTGTTCTAGTGATAATTTAATATTATATAGGGCTATTTTAAGTTGGCTGATGATTATGAAGCGGTAATATGCTGGATAATGAGAATACTGTATGTAAACATGTCTCTGATATCACTGATAATTTTTGGTATTTTCTGCCAAAAGCCCAATGGCTAATCAGTGGTGGTAATGAAAAAACGCAGCTATTGTCTTCCCCCCCCCTCTCCCCCCTCCCTAACACTTCACTGCCCTTTCTCCACCTCACTGTCCTCCATCTTACTGTCCTTCTCCATCTCACTGTTCTTCTCCATCTCACTGACCTTCTCCATCTCTGTCCTCCACCTCACTCCCCTTCTCCATCCCACTATCCTTCTCCATCTTACTGTCCTTCTCCACCTCACTGTTCTTAACACCCCCACTGTTCTTCGGACTATCGCCCTTGCCATTCTTAGGACCCTTACACATCACCATCACATCATCAATGTCACTATCTAGGTCCACCATACTGGTATCCAGATCTAACCATGGGATCGTGTCAGCTGTACTGAGGGAAGTCTATGGAAGGGAGGAGGTCGATGCAAGGGAGGAAATCGATGCAACTGAGATTGAACTAGCACCAGAGGATGTTCAAGGTCTGGTTGTTGGTGGTGTTGGAGTGAAGAAGGAACTAATCTTTCGTTGCTTCTTGCTGTCCAGGTAGGCTTTCTGTACACTAAAGAAGACACGTCAAAGAGGTTCGTAGAGAAAATTCAGCTTATCGTCCATTTCCTGCGACAGGTACTTCAGAATGGTATCAAAGGAATCCAGGACACTGGCTAGGCTGACCTTTGCCTCACCAGTTTCTGCTGCTTCTTCGTCTTCGCCAGGCTCTTCTTCTACCGAGGCACCGAACTCCTCTGTAGCAATTTCTTCATCAGTCCCGTGTTGATGACCTGGTAGATCGACATCTTGTATCCAGTCCTCCACCTCGGTCTCAGGAAGGTCAACCTGGTTAGCCTGCATAAGTCACCAGCCTCGAACCCAAGGAACCCATTATCGTTGACTTTGGGGGCATCAAGCAGCTTACACCAGCCATTCTTGAGTGTGTTGAATGTGACTTCTTTCCATGCTTCGGCCCAGTTGTAGATGCAATCACAGAGGGTGTACTTCTTTAAATTTTGCAGACTTTTCTTGCCTCATTCATCCACATATCCCTCCTCAACAATGACAAGGCACTGTTCTAGAAATTTCCTCTTGTATCACCTCTTACAACTCAAGATGATACCCTGGTCCATGGGCTGGAGCCTGGATGACACTGGTTGTATTAGGGGGCAAATACATGGTTTATATTTTACCATTTGAGCTCTCCAACTTAGAGGTACCAAGGGTGTGCAGGTGCGTTATCAAGCAGAAGGATGGCAACCGCTTGGTCAGGAGGAATACTACAGATCCTATGCTGGAAAGATCGAACAGCCGGAACAAAACGCCCATGGAAGACTTCCTCGGTGATGTGCTGGTTAAACCAAGCACTCTTGGCCCCATGGTAGTCCACAGGCAATTGGTTTGTCTTCATCAAATTCTTCAGGATTCTTGGCTTCTGTGACTTTCCAACAACAGTTGGTGTGAGGCGATGACTCCCATAAGTGTTAGCACAACATATACATAATTGCACTCCTTGACAGTTTTCTGTCCAGGAGTGGAAGTCAACTTGTGATATGGGTCTTTGTAGGAAGGGACCGCCAGTACATTCCCGTTTCATTTCCGTTGTAAAGCTGGAACAACTGCAAATGTTCGTTTGTCATAATCTACTTAAGGTGCTGAGTGAACGCCGAACGGACCGATTGATACTATGTCGGCACTAAAGATTTCGCCACAAACACTCCGGTTAGATAGACCATGGCGCTTGCTGAATCGCCACAGCCAACCTTCGCTACACTTGAAATTTGGGTGATCAAGATGGTAAGCAAACTTCTCCGCGGCGTGCTGTATCTCTATCCCTTGAACTGGCACACCTTCGGCTCATAGCTGCTGGTACCACTTAATCACTGCTGTGTCTATATCCGGGAAGGGCAACTTAGCTTTCCGGAATACCTTTGAAGCGGACGGGCCATGAAGAAAGGCAGCGCCTTGCTCTCGGATCTTCTCCTTGTCTCGGATAAAGTCTTACACTGTTGACTTCCCGACCTGGTACTTCTCCTGAAAGGCTTTAGCTCTCATACTGCCATTCAGGTCCTTAAGCATCTGCAGCTTTGTCTCCAGATTTACGGATGTCACTTTATGCTTCACTTTACCCTTGGGAGGCATCATGGCGGAATAAGGGAAGTTATGCGCACGAGAACAACAAGCGGTCTAAGGCTGATAAGGCGGGAGATGAGGGTGAGTGAGGGAAAACAAAAGGGGGTGGGGGTTGTATGCGGGGGGAGTGGTTGCTATGGAAACTCGCCGCGTGGGATGTCCGCGGCTTGGGCCTGACAGCTCGGACATTTCTCGATAGGTTCCGAGTTGTGAGGTGACCTGTCCGACAGGCCACGTGGGCCATCGTAGTTTTACCTCGTAGATCTTGGAATTTCCGAGATCTATGGACACCTGTCCGACAAGCCACGGTGGTCCCTCGTATTTGTACTGTTGAAATCAGAATTTTGCCGAGATCTACGAGAAACTATCCGAGAGGCTGATGCCATTCCGAGAAGTACGGGCTTCTGAGTCAAAAGAGTCCGAGATGACGGGGGTTTACTGTATGTGGGATACAAGACTAACCCTTACCTAACATGTAGTATGTGCCCCTAGTACAGTACCAAAAATGGGCATTATACAAAGACATTAACCTAACATAGACCTTGTACGTTAGGATGCAAAGCTAACACTTACCTACCAGCTGGTACGTGTCCCTAGTACTTGGGATACAAGATGAACCTTTAACCACAAGGTAGTACTTGTCCCTACCTAATACGTTCACCATGTTTGCGAAGAGAGTCTGGTAAGATTAGGAGTAGCGGGCGTACCATTATTGACAGGATACTTACAGTAACTGACGCACTATTTTGAGTTTTCACTAGTATTTCCCCTATTATTCTTTGTTACAAGTGGCTGTTAACTTCACATTATATTGTATGCCTCAACAATATTAATATATTTACCCCGATAGGTGGGGAGGGCATGAAGTATATCAGGGAAAGAGAGGAGTTGAAAACTCTATGGATAGAAAAACCTGTGTGTATTCTAACACAGTCACAGTTGAGAAAGCGTCTGTGATTGGCTGGAAGGAATGACTATCGTGACGTCAAACCCACTAGGAGTAGCGGGTGTATTTATATAACCCTGATCACTTATTGATGTTGATATTGTTGAGGCAAACAACAATGTGAAGGTAAAACCCACTTGTTACAAAGAAAAGTAATGGGAAATGCTAGTGAAAACTTAAAATAGTGCATCTATTACTAGGTGTGCTGTCAATAGTGGCGCGACCGCTAGCCTATTTGGACCTTACCGTACAAGACTCGTGGGCGGTATGGTCCAATCTGCGAGGGCGGTTTCATATAATTGGTGGGATAACCGCTACTATGTATCTTGTTTGCGAGACCTAGTTTGAGTATTAACCTAACCTAGACCCAGTATGTGGGATACAAAACTATGAATCTTGTATGTGAGACCTAGTTTGAGTATTAATTAACCAAACCACCTAACCTAACCTAGACCCAGTATGTGGGAAACAAAACTAACCTTTACCTACCAACCCCAAAAGGGGTTGAAATAAGGAAGCTATCCCCCCGCCAAAGATGGCTTTCTAGGGTCTTTGCCAGCTAATGCTGAGAGGATATGGTTCTAGTCATGTGGTGATGGGCTAGTCTATCAGAGTTAGAGTTCAGCGTTCTCTGCCATACCCATAGCTTACTCTAACTGTTCCTTTTACTTATATATTTCCTAGATTTCAAGTGGCGGCGTCTCTTCCATGGATTAACCTCCCTACTGCCAACTCTCGAGGTTGGCAGATTGGGAGCCAAAGCGTCACATTCTTCCTTTGCTCCTCAGCTTTCCCTTCATAATTGCTGAGGAGCACAGGGCCTTGGGTGGGGCTTCGGTATCCCGGGCATTTCTGCGACCTCCTCGGGTCCTCACCTCCTCGCCTGTGAGCGGCTTCGGTCACCCAGGCTATATTGTGGTAAGCAGGGGGAGTCTGTGGGGGCGCTCGGTTATGGCCGTGCTCGGGGCCTTGGGGCTGTTCGGCCAGGCAGCCTGGGAAACAGCATAAACAACAACAACCAACTAGTGCAGGCAGGTTCCTAGTACCTAGTACAGTATGTGGGATACAAGACTAACCTTTACCTACCAGCTAGTTCAGCTTCTTAGTACCTAGTAATTTGGATACAAGACTAACCTTTACCTACCAGCTAGTTCTGGTTCCTAGTACCTGGTACATGGGATACAATACTAACCTTTACCTACCAGCTAGTGCAAGTTCCTAGTACCTAGTATGTGGGATTGTGGGATATAATACGGTACTAACCTTTACCTACCAGCTAGTGCAAGTTCCTAGTATTGTACCTAGTATGTGGGATACAACACGGTACTAACCTTTACCTACCAGCTAGTGAAGGTTCCTAGTACCCAGTAGGTGGGGTGGGATACAAAACAACCTTTACTTACCAGCTAGTAGCTTTACCAAAGAGCTACCGGTACTAACTTTCATCTAACTGGTAGCTACGAACCTTTATAAATTAATATGATGAGTTTATGTCCTCAGATGGTGACAGGTCAGTTGAACCAGTACCACTTCAACCAGTGCCACTTTAACCAGTGCCACTTTAACCAGTGGCCACTTCAACCAGTGACCATTTTAACCAGTAGGTTAGGTTAGGTTATGTTGATTAGGTTGATGATTTTGAACACATGAATTAAGTCGCCTCATAATCTGCACTTGGTTAAAGGAAATATATTAAATTATCTAAGAAGCTCCTCGTATGGTTGGTTCTTTAGGCAAGGTATCATTTTGATAACTCTACGTTGAACTCGTTCTAGCTTCTCTATATCTTTTAGTAGTAAAGGCACCAGGATTGAACGCAATATTCCAGGAGAGGGCGGACTAAGGAATTGTAAAGAGTTAGGATTACATCTTTGGATTTATGCTTAAATAACCTGCCTATAAAGCCAATTATTTTGTTTGCCAACTTCTGGACATTGTTGACTCGGTTTTAGGTTACTTTATATTGTTACTCCCATAACAGTTCCTCTGTCTGGGTGCCATTCATTGAATAGTTTGCTTTCTCATTTAGGTTTCCGATATGGATACTTTACGTTTATCCGCATTGAAACACATTTGTCAAATTTGAGCCCAATGTGACAACTTATCTTGATTATGTTGCATATCTTCGACATGTTCATTTGAGAGTACGCTATTTGCATTTTTTGTATTGTCAGCAAACTTTGATATATATATATACTATATATATATATATATATATATATATATATATATATATATATATATATATATATATAATTATATATGTTATATGTTATATGTAACCCTGTACCACCATGAATTTTGCTAATCTCATTCATCTACTTCTTGCCACCCAGCGAAAACTCATCAGACCTGGAAACTTTGAATAATAAAATTTCCAACGCAGAAATTGCAATTTCTTTCAACCTCGTATGTATTAACCCTTAATTAGCGGCTCACCATATAAGTCGAGTTAAATAAAGCTGGACTATGTGGCGGCGCTCGACATAGGTCGAGTGGCAATTTCAGCACGTAATGTTGCTGAGAGAGAGAGACAAGTGGTGGCAGGAGACTAGCGAGCGTATGACTGCTCCAGACCACCGCGGCGAACCTACTGACACGAATCTCAGCTCCCTCCTCCCTCTCTCACTCGCTACATACTGAATTATATGGGGAAAGTACCGAATTACATGCTTTTTGCACTCGCGTTGCACGGTTATTGCAAGAAAACTAGCCATCATAAAAGGATCGTTATGGTGTCATTCGAAAGCTCTGTTTATGCCCTTTCAGGGATAGGTACTTGTTTTACGTTCTGGGTCTTATTTAGGCATGAAAATGATCACGTAAACAGCCCTATTTTGGCTAAAAACACCCCGCTGGGCGGTACATATAAATAAACCGCATAGGCCGCTCGTAAGGTGTTAAAGAAAATATATATATATATATATATATAAGCACTGGTTTTCTCGTATATTGAAATCTGCTCTCACTTTACTATACAGCTACCAGTGGCTTTATAAACCTGCTCTCACTTTACTATACAGCTACCAGTGGCTATATAAACCTTACCTTACTTACATGTTCCCACCTCTCTCTAACCTCGGCACCACACTCCTCCCTCTGATAGATAGTATAGAAGTTCTTAGATATTGACATTTCCTCTCCGAACACGGCGCTCCATTGCTATGTAACACTTTCCTTTGCCACACGATGTAATTTCCTCCCACTATCTCCGGCACCTATTTCAACACACCCCTTCTCTCTCTCTCTCTCTCTCCTTTCAGCTTCTGCAGTCCATTCAACCCCACTTTCCCCGACCTTCTCTCACTCTCACACTCTCTCTCTCTCTCTCTCTCTCTCTCACACACACACACAGAGATATGCATACTGGATATATTTTCTCTCTCTTCCCCATATACTGTATTTTACCCGCACGTCCAACTGGCACAGGGCACATCTTATTTATTATATTATTTATGTATCATTTATTGATAATTATATATTCATTATTTATTTATCATTTATTCATAATTATATATTTGTTATTTATTTATCATTTATTCATAATTATATATTTATTATTTATTTATCATTTATTCATAATTATATATTTATTATTTATTTATCATTTATTCATAATTATATATTTATTATTTATTTATCATTTATTCATAATTATATATTTATTATTTATTTATCATTTATTCATAATTATTCATTTATTATTTATTTACTCTTTATTTATTATTTATTTATTATTTATTTATTTTTATTTATGTAGCCTATTTATTATTTATGTGTTAATTTATATATTAATATATTTATTAGTTTATATCGGCTAACAAAACATACAGGCTTACCCTTTCTGATTATAGGGGGTGTTAATTTCGGGACACCCTTCTCCCTCATGTTTGGCCCCATTAGTTTTAATATCATAAGACGTTCGTCCTATTAGTTTGGCAGTTTCAAGACCTTTTGCACCATTTCGTTGACAATTTTAAGACTTTTCGCCCCGTTTAGGTGTCGATTTTTTTCCTGGCGAATGATAGCGAATCAGCAATTTAGGATGAATTGATCTTCAGCCGGGAAATTTTTCTCCGAGAAATGTACACATTTATCTTATGGACATTTACCAAACCATTCAGTGCCAGTGCCATTCTTTTAGCTTTATTCTGGCTACTATAAGACGATTGTATTTAGTTTACAAAGGGCCTCCAGCAATAACAGGCTTCGAACTAACTCACTTAACCCTTGTTACTACCACAGAGTCTTCTTAAATTGCACAAAATCGTCTAAAATTAGCTAGATTATAATAGAAAAGACGTCGCCGGTACAGAAAGGGTTAAAGATTTTAGGTGGAACAAGCCAACAACACCCTCTTAATTGACAAACGGTGTTTTAGTATATATTTGATATGAAAAGGAACAGAGCTAAATTACAATCAATAAAAGTAGCTCTGTACCAGATAGACGTGCGAGCAACTGTACCTACTCATTTCTTCATAAACATTAAAATAGCTTATTCATACGTTACCTTCTCGTCCACCCCATATATATATATATATACTGGTATTCTTACATGTTGGCATCTCCTCCCACTATACAGTATACCTACCCATTTCTACAGAAGCCTTACCTTTTTTTTTAATACGCCCCCATCTCCTCCCACTCTACCTCCGGCACCTATTTCAATAGCCAACCCCTAACCCTCCCTCTTCCTTAGAGCATAAATTATAATATTTAGGCTACTGGTTTCTTTTCTGTAGGCATCTCTCACTATATACTTACCCATTTCTATATAAACATTACCTCTTTTACACGCCCCCATCGCTTCCCCTGGCACCCATTTCATTGTTGAGCGGTACTTGAAAAGTAGACAGAATAGATAAAATATACAATCTGAGGAAGAGCACTTTATTGACAACGTTTTGCAGATAGTTTTATCAGGTTATTAACAAGTACTGGCACCTAGGAGGCCTTAAATATCCGTCATAACAGGTGGCGGTGGAGGGGGGGGGGGGGGGGGGGGGGGAGGAACGACTGGGAAGGGGCAGAAGGGGGGTTGATTTTGGGGCCACCATTTCCTAGATGCAGTTATGGAGGAAATCCCGTCGGTTCCGGACACTGTAGGCTCTCTCCATGGCTGCAACATATTGTTGGTGTAAAGGCTCCATGGTATCCTCGGTGTAGTTTGTTAGTGACCTGATGAAGCTATCTGTGAAACGTTGTCAATAAAGTGCTATTCCTCAGATGGTGTTTTTTAGCCACCCATTTCATTACACTCCTGCCTTCCCTCCTTCGCCTACCCCCTCTCCCTGCCTCCTGCCTGAGCCCCCTACCCCTACCCCCTTTTTAAAAACTTATTATATTTGCTGGTTTCTTTTCTGTAAGCCTCTCCTCTCACTATATGCCTACCCATTTCTACATAAAGCGCTTCCTTCGGCACCCACCATTTCAATACACCCCTGCCTGTCCGCCTGTCTCCCCCCCCCCCCTGCCCCCTGCCTGTGACCCTCCCCACCCTCCTTCCCCCCTTGCCCCCTGCGCGGCCTGTGAGGGAAGGATATCGAAAGTTGTCGGATATTGGAAACGAAGGTGCGCCGGGAGAAGCCGACAGGGATGGAAAGTTCAGTCGCCGGGAAAGAGACAAATGGAGAGTGGCTTTGGTGGAGGAGAAGCAAAGAAAAACCCATATCCTTGACTTTTATTCTGGCTATCATTAGACGATTTTATTTTGCTTAGGGAGGATCTGTAGGACTGCTTTCCATAAATAAAAAAATATTGTTTGCTGTTAGCCAATTCAGTTCAGTTGGAAGGAGAGCCAAATGGAGAGTGTCTTTGGTGGGGGGAGAAGGAAAGAAAAACCCATACACTAGCCTGTTATTTTGGTTATCATTAGACGATTTTATTCAGCTTAGGGAAGATCAGTGGGACTTAAGGACTAATTTGATTGCAAGAGGTCTTTTCAGTTCAGTTGAAGAAGAAAAGAAAACCTCATATGCTTGTCTTAAATGTAGGTTAACATTAGACGATATTATTAAGCATAGGAAGGATCTGTGGGGATACTAGAGATAGCGTAGATTTTCCGTCTAGGTCCAGTAGTTCAACAGGTACAAATAAATTAGTTAAAAACAATAGAAAAATAGTTGCAAATACAAGTAATAGTTTGAGTGTTTATTATACAAATTGCAGGAGTTTATGTAACAAAATGAACGAACTTAGAGCACTGGTTAGCAAAGAAAATATAGACATAATAGCGCTAACTGAAACATGGATTAATACAGAAACCAGGCATTTTTTAGCAGAGTTTGATATACCGGGATATAGTTTGTTTAAATATGACCGAACAAGTAAGAGGGGTGGCGGTATAGCAGTGTTTGTCAGGAGTTCATTAAAAAGCTGTACTAAATCAGGTATTAGAGTAAATAATGAAAATGAAAGTGTTTGGGTAGAAGTTAACGAAGGTAGTGAGACTTTAGTTATTGGAGTTATGTATAGACCGCCAAATATGAGTAGAAATGACGGAACATCATTATGGGAGGAAATTAAAATAGCATCAAGGCTTAGCAACGTGTGCATTATGGGGGATTTTAATTTCCCTAATATAGATTGGCAGCAACAAATAGGCGACTCTGATTCAAAGGAGTTTATTGAGGTAGTACAAGATAGTTTTTTATCTCAATTCATAGATACGCCGACTAGAGGTGATAATATTCTCGATTTAGTTTTCAGTAACAATGAACATATGATAAATAGTGTAGAAATCGGGGACCACCTAGGAAATAGTGATCACAATTCTGTGTATTTTAATATACAATGGAAAGGTAATATCAGAGAGAATACAACATTAATACCTGACTTCAGAAAAGCCAATTATGGTGGGTTAAGAGAAGCCCTGTTAGCGGACCCTATGGTCAAAAAATTAAGTCGATCCAGGTGTCCAAATGAGTGTATCCTTTCTCAGGCACCTGTCATCTTAAGTCAGGAGGAGACGTCAAACTTGGTAGATACATACGATAATTTTATCAAGTCAGTATTCAATGCGCAAAATAAATATATCCCCAAAAGAAAATTTAGATCAACACAGAACCAACCCAAATGGATGAATAATAGACTATTAGATCTTCTAGGAAAAAAGAGAGGAATATATAGAAAAATTAAAAAAGGCGAAATTCACCTACTTGCTTACTATCAGAATCTATCACGACAGGTAAAAAAGGATATTAGGAAAGAAAAAAGAAATTATGAAATTAAGGTTGCCAATGATTCAAAAAATAATCCTAAAGCTTTTTACCAACTATATAAATCCAAGGTTAGAGATGTAATTGGTCCCCTTAAAACTTCGATAGGAAAATTGACAGAAAGTGATTTAGAAATGTGCAGTACATTAAATAGTCAATTTCTTTCCGTTTTCACTAATGAAAATTTGGCACAGTTTCCAGAAGTCCGTAAGGTATACAGCGATAGTATAGAAAATAGGTTAAGTACGGTTACTATAAGTAGAAATGATGTGGTTAAGGAAATTGACAGACTGAAACCTCATAAATCGCCTGGTCCTGATGAGGTATATGCTAGAGTATTAAAAGAATGCAGAGATGAGTTAAGTTATCCATTAACATTTCTATTTAACAAGTCAATAGAAACAGGTATAGTTCCAGAAGCTTGGAAGCTTGCAAATGTAGTTCCGATCTTCAAAAAAGGTGATAAATCAATAGCATCCAATTACCGTCCCATTAGTCTCACTTCAATCATAGGAAAACTACTAGAGTCAATTATTGCTAGGAAAATGAGAAACCACTTAGAAACATTTAACTTAATCAATTCTTCTCAGCATGGATTCACTCAGGGACGGTCTTGCCTTACTAATTTGCTTAGTTTTTTCTCAGAGGTATATGAAGCAGTAGATAATGACAAGTCATATGATATTATATATTTAGATTTCAGTAAAGCTTTCGACAGAGTCCCTCATGAGAGATTGATGAGAAAGGTTGAGGCACATGGAATAGGTGGGGCGTTGTTAGGATGGATTAGGTCATGGCTAATTGGTAGGAAGCAGAGAGTCAGCATAAATGGTACCAAGTCAGAATGGGGAGCAGTCAAAAGTGGTGTCCCCCAGGGATCGGTATTAGGTCCCCTGTTGTTTCTTATATACATAAATGACCTAGATTTAGGTATAACTAGTAGGATAAGTAAATTCGCAGACGATACTAAAATAGGGAGATCAATTGATTCAGATAGCGATATAGAGTGCCTCCAAAGGGATCTAGATACCTTACATGAATGGTCAGTAAATTGGCAGATGAAGTTTAACATTGACAAATGCAAGGTATTAAAGATAGGGAAGATGCAAACAAATGTTAAATATAAACTAGCTAATTTAGAATTAGAAAATTCAGACTGCGAGAAAGATCTAGGTGTGTTTGTTAGCAATGATTTGAAGCCTAGAAAACAGTGTATAAGCGTTCGTAATAAGGCAAACAGGATTCTCGGGTTCATCTCTAGGAGTGTGAGTAACAGAACTGCTGATGTTATCTTAAAACTTTACTTGTCATTAGTGAGACCCCATATGGATTATGCTGTCCAATTTTGGTGTCCTTATTACAGAATGGACATAGATTCATTGGAGAGAGTACAGCGTAGAATGACAAAAATGATCCATAATATTAGAAAATTTTCGTATGAAGAAAGGTTGAAGAAATTAGGTTTACATTCGTTAGAGAGACGCAGAGTTAGAGGGGATATGATAGAGGTGTTCAAGTGGGTTAGTGGGATTAACAAAGGGGACATGGCAAATGTACTAAAGCTCAGTGATAGCGAAAGAACTCGTACCAATGGTTTCAAATTAGATAAATTTCGTTTCAGAAAAGATATAGGCAAGTATTGGTTTGGTAACAGAGTTGTAGACGGGTGGAATGGACTACCAAGTGCTATAGTGGGATCTAAAACTGTAGGGAGCTTTAAGATAAAATTGGATAAGCATATGGACGAGAAGGGTTGGGTGTGAAGGGGGATCAGCCGGGTTGGGCCAATCAGCGCTCTGCAGACCTCCATAATCCTGCGTTAATCTCTAACCGTTTTGGTAAGATGATCCTCAGGGTATTAGAGTGTGAAGCCTATAATTGGGCTTTGTAATGAATTGGGGTTGTGTGGGACAGGGATCTGCCTTGCTTAGGCCAATCGGCTTTCTGCAGACTCCCATTTTCTTATGTTCTTATGTTCTTCCAAAATGAATAATAATGTTTGCTGTTAATCAATTCAGTTCAGTTGGATGGAAAGAGACAAATGGAGAATGGCTTTGGGAGAGAGAGAGAGAGAGAGAGGGGGGGGGGGAAGAAGACAAGAAAAGCCCATATTCTTGCCAGTTTTCGCGTTATTTTGGTTATCATTAGACGATTTTGTTTCGTTTGGGAGGAGCTATGGAACGTATATAACTTATTTGATTGCCAGAAATCCTTCCAATGTTGACAAATATGGTATAATACGACTCTTATGTTAACTATTTCAGCTGACTTGGAGGGAGAGAGCAAGTTAATATACAGTATAGACCAACAAATAATCCCTACCCCCTTACGTCGTTCTTTGATTAACACTATCTGGTTCGACGTCTTGGAGGTTATTATGATATTTTAGTATGATATTATTATAGTTTGTTTAATTATTATTCAAAATATATATTGCTTGTTTTTGCCTTTTTCGAACAATGTACTTTAGTTTATCCCCTAGGCTAACAAAAACGCCTTCCCAGATTTCCTTCAAACTAAAAAATCCCCACCTAGACTCCCTTCAAGCTAAATGTGTACAAATCCCCACCTAGACTCCCTTCAAGCTAAATGTGTACAAATCCCCACCTAGACTCCCTTCAAGATAAATGTGTACAAATCCCCACCTAGACTCCCTTCAAGCTAAATGTGTACAATTCCCCACCTAGACTCCCTTCAAGCTAAATGTGTACAATTCCCCACCTAGACTCCCTTCAAGCTAAATGTGTACAAATCCCCACCTAGACTCCCTTCAAGCTAAATGTGTACAATTCGACAACAAAAGTTCCTGGCTGAAGGCCCATTTCTTCTAAGTTACAGGCTCCCTATCGCTCGGCCAGAAAAAGAAAAAAAAAGACACCTGAATGGGGTGAAGAATATTATTATCGCCAAACTAATGGGTCGAAAAGTCTTAAAATATCCAAACTAATGGAGCAAAACCGGGGAGGTCCAAGAAGACCCCCCCAGGACAATATAGGATTAAGGGAGTTAATAGTTTGTGTGGATTGTCAACATCAAATAACGACCAGATCCAGCTTGTATAAGATTCGGTGTCACACGAACTTTTTTCCGTCAATATTTACGAGCAATTGTTGTCTGGCAGTGTGAAAATATAAGTTCTATATGAATTAAACTACCTAGCATAATCTACCTTCGATCTAGTTTCCGATTACAATGCGAAAAGTCTCAATATAGTATGAGAAAACAAACTTGCTCATCAAAAATTGCCAGAAAATGCGCTCGTGTGACACCGGCATAAGATTCTGAAGCATTAGTTTTTGTAGCGTGTAGGGATTATAAACATTTAGAAAGCTTTATATAAATTGTTAATGAAAGCGGGTTGGCGATTGTGTTATTGATGCTTAATACAATAATCGTCTTATAGCGCGTATTAGGGACAAGAACGTAAATATCGAGGAAGGAAAACAACTTAATTGTGAGGGAAAGTATAGAGCTAAGCGGATTATAGACGAGGTGTGGTGATCATAATGTGTGTGTGTGTGTGTGAGAGAGAGAGAGAGAGAGAGATTGTAAGTAATTCCAGACTCCCATACAATTCACGGATAAAACCCTCCCCTTTATGAAGGAAGCCTCGCCCGCTACCAGTGATCACAGCAGGGACAGGTTTCCAGTCATGTTTTAGTTGCCATTTAGGTGTATTTTATTTTCCTGGCGAGCGATAGCAAACCTGTAGTTTAGGAATAACTGGCCTTCGGCCAGGACACTTTTCTAACGAAAAATCTAAAAATGTATCTCAAGGGGGGGGGGGGGGGGGTCTTGTGTGTGTGTGTACTTACTCTAGTACTTACTCTAGTTGTATTGCGGGAGTGAGCATGCTCGTTATTTCCCGCCTCCTATATGTGTAGGTGTTATATGTATCGTTGGAATGGCTGTGGATGTGTGTGTAGTCTGTATTTTAGCCAATTGGCGACATCGGAAACGAAGGCTTAGGGTGGATCTGTATGGTACCATTCTCACTATAGACGGTACCGTCTCGCCCGAAGGCTTAGGTAGCCATCAGCTTAGGTGAACCATATGATACCCATCTCGCCTTGTACCATTATTGCCAACCCCAGATGGGACGTCACAACGTCGTCCACTTATTCCAGGTACCTATTTACAGCTAGGTGAACTGAGGCTAACACATGAAAGGAGACAAGCCCAATTTGTCTCCGCCCGGCCGGGGATTGAACCCCCGACCCCTCGTGTGTGAGACGAGAGCTCTACCTACTAGGCTACGGGCTGTGTGTGTGTGTGTGTGTGTATGTGTGTGTGTGTGTGTGTGTGTGTGTGTGTTATATAATAACTTTATTTTTATTTGTTTAAGCTTGATAGAGGTCTAGGGAGCAAAGTACCCCCCTACCCCTCTCCCTCTCAAGATGTTTGATCGTGACAATGGCTAATGTCTGATCATCAATCAAACACATTGAACAGAATATATCGGCTACGTAACTTTTTGTGAGCGCATCTATTCCTCTATTGTCTTCAGAAGTTTGGCCTTCCCATCTGTGTTAGGGTGACCATCCATCATAAGAAGAACGGGGGAAAAAGTTTGGTGTCAACACCAGAGTCAACACGAAGTTGAGCCCGAGTTAACAATCTTGAGTTTTATGTTCATTTGAGAATGAACCTTTTATGTTTCGATAGGGAGTAGATGTGTGTATGAGAGAGAGAGAGAGAGTGTGTGTGTGAGTGAGTGATTAAGTGAGTGTGTGTGTGTGTGTGTGTGTGGTGCAGTGCGGGAAGGGTTGTGGTAGAGCGCATGCCTAGGACCTACCGACATGTGATGAAGCAGGTTGTTGGTAAGCTGTGTGGCCATGATAGGTCCCAGTGGCTTATAGTCATCTGTAATTATGTTATGTTATGTTTTGGGGCTAGAGGGTGTGCGATATGCTTAAGGGGCTGGTGGATGTTTTGGGGCTAGAGGGTGTGCGATATACTTAAGGGGCTGGTGGATGTTTTGGGGCTAGAGGGTGTGCGATATGCTTAAGGGGCTGGTGGATGTTTTGGGGATAGAGGTTGTGCGATATGCTTAAGGGGCTGGTGGATGTTTTGGGGCTAGAGGGTGTGCGATATGCTTAAGGGGCTGGTGGATGTTTTGGGGCTAGAGGGTGTGCGATATACTTAAGGGGCTGGTGGATGTTTTGGGGCTAGAGGGTGTGCGATATGCTTAAGGGGCTGGTGGATGTTTTGGGGATAGAGGTTGTGCGATATGCTTAAGGGGCTGGTGGATGTTTTGGGGCTAGAGGGTGTGCGATATGCTTAAGGGGCTGGTGGATGTTTTGGGGCTAGAGGGTGTGCGATATGCTTAAGGGGCTGGTGGATGTTTTGGGGCTAGAGGGTGTGCGATATGTTTAAGGGGCTGGTGGATGTTTTTTTTTGTTTTTATTATTATTATTATTTAATTTTTTAGTTTCCTCGCTACACCTCCGTCAAGTTAAGAACATAAATAACGACCTTAGACCCCCCTTAAAGATAAATTTGTAATTTTGTGGGTAAACAAAAATTCCGGCCCAAGGCCGGTTTCTCTTAAAATTACAGGCTCGCTATCGCTCGCCAGGACAAAAATCGGCACCTAAATGGCAGGAAAGGTCTTAAAATTGACAACGAAATGAGGTGAAAGGTCTTAAAATCGCCAAACTAATGGGCTGAGTCATACAATCCGGAAACTAATGGGGCTAAGCATGAGGAAGAAGGGGGACCAGAAAAACGATCCATCTCCCTTTATGTTTGAAGCAGATCTGATAGTGGAGCGCATCCCTCTGGCCTATCGATACCTATTTTGCTCTATGTGTATGGAGGTGACAACAGGCAAAGTTGCCTGTAACAAGTATCTCCCCCACAGGTAAGAAGGATAGTCGCAATTTTACGGTTTCGTTTTAGATTCGACAATCAAATGGCTGATTACGAATTAAAAAATTTACTAATAACATAATTGAAAACAAAAATAGAATACAATTAATATAATTAGGTAAATGGGTACAGGTGAGATATGCAATGCATGATAATTAAATATATAACAAACATTACACAATAAAAGGATATATAACAAAGGGGACAGAGAGGGTGATGATAACAAAGGGGACAGAGAGGGTGATGAGAACAAGGGGACAGAGAGGGTGATGAGAACAAGGGGACAGAGAGGGTGATGAGAACAAGGGGACAGAGAGGGTGATGAGAACAAGGGGACAGAGAGGGTGATGAGAACAATGGGACAGAGAGGGTGATGAGAACAAAGGGACAGAGAGGGTGATGAGAACAAAGGGGACAGAGAGGGTGATGAGAACAAGGGGACAGAGAGGGTGATGAGAACAAGGGGACAGAGAGGGTGATGAGAACAAAGGGACAGAGAGGGTGATGAGAACAAAGGGACAGAGAGGGTGATGAGAACAAGGGGACAGAGAGGGTGATGAGAACAAAGGGGACAAAGAGGGTGATGAGAACAAGGGGACAGAGAGGGTGATGAGAACAAAGGGGACAGAGAGGGTGATGAGAACAAGGGGAAAGAGAGGGTGATGAGAACAAAGGGACAGAGAGGGTGATGAGAACAAAGGGGACAGAGAGGGTGATGAGAACAAGGGGACAGAGAGGGTGATGAGAACAAAAGGGACAGAGAGGGTGATGAGAACAAGGGGACAGAGAGGGTGATGAGAACAAGGGGACAGAGAGGGTGATGAGAACAAGGGGACAGAGAGGGTGATGAGAACAAAAGGGACAGAGAGGGTGATGAGAACAAGGGGACAGAGAGGGTGATGATAACAAGGGGACAGAGAGGGTGATGAGAACAAGGGGACAGAGAGGGTGATGAGAACAAAAGGGACAGAGAGGGTGATGAGAACAAGGGGACAGAGAGGGTGATGATAACAAGGGGACAGAGAGAGTGATGAGAACAAGGGGACAGAGAGGGTGATGAGAACAAGGGGACAGAGAGGGTGATGAGAACAAGGGGACAGAGAGGATGATGAGAACAAAGGGGACAGAGAGGGTGATGAGAACAAGGGGACAGAGAGGATGATGAGAACAAGGGGACAGAGAGGGTGATGAGAACAAAGGGGACAGAGAGGGTGATGAGAACAAGGGGACAGAGAGGGTGATGAGAACAAGGGGACAGAGAGGATGATGAGAACAAAGGGGACAGAGAGGGTGATGAGAACAAGGGGACAGAGAGGGTGATGAGAACAAGGGGACAGAGAGGGTGATGAGAACAAAGGGGACAGAGAGGGTGATGAGAACAAAGGGGACAGAGAGGGTGATGAGAAGAAGGGGACAGAGAGGGTGATGAGAACAAGGGGACAGAGAGGGTGATGGGAACAAAGGGGACAGAGAGGGTGATGGGAACAAAGGGGACAGAGAGGGTGATATGAACAAGGGGACAGAGAGGGTGATGAGAACAAAGGGGACAGAGAGGGTGATGAGAACAAGGGGACAGAGAGGGTGATGAGAACAAAAGGGGACAGAGAGGGTGATGAGAACAAGGGGACAGAGAGGGTGATGGGAACAAAGGGGACAGAGAGGGTGATGAGAACAAGGGGACAGAGAGGGTGATGAGAACAAAGGGGACAGAGAGGGTGATGAGAACAAGGGGACAGAGAGGGTGATGAGAACAAGGGGACAGAGAGGGTGATGAGAAACAATCTCAAAAGGATTACAAAAATAAATATTTAAAAAAAAAAAAATTAGAGGGGGGGGGGGGACGAATGAAAATATAAAAGCATAAGGATTAATAAATACATGCATGAAATATCAAAATATAAAAGCATAAGGATTAATAAATACATGCATGAAATATCAAAATATAAAAGCATAAGGATTAATAAATACATGAATGAAATATCAAAAGGGACAAACGGAGGGTATGAGTGAAAGAAAGAACATCATAAATATCAACGAACACTACATAAACATACATTAAAACCACAGCGAAACAGGAAAAAGGGAGAGAGATGAGATAATAGAGAGATGAAATAGAAGAATGAGAGAATATAACAGGAAAATGGAGAGATAAGAAAGAGGAGAGGGGGAAATAGAAGAATGAGAGAATGAAACAGGAGAAAGGGAGGTGAGAAGGGGAAATAGAAGAATGAGAAAAGGAGGAGGAGGAGGATGTGGTGGTGGAGGAGGAGATGGGGGTAGTGGTGGTGGTGGTGGTGGTGGAGGAAGAGGAGGAGGGATGGACAAACATTGTGAAAGGTTCGAAGAAAGTGTGTGTGTGGGAATGTATAGGGCTGGGGTAAAGTTGTTGAGTGTGTGTGTGTGTGTGTGTGAGAGAGAGAGAGAGAGAGTGTGAGAGTGAGTGTATTTCATATATATATATATATATAGTATATACCGGGAGAAGTTACAGCAAACGTAAAAGGCGGATACATTTTATCAATTAATAACATAAATATTAAACATATCAGTATTACATAATCTTAAGTAATACCAAACTTACCTTTGCTTATATCATAATATACTTATGTATCCTATATTGGGTATTACTGTGGAGAAAGGTAAAGTCGCTCACAACACGTCGTCGAACCCATATACTTTTATACAGTGTAATTATAAATTACTATTTAATTATCCTATACAAACCGTATACGTTTCCATAACCAGTGACAAATACTATTATAATTCACGTTGTTGTTATAATCCACCTCTCTACTTCAAACATCAAAGCTATAGGCGAACTTGGGTACACGTGTAGTTGGCCAGGAGTTTAGGGCGATTTATCTATCCAGTTATTTATTAACCCTTTCAAGATTATGACGCATTTTGACAGTTTATTCTGGCTATCATTAAACGATTCAATTTAGAAAGGATCTGTGGGAGTTAAAAGGGTAAAGACTATATCAATTAACCCTTTGACTTCCATATACCCTCATTAATCTAAATAAAATCGTCTAATAATAGCCATAAAATAGAAATTAATTGCGTAATAATATCTTGAAAGGGTTAAGGCTTGGACCCCGCAACAGTCTACAACATTGGTCACTTTCCCTTGTTTCCCAAACTCACCTTGCCGAAGTCGATAAGCTTTAGTTAAAATAGGACTTCAGAGGCTATCAACCCTATTGGATTATTAAGCCAGCACATTGTAAGTCAAGAATACGTCAGTACTGGAGTCTCTCTGCGAGAACTCCAGTCCCTTGTCGAAAATCACTAACAGCCGTATTCTTAGACATGTGGGGTGGGTGTCATCCAGCCCATAATGAACGAAGATATTGGAACGGAGTGTTTATTAATGAAACAGAACCTGAAATCTCCCAAGTTTAAAAAGCTTACACTTTATCTCGTCTTATTTCGTTAAGGAGTAGGGTTTCAAGGTGAAAAGGTTTAAGAATACGGCTGTAAGTCTCCGCTTGTAAACGAAACAGCGTAGCATATTGTTGATCATTCCCCTCCATGATAATCCCTCAGTTTGTGTTAAATTCCCTGTAGCTGCTGAAATTAAAGTGTAAAACTAGCAAATCAAACACACCCAAACATGAAAGGCACAATATAACGACAAAAGAATATATCAAAATCACAATGTGGAAAAACCGATTTAGCAAAATTAAATTTTGAAATAAAGAACACAAAAAGCACCACATAGAATGTACACTACACGAGTAAGTTATTTGTTTTCCCCAAGAAAAAATTCAAAATAAAATGAGATATACTATATAATGTGTGTAGTAACTGGAGCTATAATGTTAAAATACAAGCACAGATGTTATTTAATTATTGGAGTTTTCAGATGTTCCCATATCTTGTGGCTATTGCAACCTTAATGTTTCAACATGTGAAGGTCTACTACATCAAAGTGCTATTATACTTTTGCTATGCCATAAATTATGATGTATAATGTTCGAATTCATACAACCTTATCAATCAGAAATACATTATTCATTTTTCCAAACTATACTTAGACTATTATACTCAGATTAAGAACATATAGGAGTCATAGCGTTGAGACACTGATTACCAATTCATGGATTGATATTGTAAATGTATCTTATATGTCCAATAACTAAATAGATTCATAGGTAACTAAGGGAAACAACTGCAGTCATGTTAGTAACATTATTTCTATCATAAGGCTCTTTAAGCGGATTTGTTTCGTCAAAGGGCCTGGTCTGTAACTTTATTGTTTATTTCCAGCCAATATGCAACCTATGTATGCCTTAGACCAAATAAAGTATTTTCAGTTTCAGTTTCATTATAATTTCCAGAGATCCTTCGTTAACATAATACAATTGTTCAATATTAGCCAAACTATGAGCACAGGCGTCATCTGGTTGAAGGAGACAAACGCCCCAGATAATTAGGACAAACCTGCTTCCGGCGTATTTACAGGAGGACTTTCTCCAGATGTTTGTGTATTAATATCAGTAACTATACCCTGTTCCAAGGAGGTAGTCCAGTAATCGTGAAACCCTAACCTCTGTAACACATAAAGGGCTAGAGCAAATGGGCTTTAAATTTCCACACCTATTCCCTGGCCGACCCTTCCCAAATGGTAGAAATATTAGCTCGATTACTCTAGTCTTTTGTGAATTATAGAGGTTAATGTTCAAAAGTTTCAGCCTACTTACTTGTAACAGGTTAGACTGCAGGTAGATTATCATAGACGGCAGAATTGTTATAACTCTTTTCAGAAGCTACCACACTGTAATAAATTATGGTATGAACAGGGTAATCAATGTGTCCTTCATAGTAAACACATTTAAAAGTATATTGGCAGTAATAGACTCCTCTAAGGACAAATAGGTAAATCACTATACTATAAAATATACCCAGTGATATTACAGTATACTCCATTCTTATATGCTTGATTTCTGATGAAGTTGCTCATAAAAATTGCAGGAAAAAGCACTCATGTAGTCAACTTGTTTAATCCACAGTCTCATATTATTATATAGGCTTATTGGAAGCCTGAAATTGAATATATAAAATACATTTGCAATATATAAAAGTTAAAAGGAATTAATCAAGAAAAAAAATCTGAAAAATATAATTGCATAACTACAATTTCTGAGACTCCACGGATTAAACGAGTTGACTGTACAGTACATTCTAGGACAGAATTAATTAAGTCTTGACCTTAAGTTTTCGAAGCTATCACGAACTTAATTGAATCATCTCATTTATTTGTTTACGTAATATTTACATCTCATAGGTTCATTTGGCTGTTCGGGGGGTTCATATAAGGAGATATTTACGCAATATTTACATCTCGAAGCTTCACTTTCCTGTTCGAGGCTTCATATTGGGCCGGGATTGATGTCTCAGAGTGTACAGGCGCCTTCAAACGTTCAGGGTAAAATAATACTCCATGTGTGTAATTTTATATTATTTATTTATTGCGTGGTGACACCGGTTTGACTGTACAGGTCTCTCTATGTACACTGCTAGATGGGCGCCGGGGGTAACAGGAGGGAGTAGGTTTGGGAGCATGGTATTGGGAGCGTAGGAAGAATGGAATTATTGGGAGTGGAAGGAGGTTTGGGAGTATGGCATTGGGAGTTTAGGGAGATTGGGAGTACAAGGTTCGGGATTATAAGGTTTGGGAGTGTAAGTAAGGAGGTTTGGGGGCGTAGGAAGAGTGGGAGCATTGGGAATATGAGGAGATTTGGGAGTGTGGCATTGGGAGCGTAAAGTTGGAGTATTGGGAGAATAAGGTTTGGGAGTATAATGAGGTATTGGGAGAGTGGGAGTATAGAGAGTATACAGTTTGGGAGTATAAGGAGGTTTGGGAGTGTGGCATTGGGAGCATAGAGAAAGTTGGAGTATTGGGAGTATAAGGTTTGGAAGTATAAGGTTTGGGAGTATAAGGTTTGGGAGTATAAGGTTTGGAAGTATAAGGTTTGGAAGTATAAGGTTTGGAAGTATAAAGGTTTGGAAGTATAAGGTTTGGAAGTATAAGGTTTGGAAGTATAAGGTTTGGGAGTATAAGGTTTGGAAGTATAAGGTTTGGAAGTATAAGGTTTGGAAGTATAAGGTTGGGAAGTATAAGGTTGGGGCGTATAAGGTTGGGGCGTATAAGGTTTGGAAGTATAAGGTTTGGAAGTATAAGGTTTGGGAGTATAAGCTTTGGAAGTATAAGGTTTGGGAGTATAAGATTTGGTAGTATAAGGTTTGGGAGTATAAGGTTTGAAAGTATAAGGTTTGGGAGTATAAGGTTTGGAAGTATAAGGTTTGGAAGTATAAGGTTTGGAAGTATAAGATTTGGGAGTATAAGGTTTGGGAGTATAAGGTTTTGGAGTAAAAGGTTTGAGAGTATAAGGTTTGGGAATATAAGTAGGTTTGGGAGCATAGGGAGATTGGCATTGGGAGCATAGGGAGATTGGTATTGGGAGCATAGGGAGATTGGTATTAGGAGCATAGAGAAATTGGTATTGGGAGCATAGCGAGATTGGTAGTGAGCATACAGAAGACGGAAGGGATAGTGAGAGCATTGGAAAGAGAAGACGGAAGGGATAGTGAGCTTTGGAAAGAGAAGAGGGATTGAGAGTAAAAGATAGTTGATATTGAGAGCGTAGGGAGATAGGTATTGGGAGCATATGGGAAAGGAGTAGACGTGGGAGCATTTGGGGAGTTTGGTAGAGAGCTTAGAGAAAATGGAAGATACATAGAGGTTTGGAAAGAGGAGAGGGATTGAGAGCATAAGAAAATAGGTATTGGGAACCTAGGGAGATTGGTATTGGGAGTATAGGGGAAATCTCAATAAACCCTTCACATAACACAAGTCCTTCATAAACTATACAAAATGGACTAATTTTAGCCAGAATATAAAAGGTAACAATACATCATCGTGCTGAAGGGGTTAACCCTTATAGAACGCGGGACAATATATTTTTGTTTACTCTGGCTACCATTAGACGATTTTACTCAATTTAGGAAGGATCGGTGGTAGTTAAAGGGCTAATTGATAGTCTTCCACTTCCTTGAGGTCCTGCCTGAGCTTAAAAAAAAAAAAAAAAAAAAAAAAATCGTCTAATGCTAGCCTATAAACAAAATCGTCCGTTATGAAAGGGTTAAGAGGATGCGAATGGGTATAATGAGTGAATAATTATATACACCATGTGAGGAGGAACACTTTGTTATTGACAACGTTTCACATATACTTTCATCAGGCCAATGATTCATTGGCCTGAAGCTATATGCCAAACGTTGTTAATAAAGTGCTCCTCCTCACATGGTGCTTATATTCATTCTGTCTGCTTTTCTAAGTTTATTTTTATCAGAGTGTTATGAAGTTTGGCAGTGGGAGATATGGATGGAATTAGGTGTGGAGCTATAGGAAATGAGTGGAATTGACAAGTGTGGGGAGAGCAGCGTTGGGTGCAGAGGTAGGGTATTAGGACATGGAGTAGAATAATTGGGAGCTAAAGGGAGACATTGGAAAGGAGATTGGGAAATAGTGGGAGGTGGAGACATACTTGGGAGCGTATTTGAGAATGGCAAGTATGTTTGGGAGCATAGGGAAAGTTTGATTAGGAGCTTCAGGAGGGAGAGTTGGCTTAAAAACATAATTTGAGTGGGACTGGGAGTATACAGGGAATGATTTTGGAAGCGTATACAAAGAAAGTAAGATTGGCAGCTAAAATAGAGTGAGGGAGGTTGGGACATTAGTGAATAGAGCGGGATGCTATAAGTGAATCTGGCAGAGTGGGATTGAGAGTTATAAGGAGGAAAATGGAATGGAAATGAGAGTTGGGTTAGGAGTTTACGGGATGAGGGGGCTTGGGAGCATAGGAAGAGTGGGATTGGGAACAAACACAGTGGGATTGGGATGTAATAGAGTTGGAATTGTAGAGATAAGGGAAGTAGGATGAGCAGATGCATGTGGAAGAGTAACGGGAGGAGAGTGGGTTGGAGAGCTAAGGGGAAAATAGAGTAAGGGAAGTAAAGGAGAGTGTCGAGAGTAGGTAGCCTAAGAGTATTTGGCTGTGTGCATGCGAAAGAGGTTTAAGGTATGAGAGAGAGAGTGAGTGAGAGAGAAAGAGGAGGGTTAGAGATGGATGTGGTGGATTAGGTCTGGACGGGCCAGCACTGTAGGGGGAGGACAGGGGATGGATGACACACCAAGGGGGCATTGCAGACCAAGGAACGAATGCCACAGAGAGCACAGGGTTTTCAAAGTTCACCATGATAAAGGTCATAAAAGAAAAGAAAGGAAAAAGATAAACAAAATGCTAAACATATTATAACAAAATATATGATAGTATATTTAGTTTGAGAGACGTAGCGAATAACAATACTGTATATATGAAGATAATTCTAAAGAAGTTACAAAAAGTATAAATATATCGTAAACCCTTCCTCCCTTAAACAGGTGAGGATCAGCAAGAGATTAAGACAGGCGGGAGACTGAACTAAAGGGAAGGTCTTGAATATCAGGGGGACATGGTCGTATTTAAAGGAAGACACAAATTAAAGGGGAATATTTGCAATACAATAAAGAAAACTAGAAGGGAGAGTAAAATGTTAGATACTCAAGGGGGAAGGGTTCACTTATTGGTCGATTTATTTAATTATTTATTATTTGTTTAGTTTCCTCGCTTTTAATTTTATATGTTGGGAGGGATGTGAATAATCTGGAATCGAAGTGAAGGAGTAGGGATATAAACGTTGCTGAAAGGAATGTGCAGGATATTTGGAAGGAATAGATAGGAGAAAAGCTGGAAGGGATATCAGGCTGCAGGGAGGAGATTTTTAAGGAGTAAGGGGCTAGGGAGGATAGTAAATAAGAAAAGTAGAAGGGTTATAGGGATATTTAATATTTTTATGCAACAGGGGCGGGGGGGGGGGGGGATTTTAAAAAGTTGGAGGTATAGGATATAACATGCTAGAGGGATAGTACTCAACAGGCTATAGGAGAGGATTTGAAAGGCCAGAATGATAGGATTCAAAAGGCTAGAGGGAGAGGAATTTAAAGGCTAGAAAATAGGATTCAAAGAGATAGAGGGATATGATTTAAAAGACCAGAAGGATAGGATTCAAAAGGTTAGATGGATAGGATTGAACAAACTAGAAAGATAGGATTTAGAAGGGTAGAGGGGTAGGATTTAAAAGACTAGAGGGATGGATAGAAAAGGCTATGGGAGCGGATTTATAAGGCTAGATGGATAGGATTTAAAAGGCTAGAGGGATAGGATATATAAGACTAGAAAGATAGGATTGTTAGTGGATAGGGACAGGATTCAAAAGGCTAAAGGGGGAGGATTTGAAAGGCCAGAGGAATAGGATTTAAAAGGCTAGACGGGGATAAAATTTAAATACCTCATGAATAGGATATAAAAGGCTAACGGGAGAGGATATTTAGCGGATAGGGGCGGGAGTATAGGGCTCAGAGCTGAAAGGACGCCCTAGGTCAGATATTTGTAAGTAATAGTGGGTCATATTGTGCTCGCCGGAGATCTGATGGTGGTGAGTGGTGAAGGTTAATGGTGAGTGGTAATGGTTAATGGTGAGTGATGATGGTTAATGGTGAGTGGTAATGGTTAATGGTGAGTGGTATTGGTTAAGGGTGATGGTTAATGGTGATGGTTAATGGTGAGAGGTGATGGTTAATGGTGAGTGGTGATGGTTAATGGTGATAAGTGGTGGAGGTTAATGGTGATGGCTAATGGTTAATGGTCAGCAGTGGTGGTTAATGGTGAGTGGTAATGGTTAATGGTGATGGTTAATGGTGAGTGGTGATGGTTAATGGTGAGTGGTAATGGTTAATGGTAATGGTTAATGGTGATGGTTAATGGTGAGTGGTAATGGTTAATGGTGAGTGGTAATGGTTAATGGTGAGTGGTGATGGTTAATGGTGAGTGGTAATGGTTAATGGTGGAGGTTAATGGTGAGTGGTGATGGTTAATGGTGAGTGGTAATGGTTAGTGGTGATGGTTAATGGTTGATGGTCAGCGGTGGTGATTAATGGTAAGTGGTAATGGTTATGGTGAGTGGTGATGGCTAATGGTGAGTGGTGATGGTTAATGGTGAGTGGTGGTGAAATAATATATGCCTAGTGGTGCACAATGAGAATGAATGGCGAGATATGCTGAGGATGAATGGTGAAATATAATAATAAATGGGGATATATAATGTGATAAATTGATATTAGTAGTTGTTTTACCAATGTATTAGGGGTATAAAATGGGAACACGGAACTCTATCATTGTTTTAATGTTGGTTCCGTGAGGTATAGCAAAATGGAGGTGATTTAAGACACAGATAATACTCATAAATGTTGACAGAGTGAATACAAAAACGTTTCGTATGAGGTTGCTAGATCCTAAACGTTATCAATACAGTGCTCCTCCTCATATGGTGCTTATAGTCACATAAATAATGACCAATGGATAAAGCAAAAGTAGGAAAGAGTAGCTCCCTTAGGTGGCATGTCTACTTTTGTCGTAAGTGAGGGATTCATATAATAATAATAGTGATATGTGATGATGCTTCAGATCAACGTCAACGATAATGACAGCGAGAGGTTGAGCAAGTGTTGATGGATATTACACTAACATCACAATAATTAATAATGAGGGAATAAGTTTGATTGACATTAACACTATTAATTCATGGGGTAAGGTTAAATGGGTAAAGTTGGTTCAAGATAATCCTGTACCCAGCTGGCCGGCTGGTCTAGTGGAGAGCGCCTTGAAGAGGATGGGCAATGGTTCTATAGACTGTTGAATCTCCTCGAAGGTGGAGATAAATGGTGCTTAATTAAAGACCTGAAATTATTATTATTACCCAACCCATGTTTATATTGCTACTCTGGCTACTGTTTATTATTACCCAACCCATGTTTATATTGCTACTCTGGCTACTGTTTATTATTATTACCCAACCCATGTTTATATTGCTACTCTGGCTACTGTTTTTAAGGGCTTTTGTTCTAGCATATTAATGTACACGTATTGACCAAAGAAACTACCAGGATAAAGCAGTAACAGTAAGTTTAAAGCCCAAAAAGGTTTCTGATGAGAAGTTTGTACATGATATGAGATAAAGGAACTTCTCAAACCAACTGTACTAACTGAGAGGGCAAGTATTAAATAACTATAGTCTACTGTACATGAGACTGTATTATTGTGGGCATGTTGTATGGATATATTAAGTTTTGCCAATGAGTATACCAGATCCCTTAATACCTGCATATTGCCTACGAAGGGAGTCACTGTTTGTCATGGACAAGACGGCAAGTTTTTCATATCCTTGCATATGATTTTGATGTTTCATGTAGAACCGATATGGCGATACCAAATGTCGACTACGTTGTAACGGTTCACCTTGAACAATATCAATATCTTTTTCAATCGAGAAAATATCTGGTCATATTTAATTAAGAAAACATCGATGTATAGTAAAAAAAAAAAAAAAAAAAAAAAAAAAAAAATGTATAAGGGTCACAGTGAAAGTTAATAAAATTGCTACTAGCATCTAGTAAATTGGTGCTAAAATAAAGTAGTGAAATAGTGACATCAAATTATTTTGGGGTAGGCCTACTGTACACTGTAGTGATGCTTTTGATTGTGGTGTTTGTTCATTTTAACCCCTTCAGCACGATGACGTAATTTTTATCTTTTATTCTGGCTACGATTGGACGATTCTATACCGTTTGAGAAGGACATATGTTACTCAGAGGCTTTAGTGAAATCATATGCACCCTTTGAGTCCTAAAGGCAGACACTATGCTAAAGAAAATCGTCTAATGGTGGCCAGAATATGATGCAAGTTACGTCCTCGTACTGAAGGGGTTAATTGGCTGGCAGTATTATTCTTTGATGGCGGGATGAATTGTGATGATTGTTTATGATGGGTCGTGAGGTTAATGATTAATGATGAATGTGTGTGGCAGTGTTGCTAGTTATGATTGGATGGTAATGATGATTTGTAAGACAATGAGTGATGCTTGTGATAAGATTCGTGGTGATGAGGTATATAATGGGAATGATGAATGGCGATACACAATTAGGATGAAAGATTAGGTAAAAAATGTAATGGGAAATTTGATTAACGGATGAATTGACGAGTTGCAAATGAGCGTAGTGAGTGGACAAGGGGATGAAGGTGGAGATGATGATTGTAATAAAATGGGGTGTGCTGATAGTAATTGTAACTCTAGATAAGAATGAAAATTGTGAGTGGACTGTGAAATGAGGGTGGGGATGGTGATGGCTATTAGAAAATGAGAGTGCATAAATGGGTAACATTAATTAATGGACAATGGTGGTGAGCATATATGGCGAGTTATAATGCAAATGGAAATGGGGCTTGTACACTAATATGACATGGGAAATGAGATGGCGAATGTAAAATGGAATGAGATTGAGATGGTGGTAACAAGATATAATAAACGATTGTGACAAGAATACATGAAGACTTAAATAATGCAGACGCCCTTCGACAATAATGCGTTTTGAAGATGAAGCGTTTTGAAAATTACGCGTTTTGAAGATGACGCATTTTATAGGCGACACGTTTTGAAGATGACACACTTTAAAGGTGACACATTTTGAAGAGGATGCACTTTGAAGATGATGGTGTTAATGAGATGGGTATGGTGACGGCGGTGAATTGGAAGAGTTAAACATGTGAAGATGACGCGTTTTGATGATGACGCGTTTTAAAGATGACGCGTATTGAAGGTGATGCATTTTGATGACGATGCGTGTTAATGAGATGGGTATGGTGGCGGCAGTGAATCAGGGGGGGCTAAACACGTGACCTAGGTTCCCCCCAGCATACTTCCTGCCCCAGGCCTTCGGAGAGGATCAAACCCCCGGCATTCCTCGGGGCACATACCATGAGAGGGATAACACACACACACACACACACACACACACACACACACACACACACACACACACACTGACAACGGTAGAAAGAACACGGGCGCATGGGTGCTTCTGTGCTGTGGCGGACAAGCGTATAATAACGTCTCTTTTTATAACAATTCTAAAACAGACAAAAAACAGACAAAATATTTGATAAGATAATGGTGTCAACGTTTTGTGAACAAGACGACTGGTAGACAATAGAAAGCCTGTAGTAAGATCGATAAGCCGACTTAATGAGGGTGACAACTTTGGCATGTGATGTTAAATATTTATAATTTTTCATTTACATCAATAAGCTCTAAATTATACTGCCTACATTGAAAAATTTCAGTATGAACTATCTGGACTTGGGTTTCTAAAGTTAATAAGTGATGATGAACTTTTAAGGGGATACTATATAGTTTTCTCCTTATTGTGAACATTGCCTATCTGCTTTTTTATAAGTGTGTCCCCCAATACAACATTAGTGGGCTGATCTCTGCTACTACAGGCTCTCTAGTAGACAGTCCGCCTGGCCCCGCCCCTTAACCCTTTCAGACGCCTTTCTCCATTGTAACCTGGCATAACACTGGACGATTTTATTCAGCTTAAGAGTGATCCTTAAGAAATTACACTGGTAAAAGCTATCTAAACGAACCCGGCGACTCCCGCAGGTCCTTTCCAGACTGAATAAAATCGTCTCCCGTTACCCAGGAGGAAATAAACAAAGGTGTCACGGTACTGAAGGGGTTAACCTGACCTGACCTGGCCTGGGGCGGGGTTGAGCAAGGTCACGTCACAAAGGTCAGGGTTCAGCACCAGTCACAGTGACACTCACTAGGAAGGCCGAGTCGGACCACCGATTTCTGTCCAGCCACTTTCAATCGCCATCTTGAGTTCTGGTTTTTCTGAAGCTAGATACAATGCGACTATATTATTTTGTTTTCTGGCTATTAATGGACGATTATATTCAGATTGGGAAGGGTATATGGAAGTCAGAGGGTTAATTGAGACGGTCTTTACCCTTATAATTCCCAGAGATCCTTCCTAAACTGTATAAAATCGTCCAATGAGAGCCAGACTAAACTGTGAAAATGCGTCACGAACTTCAAAGGGTTAATACAGCAATGGGCAGCTATACTGACACTAACAATTTATATTCTTAGCAAATTCCTATAAATCTCGCCTTCAGTCATTTCCAGACCTTTAGATATCTCAAAAAGTTGATGGACAAATTCCTGGGATGACTCGACCTATAGGGGGACTGTCCTCTCCTAATACCCGGGGGTTCTCTCACTCTCTTTAACCCATTCAGTACCAGGGATGTCCTTTTCATCATACTCTGGCTACTGTTAGACGATTTTATTGAGCATATGAAGGACCTCTAGTAATTAACAGGCTTTCGTACTGTCGCACTTAACCCATTTAAATACCCCAGATCCTTCTAAAGCGCATAATATCGTCTAATTACAGCTAGAGTAAAATACAACTCACGTCGCTGGTACTCAAATGGTTAATTTTCCTCTTTTTTCCGTTTCTTTTTCTTTACCCCCGGGAATAATTAACCCCTCGCATGTCACACTGCAGGCCCGGCCTCTGATCTAGGTCCAGGCTGGATGCCATTTTATATAATACAACCCATTAGTAACCACCCGTTCATAGGGCAACACCACATCTCGTCTGCTGGACTCTCTACCTGCATACAATTCTGCTCCTGGGTTCTTTATTTTCAAAGATATGTTACATTGATATTAATAGGGAATCTGTTTGAGTAAATTAGACTAGGTTAGGTTAGGTTGAATGATAGAGGTGGTGCCATATGGACGAATAGCTAAAACTGAGTTGCTTTAAATAAACTCGCAGGCTGGACCGGGCAGGAGTGGACCAAAGTAGGACCACACTGTAGGGCCAAGGAATGGGGAAGGAAACAATCAGGGACACAGCAAAAATTTTTGATATAATATTTGTTGAGTGTTATTCCTTGAGATGGTGTTTGCCTGTGGTGATCCTGCTAGCGGTTTGGCACCACATCTTGGCCAGTGCCGGGCCTGTCTTGGCGACATAGGGGTGGTGAAGCCGTTGTGGCTCCGAGACACACTCTGAGGTGCTGTCTTCCTGGCAACGCTGCTGCCGGCGGGGTGCGGCGCCCCGGGTGCTGCTGGGACCCGGCCGGAACACTGGCACTCCGCACGCCAGTGACACAGCCGCACCTCCAGCCGCAACCACGGGAACTATAGGTAGGTTGACTCCTCCACTACTTTAACTGGGGCGGTGTCCTCCCCAGGGGACGATTCTTCTTTTTCTTCCTCCTCCTCCTCCTCTTTATCCCGGAGCTGCTGCCTTGCCTCCTCCTCCTCCTCCTCGAGATCCTCCTCAACAATGCTGAGAGTCTCTCCGAGGCTGATGCTGCAACAGCTGCCTGGGTCTTGCTGTCCCCTTACAGTTGCACCTCCCACCACGTATGGTGTATACGAGTGGTGGAGGTGGTGGTGGTGGTAGTGGAGCGGGGCAGAATGGATGAGGTGTTGTTGGTTGACCCCGCCGCCAGCTGCGTTGCCAGTTAGAGCAGCACCTCTCGCCGCCCCTAGGTGATGGAAGTGTCATCCAGCGAAGGGGTGGCTGTGATGGAATCGCCATTGACCTGCTGGCTGATGGTGGAGGGTGGGGGGGCCACTACCCCGGAGTGGTTCACGGACAGCACGGACTGGGCGGTCTGGGAGCGGGATGTAAACCGCATGCTTTGACCGTAGCTCTTGTTTGCCGACCCCTGAGGAGCCGGATATGCTAGTGTTAGTAGGAATATATACAGTACATACATACCATGGTTAGTAAATACACACACACTCATACATACTTCTCCTGTAGTGATATAAATACTAAAAATATCCGTTTTTATTGTACTAAAAAAGATTGATTGGTGTATGTGGAGAGTGTAGAATGAGTGTAGGTAATACGTTCTTCAAAAAAAGACGTATAGACAAGTACACATGGCATAGACTTGTGAGGGGAGTGATTGTAGAGAGGGCATTGATGGATTATGTGTTGGTGGCAAGGGAAAGATTGTGTAGACTGCTGGATGTGAATGTGCTGAGAGGTGAGGCGGAGGGTATGTCTGATAATAATCTGGTGGAGGGAAAGCTGAGAGTTAGGAGTTACAGGAGAATAAGAGACAAGCGTGAAGTAAGAGAGGTAATAAAGTTAGTGAGTTAGATAAAAGTACAAAACAAAAAGGAGTACAAGGAAAGACTAAATGAAAAGTGGATGGAAGTGAGAGAGATGGAAGAGAGAGAAGTACAGGATGAATGGAAACAGTTTAAGGAAGGAGTGAAAGCAAGCACAGAGGAAGTATGTGGTAAAAGGAAAGCAGGAGGCAGAGGTATCAGGAAGGGAAGCGAATGGTGGAATGATACGGTGAGAAAGGCAGTTGAGGAAAAGAGACAGTGGTTTGAGAGGGTTTTACAGGATGGTAGTGTTAAGGTGTGGGAGAGGTACAAGGAGAACAGGAGAGAGGCTAAACGGAAGATTAGAGAAGCGAAAACAAAATGTAAATATAAGGTGGGGTCAAAGATTGAGTGAGAATTTTGAGGAACGAAAGATGTTCTGGAAGGAGGTAAATAGAGAAAGAAAGGAAAACAAAAGAAGGAAGAGTCGGTGAAAGATGCCATGGAGTGTTACTAGTGGAAGGGGTACCCCGCAAGTGAGGAAAAGATAAGCTGAGTATTTTTAATCTTTGCTAATTGTAAAAGATGGAAGGGAGACAGTGGTTGATGGAGATAGGTTACCCAGGCCACCCAGGTGGCAGGGAATGAATGGAAGGATTAGGAAGAGTGAGGTGAAAAAAGCAATGAGACAAATGAGAGCGGAAAAAGCAGAAGGTATGGATGGTATTGCTGTGGAGTGTATTAAGAAGGGTGGAGATGTGACAATAGATTGGCTGGTGAGACTATTCAATGTGTGCTTTGTTGTGTCAATGGCACCACTAGACTGGAGGAGTGCATGTATTGTGCCGTTGTACAAGGGGAAGGGAGACCGGCAGGAATGTTCAAGTTATAGAGGTATTAGTTTATTATAATTTGTTGGAAAGCTGTATGGCAGGGTGTTGGTAGAGAGGATAATAAAGGGTACAGAAGGTGCAATAGCAGAATAGCAGTGCGGTTTTAGAAGGGGAAGAGAGTGTGTGGATCAGATTTGTGAAGTAAGACAGCTATGCAAGAAGTATTTAGAGAAGCATAAGGAGATATTTTGGGCTTTTATGAATTTGGAATAATAATGAATAATAATGAGTTGAATGAATGGTTTGAGGTAAATGTAGGTCTGCGACAGGGTTGTGTAATGTCACCATGGTTGTTTAATGTATATATAGATGGTGTGGTCAGGGTAGTGAAAATAAGAACTATGGGTAGAGGATTGGATTCAGTAGGAAAGAGTGGTGGAGATTGGGAGTTGAACCAATTGCTGTTTGCTGGTGACACAGTGTTGGTGGCGGATTCTGGGAGAGGCTGCAGCGAGTGGTTGGGGAGTTTGGTGTGGTATGTGGGAGGGGGAAGCTGAAGGTGAACGTAAATATAAGTAAAGTGATGATGTGTAGTAGAGGTGCTCGTAGGGTGAATCTAGATGTGCGGCTGGATGGGGATTTACTGGAACAAGTAGAGTGTCTTAAATGTCTGGGAGGAATTATAAGCAGGGATGCAGGTGTGAAAATGGAGGTAGGGCGGAGATTGTGTGAGGTAGGGAAGGTTTTTGGAGCAGTGGGAGGTGTGTGGAGGGTGGGAGATCTCGAAGTGGTGGCTGGGAGTGCAGTGTGGAGGGGGATAGTTGTGCCAACAGTGTTGTATGGGGCTGGGACAAAGGCTCTGAAGGCGAAGGAGAGAAGAGGGCTGGATGTGATGGAGATGAGCTGCTTGAGGAGAATTTCTGGAGTGACTCATAGAGACGGATTGAGGAATAAAGAGATACATGGGAGAGTGGGACAGCAGGAAACTTTGTCGGCCAGAGTGAACAGAAGGGTGCTATGCTGGTATGGACATGTTGAGTGAATGGAAGATGAGGGACTTATAAAGAGAGTATGCAAGTCAGATACAAGGGGAGGTAGAGGGACAGTATATGCAATGTAGTACAAGCGTTGGAAGATGGAGAAATGACTGTAGATTGGGCAAGAGAAGTGGTAATAAATAGGAATGAATGGAGAATGCTTGTTAATAGACAAGTGATAACGCAGTCATTTGGGAAAGGGGGTCAGGCGCCAGTTGGACTAGATAATAGTCCGTCAAGCGCCTGGCCTGGGGAGCTGGTGTACCTACCTAAAGTGCACCTAAGGTTGTGTTCGCCACTCTCCTAGAAGCACCGAGGAGCGCGTCGCCCCTCGTTGTGGGTTGTGTGAAGGATCATGCCTGGATGCTAGGTGGGTGGGCTTGTGGTGGTAAAGCTTCGCTGCATGTTTGCCTGCCGAGACCGGAACCTCTCCGGGAGGTCTGGAACCTGAAAATTTGGCTGGGGACCCCAAATGGACCTGGGTCTCTGGGTATTCCTAGGCGACCTAGATGTGTGTGTATTTATGTTTTGTTTTTGTGTGCTTTTGTTGTTGTGTTGTATTGTCCCTGTTCGGGCTCTGTCTCGAGTCGGTCACCCCCAGCTATGGGGTATGTGTCTGAGTATACAGATATATAGATAGATAGATAGAAGAAATACAAGTACACATACAGTAGGTTGCGTGATGGAAGACTGTTGACTTTTTTGGTATTCTTGTGGGTGATCTTCGTGAGTGAAGGTGTGTTGTCACGCTCACGGCAACCCTCCCACTGGATCATAAAGACCCACTTTTATCCTGCACGTACTGTACAGTTATGAGCAATAATAGTAACCCTCCCAATTTACTCTCTATCGAACACAAATGAGGCAGGGCTGTTTATCAGAAGTTGACTTTTTAAAGGTTCAATCATTCAAATGGAAGCATAGTCATTTTAGCTCACAATATAATTATTCTTTTTGTATTCTTGATTATTTGAAATATATTAACATATGTTGTAGCATTGCCATTCATCGCAATGATAACTTTTAAAAGAGAAGGGATTTTTGTGTATAAATATTGAAGTATGATCCACAAAAATCAGATTCAACCAATAAAAATCGGTAGATCCAACTCACTTAAAGTGGACAAAGTAAAATTCCTCAGTGTAATTGTCGATGAAAAATTATCATGGAAATCACATATTCAACATGTATATAACAAGCAAAGTAAATAAACAATGTGGTATTCTATTTCTAACTAGAAATTCCTTCAACCAATCAGCACTTATGAACAGCTATTACACTCTAATATATTCACATCTGTATTACTGTCATACAGTTTGGGGAACCGTAACAACATCAAAAATGCAATCCCTTAGTATTGCACAAAAGCGAGTTGTGAGAACAATAACGTTTACACCTAGATATTATCATACAAATGAACTTTTCAAAACCCTAAATATCTTAAAGATTAAGGAACTTTCTACATATGCATGCACCTTATATATTTACAAATCACTGAATGGATATACCCAGAACAACTTCTTTAAATATCGAGTAAATGCCAGGTACAGTTTCAGGATTAATTTGTTTTTGGAATTGCCACTAATGACTTCAGTCCAATCCCAGATGTCTGTTCAGTATCAAGGTGTTAAGTTATGGAACAATTTACCTCTCGAAATTAGGCAACAACCAACACTGATAGGGTTCAAACGTACTATAACAAAATATCTCTTGGAACAATATTAATCGCTGAGGATATAAAATTGTGCTTCTATTAGGAGAATTGTTATTGTGACTACAAACTCTTTAGTTAGTATTAATGAGGACTATATTGTGTCTTTAAATTAATGTGTTTGATTTTAAATACAAGTATAATAGGTTGAATTTGAGTAGATGTGTGTATGTTTTTGTCTTGGTTGTGAAGGGGTGTATTGCTGCTATAGTGTGTTTATGTGGGCGTGTATTGCCAAATTAATGTAGGTGGAAAATAATATCATGCAAAAGGTTCTATTGTATTATATATGTAAGTGTATGTATATGTTTGTGTATATATGTAAGTGTATGTATATGTTTGTGTATGTGTAAATGTGTTCATGTGTGTATATATATGTATATGTGTATATATCACCTGTTCTACTGCTGTCCGCAATAAGGAGGAAGCATTCAAACGGTACCGACGCCTTAAAACTCAAGACTCTCATTCTTCATATGTTTCTGCCCGGAATCAAGCCAAATCTGTTCTTCGACTTGCCAAACACTCTTTCATCAATAATAAATGCACTGAACTATCCAACTCTAGCTCTTCCCAAGCTTTCTGGCATCTAGCCAAAAACCTCTCCAACAATTTCTCTTCCTCGTCTTTCCCTCCCCTTTCCCACTCTGATGGCACAACCATCACTTCTTCCTCTGACAAAGCTAAACTCTTCGCTCAAACTTTTGCTAGAAACTCCACCTTGGATGATTCCGGTGCTATTCCTCCCTCTCCGCCCTCCTCTCTCTTACTTATGCCTAATATCCTAATCTCTTCTAAAGATGTACTTTCTACCCTCTCTGGGCTTAACACTAATAAGGCGTACGGTCCGGACGGTGTTCCTCCTGTTGTTCTCAAAAACTGTGCTTCCGTGCTGACTCCCTGCCTAGGCAAACTCTTTCGTCTCTGTCTATCCTCTAACGTCTTCCCTTCATGCTGGAAGTTTGCTCACATTCAACCTGTCCCAAAGAAGGGTGACCGCTCTCAACCCTCCAACTATCGTCCAATTGCTCTTATCTCTTGTCTTTCTAAAGTTTTTGAAACTATTCTTGCTTCCAAATTTCTTAAGCATTTCTCTTCTCATAATCTGCTCTCAGATCGCCAGTATGGCTTCCTTAAGGGTCGCTCTACTGGTGATCTTCTTTCATATCTTACTAACTCTTGGTCATCCTCCTTTCGGGACTTCGGTGAGACTTTTTCTATTGCACTAGACATATCGAAAGCCTTCGATAGAGTCTGGCATAAATCTTTAATTTCTAAACTACCCTCCTTCGGTTTCTATCCCTCCATCTGTGCCTTTGTCTCTAATTTCCTTTCCGGCCGTTCCATAGCCGCGGTTGTGGACGGCCATTGTTCACTTCCTCACTCTATAAACTCCGGTGTTCCTCAGGGCTCTGTCCTATCTCCTATTCTCTTTCTAATTTTTATAAATGATCTCCTTAACTGTACCTTAATTCCCATCCATTCATACGCAGACGACTCAACCTTGCACTACTCCATTAGTTTTTCAGAACGCCCCAGCCAGCAATCCCTCAACGACAAACGTAATGAAGCCATAGAACTCTTAAATTCTGATCTAAATACTATTTCCAATTGGGGCAGAGAAAACCTTGTTAACTTTAATGCTTCCAAAACCCAATTTCTCCATCTATCTACCCGTCAGGATCTCCCAGCGGACTATCCCTTATTCTTCAACAATACAAAAATCAACCCTTCATCTTCTCTCAATATTCTTGGTGTCTCTTTTTCTTCTGCTCTCATTTGGAAGGACCATATTACCAGTCTTGCTAAGGCAGCCTCCCAGAAGCTGGGTGTGCTCAACCGCCTTAGGGGGTTCTTTTCCCCTGTACAGCTTCTTGCTCTGTACAGGGGCATAGTGCGCCCTTGTATTGAGTATTGTTCACATGTGTGGGGAGGTTCCTCTCACACTGCTCTCCTAGACAAAGTTGAAAGGAAGGCCTTTCGTATCATTAACTCCCGTCCACTCACCAACTCTCTGCAATCTCTCTCTCTCCGCCGCAATGTTGCATCTCTCTCGCTATTCTATCGCTACTATAATAATCAGTGTTCCTCAGAGCTATCCCAGTGCATACCACCTCCTTTACGTAGGGCACGTGGTACCCGTCTTGCAACTCAATCCCACCCTACTCTGTGCAACTCTCCAACCCAAGAGTGAAACGTTACTCTCAAACTTTCTTCTACTCAACAGCTGAGCTCTGGAACTCTCTCCCAGAATCAGTCTTTCCCTCTTCCTATGACTTAAATTGCTTCAAACTCCGTGTGTCCAGGCATTTTGGCTCGAACGTCCCTTGATTTTGGCCCTGTCACTCTTTCAACTATGGGGGAGGCACTCGCTATAGGCAGTTATGCCTTTTGCCTCCCTCAATCACATAGAAAAAAAAAAAAAAAAATATGTTCACAATTTTGTTGTCGGAGTATGTGAGTAAGACTGATATTGAGGTGCCTTTTAAAGAGAGTATTTCTCTCAAAGAGCACAGCCATATATTATATTCTACATATGTATAGGCGGGTGCCTAACCCCGAAAGGGGTTGAAATAGGGGAGCTATCCCCCCGCCAAAGGCGGCTTTGTAGGGCCTTTCCTAGCTGATGCCGAGAGGATTGGGTTCTAGTCATGTGGTGATGGGCTGGTTTATCAGAGTGAGAACTGAGCGATCTCTGCCATACCCATAGCTTACTCTGACTGTTCCTTTTACTTATATATTTTCTAGATCTCAAGTGACAGCGTCTCTTCCGTGGATTGACCTCCCAATCTACCAAGATTGGAATCCAAAGCGTCACATTTTTCCTTTGCCCCTCAACTTTCTCTTCATAATTGCTGAGGGGCACAGGGCCCTGGGTGGGGCTTTGGTTTCCCGGGCGTTTCCGCACCCTCCTCAGCTCCCCGCCATGGAGTGGCTTCGGTCACCCAGGCATTATTGTGGTCGGCAGGGAGGGTTCTCTGGAGGCGCTCGTTTATGGCCTTGGCCTTGCTCGGGGCCTTGGGGCTGTTCGGCCAGGCAGATTGGGGAACAACAACAACATATGTATATATTGTATACTACTTTTGGCAAAATAAACAATTTCGAAAAAAAACAAAAAAAATATAATATAATAATAATATATAATATAAAAAAAGGATAATATTATTATTCATACTTCGTAATATTCAGCGTATTTGTTGAGTTCTATGAATAAACTTCCTGTGTTCTGATCTGTAAAATTCAATCATACCACAACCTTGATAATTGAGATAGCGATTGATTGGTTTTAAATGACAATAACAAAAAACATAATGATACCTGTAACCTCACTCATTTGACCAATTGCACCACCAAAACGCTATAATACGGTGACAATTGATGTTTATTGCTTTCACTAAAACATTCACCCCTCACAAACAGTCCATTATTAACGCTTTCTATACCAGCGACGTCTTTTTCATTTTATTCTAGCTAGATTTAGACGATTTTGTGCAGCTTAACCCTCTCCGACATATGACGCGACCTCTGCGTCATATGAGTCTGAAGGGGTTAAGAAGGATCAGTGGTAGTAAAACTGGTTGATGAAGATAGCTCCAGGCCATTTAATTACTGGAGGCCCTTCGTAAACTTAACAAAATCGTCTTTTAGTAGCCAGTATCAAATGAAAAGAACGGAACTGGTACTGAACGGGTTAATATTTAATGCTACTATTTTCCACTAATATTTTGATTGTTGATTATAATAATTTAAAAACCAATAAGCTTTGCATGTACAGTACATTGACACTTGTTACATATCCTGCTTTACCCCCACTGTACTGGCCACCTGTTATACAATATAGTCTAGCTACATTTAGACGATTTTGTGTAGTTTAAGAAGGATTTGTGGTATTAAATAGGGATAAGGGAGATAGTTCAAAACCTGGTAATTGCTGATGGCCCTTTTTAAACTTAATTAAATCGTTCAATAGTAGCCAGAATAAAGTTAAAAAGACGTCGCCGGTACAGAAGGGGTTAACATATATCAGATTACAAAAATAATAATAATAATAATAATAATAATAATAAAACAAAATGCTACTGCTACTACTACTACTACTACTAATACTAATACTAATAATAATAATAATAAAACAAAATGCTCCTACTACTACTACTACTAATACTACTAATACTAATACTAATAATAAAACAAAATACTAATACTAATACTACTACTACTACTAATAATAATAATAATAATAATAATAATGAAGCGTTATCTCTTACCTTAACCGGGCCAGATCCTTGTCGAACGTTCTTATAGGGTTGAAATATAACGATATAGACCTTAGGGGTGAAGAGACAGCCCAGGGAGACGGACGCGCTGATGCTCACACACATACACATACTGGCCAGCTGGATCTGTTGAGGGATAAACACGTACGTACATGGTTATACACGGGTAGACAATACGTACATGGTTATACACGGGTAGACAATAATATTCAGGTATACACACATGGTTATACACGAGTGCTGAAAGGGACATACAAACACATCAAAGATATATCTTGAAAGGGGGTTGTTTAGAAGATACTAATTGTAAATACTGTAAGACGCAGTGACATAATTTCAAGCCTTCATATTGCCCACTTTGTAACACTGCTGCCACTACTATCTTTGTAACACTGCTGCCACTACTATCTTTGTAACACTTCTGCTACTACTATCTTTGTAACACTGCTGCCACTACTATCTTTGTAACACTTCTGCTACTACTATCTTTGTAACACTGCTGCCACTACTATCTTTGTAACACTGCTGCCACTACTATCTTTGTAACACTGATGCCACTACTATCTTTGTAACACTTCTGCCACTACTATCTTTATAACACTGCTGCCACTACTATCTTTGTAACACTGCTGCCACTACTATCTTTGTAACACTGCTGCCACTACTATCTTTGTAACACTGCTGCCACTACTATCTTTGTAACACTGCTTCCACTACTATCTTTGTAACACTTCTGGAACTACTATCTTTGTAACACTGCTGCCACTACTATCTTTGTAACACTGCTGCCACTACTATCTTTGTAACACTGCTGCCACTACTATCTTTGTATCACTGCTGCCACTACTATCTTTGTAACACTGCTGCCACTACTATCTTTGTAACACTGCTGCCACTACTATCTTTGTAACACTGCTGCCACTACTATCTTTGTATCACTGCTGCCACTACTATCTTTGTAACACTGCTGCCACTACTATCTTTGTAACACTGCTGCCACTACTATCTTTGTAACACTGCTGCCACTACTATCTTTGTAACACTGCTGCCACTACTATCTTTGTAACACTGCTGCCACGACTATCTTTATAACACTGCTGCCACGACTATCTTTGTAACACTGCTGCCACTACTATCTTTATAACACTGCTGCCATTACTATCTTTGTAACACTGCTGCCACTACTATCTTTGTAACACTGCTGCCACTACTATCTTTGAAACACTGCTGCCATTACTATCTTTGTAACACTGCTGCCACTACTATCTTTATAACACTGCTGCCACTACTATCTTTGTAACACTGCTGCCACTATCTTTTTAACACTCCTGCCACTACTATCTTTGTAACACTGCTGCCACTACTATCTTTGTAACACTGCTGCCACTACTATCTTTGTAACACTGCTGCCACTACTATCTTTGTAACACTGCTGCCACTACTATCTTTATAACACTGCTGCCACTACTATCTTTGTAACACTACTGCCACTACTATCTTTGTAACACTACTGCCACTACTATCTTTGTAACACTGCTGCCACTACTATCTTTGTAACACTGCTGCCACTACTATCTTTATAACACTGCTGCCACTACTATCTTTGTAACACTGCTGCCACTACTATCTTTGTAACACTGCTGCCACTACTATCTTTATAACACTGCTGCCACTACTATCTTTGTAACACTGCTGCCACTACTATCTTTGTAACACTGCTGCCACTACTATCTTTGTAACACTGCTGTCACTACTATCTTTATAACACTGCTGCCACTACTATCTTTGTAACACTGCTGCCACTACTATCTTTGTAACACTGCTGCCACTACTATCTTTGTAACACTGCTGCCACTACTATCTTTGTAACACTGCTGCCACTACTATCTTTGTAACACTGCTGCCACTACTATTTTTATAACACTGCTGCCACTACTATCTTTGTAACACTACTGCCACTACTATCTTTGTAACACTACTGCCACTACTATCTTTGTAACACTGCTGCCACTACTATCTTTGTAACACTGCTGCCACTACTATCTTTTTAACCCTCCTGCCACTACTATCTTTGTAACACTGCTGCCACTACTATCTTTGTAACACTGCTGCCACTACTATCTTTATAACACTGCTGCCACTACTATCTTTGTAACACTGCTGCCACTACTATCTTTGTAACACTGCTGCCACTACTATCTTTGTAACACTGCTGTCACTACTATCTTTATAACACTGCTGCCACTACTATCTTTGTAACACTGCTGCCACTACTATCTTTGTAACACTGCTGCCACTACTATCTTTATAACACTGCTGCCACTACTAGCTTTGTAACACTGCTGCCACTACTATCTTTATAACACTGCTGCCACTACTATCTTTGTAACACTGCTGCCACTACTATCTTTATACTTATGAATGAACACCAGTTATGTACAGTCGGCCTAATAAGTGATGTCCCGGCACACATTATGTTTTGATCAATAATTGGTATCAGCAATATCTAAGCTTCATTTCTTCATATCGAGTGAAATATACAAACATGTTAATACACTTACCCACCCTATTCAACATCTGACAGACATTAATACAGCACAGAGCAAGCCAAATGTAATGACAGCTGGGTCATGAATTATTAGCGCGACCGTACACGAACAGACATATGGGCACACACTCATAAGTATATACAATATAAGCAAACATACACTATTACCTATAGACAAGTGCAGTTTATACACATTTGCACAAGTACATATGCACCACAAAACACACACAAATACACAGGCATAAACACAAGCATAGATAAATATAAATAAAAAAGATAAGTCATAATTTATACACACATACAAAGTCAAAAATACAGCACACACATTTTATATAACACACACGGACATACAATACAGACACATTCACAATCAATCAAAAACAGAGAGAGAGAGAGAGAGAGAGAGAGAGAGTATTACACAGGTGAGCGGATACGGTGGAGGCTTAGTTTAATTAAGAGTTATTATATTGTACAGTTGGCCAAATAAGTGATGTCGCGGCACCAAGTATATTTCGATCAATAATTGGTATCAGCAATATCTAAGCTTTATTTCATCGTTTCGAGTGAGATATACAAACATGTTCCTATCTATACATACCCTATTCAACATCTGACAAACATTGATACAGCATATAGCGAGCAAAACGTAATGACAGCGGCGACACGACTTATTTGGCCAACTGTACAGTATAGGGCCGCCCATAGGGTATTAGTTGGAATGGTGGCAGAGACTGATGAAGGTATTTGTGTTGACTTGTTGGACCGATAACATATATATACTGTATAATATATATATATATATATATACATACACTATATATTATACAGTATATATATATATATATATAATATATATATATATATATATATATATATATATATATAATATATATACATACATACACATATATACAGTGTGTATATATATATATATATATATATATATATATATATATATATATATACAGGTATATATATATAATATATATATATATACTGTATATATATATATTTATTATTATTATTTATTTTTTATTTTTTTATTTTTTATTTTTTTTCAGATGTATATACTGCTGGTTGAGGGATGTTCCTGTCCAGAGTGAAGTTTAACATACTCTAACCAACCTTAGCCGTTTATGTCTGTTTCTTTTCCTACTTCGGGAGCGGGGAGGTTAGGAATCCTCCTCCCCTTGTAAAATTCACTTACTAGAAGAGACAGAGAAAAGGGCGAGGGAACGTGAAAGTGGTCCCGGACCCAAAGAATTGGAGCTTTATGTGTTGTTTCTGTTCGGGCTCTATCTCGAGTCGGCCACCCTCAGCTATGGGGTATGTGTTTGGATACATACATACATACTGTACATACATACATATACTGTACAGTTAGCCACATCAGTTTTTATGCACTCCATTATTCTTATGTATGGGAATAAATTAGTATGATGCAAATCAACCCTACCATGATTCATTCCTACATAAAATCACCGAATGGATACACAATCATGCAACCAACTGTACATATAGGATAGAGTACTATTTGTATCCTTATGAATGAACACTAATTATGTACTATATGTGTGTAAGCATATTTAAGTGAAAATATAAATAAATAAAGTAATCTAAGTGGCAGCAGTATTACAAGGTGGTTTATTATCAAGGCACCAAATTATGTCACTGCCTCTTACAGCATTTACAATTAGTTTCTTCTAAACAACTATAATCAGCTTACAGACTTACTGACCAAAAGCCGAAAGAAAACGAAAAATACAATAAATAAGGCTGTCAATATGAAGGCATCAAATTATGTTACTGCCTTTTTCCGTATTTACAATTGTTTTCTTCTAAACAGCTATATAATAATCAGCTTAATGATTTAAGCCGGTATCACACGAGCGCTTTTTCCCCCAACATTTATCCTCAACACTGGTCAGGCAGCTTATGAGGTCAACATTTAAACTATTTTTTGTTAAAAAAAATCATCTATAATTATCAGTCTAGTTTCCGATACCGGTAAAAAACATTACAGAAATGTTGCCAGAAATGTTTTGATCATCGAATGTTTACTATAAAAGCTCTCATGTGATACCGGCTTTACTGACAACAACAAACACTTACTATTGTGTTACATAAATGTATTAACAATATTATAATGGTAAGTTATTTAAAACACTTACGGTACTTCTATCAGTAAAAATGTATGAACACCTTACATTTGATAACTCGTAGGCCTTTCCCTACTAATGTATGAACACCTTACATTTGATAACTCGTAGGCCTTTACCTACTAATGTATGAACACCTTACATTTGATAACTCGTAGGCCTTTACCTACTAATGTATGAACACCTTACATTTGATAACTCGTAGGCCTTTACCTACTAATGTATGAACACCTTACATTTGATAACTCGTAGGCCTTTACCTACTAATGTATGAACACCTTACATTTGATAACTCGTAGGCCTTTACCTACTAATGTATGAACACCTTACATTTGATAACTCGTAGGCCTTTACCTACTAATTTCACAAATTTAGGATAAATACTGAAGTTGAATAGTTCGATTGAAAATGTTTACAGTTCCTTATTATTTTCATTGGAAAGGATAAAGTTACTTAATCAATTCTGCCAATAATACCTGTAGTAATATTAAGTTGTCATTATCATAAACTATCCTCTATTTATATCTTCAAAGGCAAACAATTATATACCATAGTCGTTAATAATACCATAATATATAATTAAAAGGTAAACAATTATATACCATAGTCGTTAATAATACCATAATATATAATTAAAAGGTAAACAATTAGATACCTTATAGTCGTTATTGGTGCCACTATATATAATTAGACAGGTGAGGGATTAGTTACCTTATAGTCGTTATTGGTGCCATTATATATAATTACACAGGTGATCAATTAATTACCTTATAGTCGTTATTGGTGCCATTATATATAATTACACAGGTGATCAATTAATTACCTTATAGTCGTTATTGGTGCCATTATATATAATTAGACAGGTGAGGGATTAGTTACCTTATAGTCGTTATTGGTGCCATTATATATAATTAGACAGGTGAGGGATTAGTTACCTTATAGTCGTTATTGGTGCCAATATATATAATTAGACAGGTGAGGGATTAGTTACCATATAGTCGTTATTGGTGCCATTATATATAATTAGACAGGTGAGGGATTAGTTACGTTATAGTCGTTATTGGTGCCAATATATATAATTAGACAGGTGAGGGATTAGTTACCTTATAGTCGTTATTGGTGCCATTATATATAATTAGACAGGTGAGGGATTAGTTACCTTATAGTCGTTATTGGTGCCAATATATATAATTAGACAGGTGAGGGATTAGTTACCTTATAGTCGTTATTGGTGCCATTATATTTAATTAGACAGGTGAGGGATTAGTTACCTAATAGTCGTTATTAGTGCCATTATATATAATTAGACAGGTGAGGGATTAGTTACCATATAGTCGTTATTGGTGCCAAAATATATAATTAGACAGGTGAGGGATTAGTTACCTTATAGTCGTTATTGGTGCCATTATATTTAATTAGAGAGGTGAAGGATTAGTTACCTTATAGTCGTTATTGGTGCCATTATATTTAATTAGAGAGGTGAAGGATTAGTTACCTTATAGTTGTTATTGGTGCCATTATATATAATTAGACAGGTGAGGGATTAGTTACCTTATAGTCGTTATTGGTGCCATTATATATAATTACAAAGGTGAGGGATTATTTACCTTATAGTCGTTATCGGTGCCATTATATATAATTATACAGGTGAGAGATTAGTTACCTTATAGTCGTTATTGGTGCCATTATATATAATTTCAAAGGTGAGGGATTAGTTACTTATAGTCGTTATTGGTGCCATTATATATAATTAGACAGGTGAGGGATTAGTTACCTTATAGTCGTTATTGGTGCCATTATATATAATTAGACAGGTGAGGGATTAGTTACCTTATAGTCGTTATTGGTGCCATTATATATAATTAGACAGGTGAGGGATTAGTTACCGTATAGTCGTTATTGGTGCCATTATATATAATTAGACAGATTAGGGATTATTTACCTTATAGTCGTTATTGGTGCCGAAGTATATGGGTATGAATGCCAGCCAGACGATGCAGGTGCTGTACATGGTGAAGCCGATGTACTTGGCCTCGTTGAAGTTCTCCGGGATCTTGCGGGTCTTGAAGGCATACACGGTGCACAGGAGAATGAGCAGCATGTTGTAGCCCAGCGATATAATGAGGGAGATGTTGGATATGCCGCAGGTCAGTACGGCGCTCAATCGGTACGGGTGGGTCTCTTTCGTGGTGGGGTTTTCAACGATTAGCCAACTCACTACGCCGATCAGTTGTACCGAAACCAAACCTAGGGAAGAATTCAAGAAGGTTAAGATAATAAGCAGATCTCAAACACATCAAGCATAAAATGGGATATCACTGTTAGCCTTTATGTTATAATACCTCCATGATCTTGTCTTGAGATGAATGAAAAGAATCTAAGATCAATTGTTATCACAGAGGAGGATCAGGAGCATGCTGTAACCCAGTGAAATAATTGGGGAAACATCACATACGCCGCCAGTAAACATGGTGCTCATTTGGTAAGGATGTGTACCTGTTTAGTGGTGGGAGCCTTAACGATTATCCATCCCACGACACAAATATATTGTACCAATACCAAGCCTATATACTAAACATATTAACATCACATTGAAAATTAATAAATAAACACAAACAGAAAAGGGTGTGTTTTAGTAGAATCGGCGCAGGTATACATATTTAGTAGAATCGGCGCAGGTACACATATTTAGTAGAATCGGCGCAGGTATACATATTTAGTAGAATCGGCGCAGGTACACATATTTAGTAGAATCGGCGCAGGTACACATATTTAGTAGAATCGGCGCAGGTATACATATTTAGTAGAATCGGCGCAGGTATACATATTTAGTAGAATCGGCGCAGGTATACATATTTAGTAGAATCGGCGCAGGTATACATATTTAGTAGAATCGGCGCAGGTATACATATTTAGTAGAATCGGCGCAGGTATACATATTTAGTAGAATCGGCGCAGGTATACATATTTAGTAGAATCGGAGCAGGTATACATATGTAGTAGAATCGGCGCAGGTATACATATTTAGTAGAATCGGCGCAGGTATACATATTTAATAGAATCGGCGCAGGTATACATATTTAGTAGAATCGGCGCAGGTATACATATTTAGTAGAATCGGCGCAGGTATACATATTTAGTAGAATCGGCGCAGGTATACATATTTAGTAGAATCGGCGCAGGTATACATATTTAGTAGAATCGGCGCAGGTATACATATTTAGTAGAATCGGAGCAGGTATACATATTTAGTAGAATCGGCGCAGGTATACATATTTAGTAGAATCGGCGCAGGTATACATATTTAGTAGAATCGGCGCAGGTATACATATTTAGTAGAATCGGAGCAGGTATACATATTTAGTAGAATCGGCGCAGGTATACATATTTAGTAGAATCGGCGCAGGTATACATATTTAGTAGAATCGGCGCAGGTATACATATTAGTAGAATCGGAGCAGGTATACATATTTAGTAGAATCGGCGCAGGTATACATATTTAGTAGAATCGGCGCAGGTATACATATTTAGTAGAATCGGCGCAGGTATACATATTTAGTAGAATCGGCGCAGGTATACATATTTAGTAGAATCGGCGCAGGTATACATATTTAGTAGAATCGGCGCAGGTATACATATTTAGTAGAATCGGCGCAGGTATACATATTTAGTAGAATCGGCGCAGGTATACATATTTAGTAGAATCGGCGCAGGTATACATATTTAGTAGAATCGGCGCAGGTATACATATTAGTAGAATCGGAGCAGGTATACATATTTAGTAGAATCGGCGCAGGTATACATATTTATTAGAATCGGCGCAGGTATACATATTTATTAGAATCGGCGCAGGTATACATATTTAGTAGAATCGGCGCAGGTATACATATTTAGTAGAATCGGCGCAGGTATACATATTTAGTAGAATCGGCGCAGGTATACATATTTAGTAGAATCGGCGCAGGTATACATATTTAGTAGAATCGGCGCAGGTATACATATTTAGTAGAATCGGCGCAGGTATACATATTTAGTAGAATCGGCGCAGGTATACATATTTAGTAGAATCGGCGCAGGTATACATATTTAGTAGAATCGGCGCAGGTATACATATTTAGTAGAATCGGCGCAGGTATACATATTTAGTAGAATCGGCGCAGGTATACATATTTAGTAGAATCGGCGCAGGTATACATATTTAGTAGAATCGGAGCAGGTATACATATTTAGTAGAATCGGCGCAGGTATACATATTTAGTAGAATCGGCGCAGGTATACATATTAGTAGAATCGGCGCAGGTATACATATTTAGTAGAATCGGCGCAGGTATACATATTTAGTAGAATCGGCGCAGGTATACATATTTAGTAGAATCGGCGCAGGTATACATATTTAGTAGAATCGGCGCAGGTATACATATTTAGTAGAATCGAGCAGGTATACATATTTAGTAGAATCGGAGCAGGTATACATATTTAGTAGAATCGGCGCAGGTATACATATTTAGTAGAATCGGCGCAGGTATACATATTTAGTAGAATCGGCGCAGGTATACATATTTAGTAGAATCGGCGCAGGTATACATATTTACATCATAAACAAATAAAATAAATAAATATATAAACCAAACAAGGATGTGTACAGTATAATTATACAGTAGTAGAACCGGTGCTCTTAAGGGGGGTGACCTGTTTTTGTTCTGTCGTTTTCTATCTTTCTCTGGCTTGTATCCATTTGGCCCCATTCAGCCTACTGTTTTAAGACGTTGATCCCCATCCAGGTGTAATTTTTTACTGGTGAGCGGTAGCGAGCCGGCATAGTTTTAATTTTTGTTTGACAGCAGGCTAAATTTGTACATTTTTCGATAAAAAAAATTATCCGGCAAAGCCGGATGTCTTCATATAATGCTGGCTCGCTATCGCTCGCCAGGAAGAAATCGACACCTAGATGGGGATAAACGTCTTAAAATAGTTGGCTGAATGGGGCCGAATGGATACAAGCCAAAGAAAAAGAGAAAAGGACAGAAATAACAAAAAGCAGGTCACCCCCCTTAAAGGTTAACGTGGTCATCCGTGAAAACCATAAAAGGTTGTATGAAGACTCCACTGTAGTATATATGGGAGGTGTTGGCCTGAAGGGGCAGGTGGGGGCTTATTGGGGACCCCTTCTCCTTCATGCTTAGCCCCATTATTTTCAGCTGTTACGACGTTCAGCTCCTTAATTTGGCGATGTAAACACCTTTCGTCCCATTTCGTTTTTCAATTTTAAGACTTTTCGTGCAATTTAGGTGTCGATTTTTGCCCGGCGAGCGATACCGATCCTGTAATTTTAAGAGAAACCGGTCTTCGGCCGGGACAAATTTATCTTGAAGGGGGGTCCAGGAGGTGTTTATCTTGAAGGGGAGTCCAGGAGGTGTTTATCTTGAAGGGGGGTCCAGGAGGTGTTTATCTTGAAGGGGAGTCCAGGAGGTGTTTATCTTGAAGGGGAGTCCAGGAGGTGTTTATCTTGAAGGGATGTCCAGGAGGTGTTTATCTTGAAGGGGGGTCCAGGTGTTTATCTTGAAGGGGGGTCCAGGAGGTGTTATCTTGAAGGGGGGTCCAGGAGGTGTTTATCTTGAAGGGGGGTCCAGGAGGTGTTTATCTTGAAGGGGGGTCCAGGAGGTGTTTATCTTGAAGGGGAGTCCAGGCGGTGTTTATCTTGAAGGGGGGTCCAGGAGGTGTTTATCTTGAAGGGGGGTCCAGGAGGTGTTTATCTTGAAGGGGGGTCCAGGTGTTAATCTTGAAGGGGGGTCCAGGAGGTGTTTATCTTGAAGGGGGGTCCAGGAGGTGTTTATCTTGAAGGGGGGTCCAGGAGGTGTTTATCTGAAGGGGGGTCCAGGGGTGTTTATCTTGAAGGGGGTCCAGGAGGTGTTTATCTTGAAGGGGGGTCCAGGAGGTGTTTATCTTGAAGGGGGGTCCAGGAGGTGTTTATCTTGAAGGGGGGTCCAGGAGGTGTTTATCTTGAAGGGGGGTCCAGGAGGTGTTTATCTTGAAGGGGGGTCTAGGGGGTGCTATCTTGAAAGGGGGGTCCAGGAGGTGTTTATCTTGAAGGGGGGTCCAGGAGGTGTTTATGTGGAGGGGGGGCCCAGGAGGTGTTTATCTTGAAGGGGGGTCCAGGAGGTGTTTATCTTGAAGGGGGTCCAGGAGGTGTTTATCTTGAAGGGGGGTCCAGGAGGTGTTTATCTTGAAGGGGGGTCCAGGAGGTGTTTATCTTGAAGGGGGGTCCAGGGGGTGTTTATCTTGAAGGGGGGTCCAGGAGGTGTTTATCTTGAAGGGGGGTCCAGGAGGTATTTATCTTGAAGGGGGGTCCAGGAGGTGTTTATCTTGAAGGGGGGTCCAGGAGGTGTTTATCTTGAAGGGGGGTCCAGGAGGTGTTTATCTTGAAGGGGGGTCCAGGGGGTGTTTATCTTGAAGGGGGGTCCAGGAGGTGTTTATCTTGAAGGGGGGTCCAGGAGGTGTTTATCTTGAAGGGGGTCCAGGGGGTGTTTATCTTGAAGGGGGGTCCAGGAGGTGTTTATCTTGAAGGGGGGTCCAGGAGGTGTTTATCTTGAAGGGTGGTCAAGGGGGTTTTTATCTTGAAGGGGGGTCCAGGAGGTGTTTATCTTGAAGGGGGGTCCAGGAGGTGTTTATCTTGAAGGGGGGTCCAGGGGATGTTTATCTTGAAGGGGGGGTCCAGGAGGTGTTTATCTTGAAGGGGGGTCCAGGAGGTGTTTATCTTGAAGGGGGGTCTAGGAGGTGTTTTTCTAAGCTTGATGGAGGTCTAGCGAGGAAACTAAGAAATAAATGAATGAATAGACCAGCCACCAGCCACTATCCCCTTAAGTATAGGTAAGAGGCTTGCTCTAGCTTTGTCTACTTTGTGGAAAGTGGACAGGGGAGGATAAGCGTATTTCTATTGTCAGACCAAGGCCCTCTCTATCCATCTAAGCCTGTCTTCCTTTACACAATACCCACTTTATCCACTAGTTCACTTCTTGTTTCGCCTCATGTTCCTATTGTAAGTTCTTGAATGATTGAAATTATTAGAAAACAAAATATGATCATTCTTAACCCCTTCTGTACCGGCGAAGTATTTTTAATTATATTATGACAACTTTTAGACTATTTTATTGAGTTTAAAGCAGCAATTAACAACGTGGCCGGTACAGGAATTAAATAACATAATCACTAACTGAAAGGCAGCAAACACCCACGAGGACTCTAAAGGGTGGTCAAATAAGATATACAATGCAACTCTACCGACAATTACACTCACGTTTCACTATCTCGCCAGAGTAAGGAGGAGGCTGAATTGAATTTGTTCGAGTGAGATATGAAGATAAGTTGGTGTGGCGAGTTTATTTATGCTACCGATGTGGGGCAGATGGTAGGGAGGTATCACGCGAGAGCTTTTATGATCAGTTTACCATGGTCTAAATTTTTCCGTCAACATTTCTTGGATATTTTGCCTTGATATTGGAAACAAGACTGAAGATAGGCTAACTTAGCAGAGATAATTATAATAAAAGTGTACCAAACCGCCAAACCACTGTTGACTATCTTAGTTGCAGGGAAAAACGCTCGTGTGAAACCAGCTTAAGTGTTGTATATATGATTAAGGTACAGTCGAGGTTAATAAGTGTTGTCAGATATTTCACAAAGTTTCGGACACTGACTAATACTCTGAGGGACAAGCACTTCCCCAGTCATTATAATGATGCCAATAACACTTTTAGAGCGAAAAACACTGGAATCTATGACAACAGTCTTAATAACCCCGATTGTACAGTCAGAACAAAACAAATCCTGAACAGTATTTGATATACAGTATGTGGTGTAAGGGATATATGTAGTGCAGGGGGTATAATGTAGGTTATAGTGATATATGTAGCGTAGGGCATAAAGGTGTAAAAGAACAAGTAGGAATGTAGGGAAGAAGGGATCTGCCTCCTATGGGCCAATAGGTTCTGCAGAATTCCATTTTCTTATATTCTTATGTTCCCGAACAACTCACTCTGTATATCCTTTAAAACACTAAATCCCCCCCCAATGCCAACTCAACCTGGGCCATAAACACCAGTGCCAATACAGTCCTAAACTAACCATACTATAGAGATGGAACGAATATCAATTTTCACTATTTGCGAATACGAATACGTATACGAATTTTTTGTTGTAAAATTCGCGAATACGAATACGAATAGCGAATATTTCAATCCTCATTTCATCCTTCAAGAACTGGTAATTATTTTTATGTCACCAACAAACGTTAATTAAATTACTAAGAAATTCATTACCAGAAGTTAATGACGATGTGAATGTGTAATTTCTTAAATATCATAAATGAACTGTATGAATTAATGTTTGATATATTGTAAGAGTTCAGCCATAGAAAATTGAATAATTAAAATTAAATCCATTCAATTTTCTATGTGTCCAGTCCTCAGTCCCAGTGTTGCCGCTTTGTTGGTACCAGATTTGGTACATTTGACTCTCTCAAGTACATTTTATACATTTTCCAATGAAATAATCCATATCTGGTACTAAATACGAAATCAGTGAGGAAATAATTATGATGTAATATATTTTAGTGACATGCTAGTACATTGGATATGTCTGAAATGGCAATATTGCGACGGTTCAAATGTCCAGGTCCAGCACACGTTCGTTTACCGGTCAGTGATTCCACTTTAGAATAATTTGGTACTGTTCACTAGTTTGATCTGGTACTATTAAATACAGTTAAGTAGCAACACTGCTGAGTCCTCCTTCATTCCTCTTTAACGGCCCCAACGCACATCTACACTGTAATTTATTCGTTTGTGTTAACTTTAACATTAAAATTTAAATTGTTTGTATATATTCTATTGGTTTCGTGAACATATTCGCATATTTGCAAATAGCTATGAATGGAAATGCGAATACGAATATTGAAAAACATAGCGAATATTCGGACATACGAATACGAAACGAATATTCGGTCCATCTCTAAACCATATATCTAACCCAACAATGGTTGAGATCTACTGGTTGAAATAGTTAATTATTGATATCATTAATATAAGATGATTAGCTAAGGATGATCATAATATTCACCAGTAAGATAAGATAATCATTAATATTCAATTGTACACACACACACATACATATATATATACTGTATATATATATATAATTACATATTCCAGCGTGTATACAGTAGATGGATGATAGAGGTCTGCCACAGCGGCGAGGATTGATGATGTGAAACCCGGAATTATTACCACTGTTTGTTAGGGGGCCCACCTCATTTTTTGTTCTCTCTCACTCTCTCTCTGGCCATTCAGCCTACTGTTTCAAGACGTTTATCCCCATCCAGGTATCGACATTTTCCTGGCGAGCGGAAGCGAGCCAGCATATTTATATAAACAATTTTGACAGGAGGCTAAATTTATACATTTGTCGATAGAAAAATGTCTCCGGCGAAGCCTGATTTATCCATACAATGCTGGCTTGCTATCGCTCGCCAGGAAGAAACCAACACGTGGATGGGAATAAACGTCTTAAAACAGTAGGCTGTATGGGGCCGAATGGATAGAAGCCAGAAAAAGAGAGTAAAGAAGAGGATAAAAGGCAGGTGACCCCCCCTTAACGACCGAGGTGGAAGATTATTGTTTCCGACAGTTCGTACACTCGTAAGTCACAATTAGAGGACACTTAGGAGTTGGTGTCAAAGGTTCAGGAAGATAGTTGTTGGCATTTTATATTCTTCACATCCTTTCTGAAGCTGAATATAATAGCTTAAAGTTAACCCCTTGAGGATCATGACGCGTTTTGACAGTTTATTCTAACTGTCATTGGACGATTTTATGCAGTTTAAGAAGGATCTATGGGAGTTTAAAGAGTAAAGACTGTCTCAATTAACCCTCTGACTTCCACATACCCTTCGTAATCTTAATAAAATCGTTTAATAATAGCCAGGAAACAGAAATGCGTATTGGATCTTGAAAGGGTTAAATGACGCCACCGTTCTGAAGTTATTAATGATGTGAACCCCAGAATATAAACGTGGCAGCAACTGGGATGGAAGGTAAAGTATATGATAGCTTGTGAAGTTATTAATGATGTGAACCCCAGAATATAAACGTGCAGCAACTGGGATGGAAGGTAAAGTATATGATAGCTTGTGAAGTTATTAATGATGTGAACCCCAGAATATAAACGTGGCAGCAACTGGGATGGAAGGTAAAGTATATGATAGCTTGTGAAGTTATTAATGATGTGAACCCCAGAATATAAACGTGCAGCAACTGGGATGGAAGGTAAAGTATATGATAGCTTGTGAAGTTATTAATGATGTGAACCCCAGAATATAAACGTGGCAGCAACTGGGATGGAAGGTAAAGTATATGATAGCTTGTGAAGTTATTAATGATGTGAACCCCAGAATATAAACGTGGCAGCAACTGGGATGGAAGGTAAAGTATATGATAGCTTGTGAAGTTATTAATGATGTGAACCCAGAATATAAACGTGGCAGCAACTGGGATGGAAGGTAAAGTATATGATAGCTTGTGAAGTTATTAATGATGTGAACCCCAGAATATAAACGTGGCAGCAACTGGGATGGAAGGTAAAGTATATGATAGCTTGTGAAGTCAGCCAAATAAGAGATGTCGTGGCACCAAGTATATTTCGATCAATAATTGGTGTCAGCACTATCTAAGCATTAATTCATCGTTTCGAGCGTGATATGCATATATGTTACTATCTTTACACACCTTATTCAACATCTGACAGACATCAAACAGTACACAGCGAGCAAAACGTAATGACAGCGGAGACACGGCGTATTTGGCCAACTGTACGTACACTCGACCAAAAAACAATCTTTACACTAACGCTCTAAACATTCTGGAAGGGAGTCGAAATCTTATGATAATACCTCACAGACGTATGCTTCACCCGATTCATTCCGTTCACACTAGATTATTTACAGCTCACCAGTGTAAAGATTGTTTTATGGTCGAGTGTACGTAATCTTTTATCATTATCCTATTCAGTAATTCAATAGGATGACTGTATAACGCGATTAATGTGAAACCACGGCAGTGTAGTTATTGATGATGTTGCTTCCTGATATACGAGTGTGTTAGCAAGGGGAGCGGCAGGTAATGTGTTAGCAAGGGGAGCGGCAGGTAATGTGTTAGCAAGGGGAGCGGCAGGTAATGTGTTAGCAAGGGGAGCGGCAGGTAATGTGTTAGCAAGGGGAGCGGCAGGTAATGTGTTAGCAAGGGGAGCGGCAGGTAGTGTGTTAGCAAGGGGAGCGGCAGGTAATGTGTTAGCAAGGGGAGCGGCAGGTAATGTGTTAGCAAGGGGAGCGGCAGGTAATGTGTTAGCAAGGGGAGCGGCAGGTAATGTGTTAGCAAGGGGAGCGGCAGGTAATGTGTTAGCAAGGGGAGCGGCAGGTAATGTGTTAGCAAGGGGAGCGGCAGGTAATGTGTTAGCAAGGGGAGCGGCAGGTAATGTGTTAGCAAGGGGAGCGGCAGGTAATGTGTTAGCAAGGGGAGCGGCAGGTAATGTGTTAGCAAGGGGAGCGGCAGGTAATGTGTTAGCAAGGGGAGCGGCAGGTAATGTGTTAGCAAGGGGAGCGGCAGGTAATGTGTTAGCAAGGGGAGCGGCAGGTAATGTGTTAGCAAGGGGAGCGGCAGGTAATGTGTTAGCAAGGGGAGCGGCAGGTAATGTGTTAGCAAGGGGAGCGGCAGGTAATGTGTTAGCAAGGGGAGCGGCAGGTAATGTGTTAGCAAGGGGAGCGGCAGGTAATGTGTTAGCAAGGGGAGCGGCAGGTAATGTGTTAGCAAGGGGAGCGGCAGGTAATGTGTTAGCAAGGGGAGCGGCAGGTAATGTGCTATGAACGGCATCGGTGTTATGTGGGTCACTGGCAGGGTTAACCCCTTCATCACCATGACGTATTTTTACCATTTATTCTGGCTAAAGTTAAACGATTTTATGCAGTTTAAGAAGGGATCATTTCATTCAGGGGGTTTATTGAGATCGTATTTACCCCTTTGAGTCGTATAGGTAGATTATAAACTAAAGAAAATCGTCTAATGGTAACCAGAATATGGTGAAAATTACGTAATGGTGGTGAAGGGGTTAAGGGGAGATTTTTTTTAGTTTGTTCCGCAGACCTCCATCATGCTTAAAATTACACCCCCTAGACCCCTTTTCAAGATAAATTTAAAAAAAATCCGTAGAAAAATTTCCCGGCCGGAGAATTAAATTACAAGTTCGCTATCGCTCGCCAGGAAAAAATCGAAAACTTCATAGCACGAAAGGTCTTAAAATTTACAGAAATGGGGCGAAAGTTCTTAAAATCGTCAAACTAATGGGGCGAACGTCTTAATATCTCCAAATCAATGGGACTAAACATGAGGGAGAAAGGGATCCAGAAAAAAAATCCCTGAAGTGCAAATCTCCCCTTATATTAATGACAGTCGGAATACAGTGGTCATTGAATTGCACTGTAAAACTCATGACAACAATACAGAACATAAACTATAATTTATACTATAGTCTATTCGCTGTAAGTAGGAGAGAAATCATGACCTCTAACATCTGTAACTAAAAAACAACTAGAGTAATCGAGCTAATACTTCTACCATTTGGGAAGAGCCAGCCAAGGAATAGATGTGGAAATTTACAGCTAATTTGCTCTAGCCTTTTCTGAGTCACAGAGGGTAGAGGTCATCATTTCTCGCCTACTTACAGCGAATAGACTATAGATCGAAACCGATACGCATAATGTGTGAAATAACAGTTTGACGTAACAATGCAATCACGATATATCGATGTGTTCTGTAATAAATAAGTAACATCCCGTTCTTAACATTAATCATCAATTACAAACCCCAATGTACTTAAATAAACTAATGAAAGCATATGGTTCTCCCGGGATTCGAACTCGGGACACCACACCCAGAACCTAAAAACCTAAACCATTAAACCAACATACTAGTACTGGCTGGACCGAAACGTGTCAATCTGATATTATGAAAATGTGTACGAGTTTAGTTACAGATTATGGATTGCATTCTGTAAGTAGCCGCACCTACAGAGAGTAATGCAGCTAACTCTCACAAACACCTCCTGTTATTCTGTAAGTAGCCTCACCTACAGAGAGTAATACAGCTAACTCTCACAAACACCTCCTGTTATTCTGTAAGTAGCCTCACCTACAGAGAGTAATACAGCTAACTCTCACAAACACCTCCTGTTATTCTGTAAGTAGCCTCACCTACAGAGAGTAATACAGCTAACTCTCACAAACACCTCCTGTTATTGCATTCTGTAAGTAGCCTCACCTACAGAGAGTAATACAGCTAACTCTCACAAACACCTGTTATTCATTTCACTACACTAAACAAGCACACAACACCTCTTTCCAATACACCAACAAAATGTTTAACGCTCTTTCAACTTGGGGGGGAGACACTTGTTACAGACAGTTTTTCCTTTTGTATCCTTCAAACACATAGACAAAAATCAAAATATATAATGTATATGGTGTTTCCATGGTGATGATCTGGCAACAGCGATGGTGGTAGTGGCTCCAAGTCATTTATCAACAATGGTGATGCCACGACACGAGAATCCCGTTTATGAATAATTCCACACACACCACCAGCGATTGACCCCCCCCCCTTCTCCCTTACCCCCCGACCCCCCTGCCCAAATGATCAACAGGTGATAGCGATAACCACTACATCACATTGGCTTTTTGGTCGATTTTTTTCATTTATTCATTATTTTTCTAGTTTCCTCCCAAGACCTCCATCAAACTTAAAATAAAAACATCCACTAGATCCACCTTGTAGATTAATTTGTACATTTTTGGGTAGAAAAATTTCCCTTCCGAAGCCCTGTTCTTTCAAAATTACAGGCTCACTAAAGTTCGCCAGAAAAAAAATCGACACCTAAATAGCACGAAAGATCTTAATATTGACAAAGAAATGGGGTGAAAGGCTTTAAAATCGACAAACTAATGGGGCTAAACATGAGGGAGAAGGGGGACCAGCAAAACTCATGAACATATTCGCATATTTGCAAATAGCTATGAATGGAAATGCGAATACGAATATTGAAAAACATAGCGAATATTCGGACATACGAATACGAAACGAATATTCGGTCCATCTCTAAACCATATATCTAACCCAACAATGGTTGAGATCTACTGGTTGAAATAGTTAATTATTGATATCATTAATATAAGATGATTAGCTAAGGATGATCATAATATTCACCAGTAAGATAAGATAATCATTAATATTCAATTGTACACACACACACATACATATATATATATATAATTACATATTCCAGCGTGTATACAGTAGATGGATGATAGAGGTCTGCCACAGCGGCGAGGATTGATGATGTGAAACCCGGAATTATTACCACTGTTTGTTAGGGGCCCACCTCATTTTTTGTTCTCTCTCTCTCTCTCTGGCCATTCAGCCTACTGTTTCAAGACGTTTATCCCCATCCAGGTATCGACATTTTCCTGGCGAGCGGAAGCGAGCCAGCATATTTATATAAACAATTTTGACAGGAGGCTAAATTTATACATTTTTCGATAGAAAAATGTCTCCGGCGAAGCCTGATTTATCCATACAATGCTGGCTTGCTATCGCTCGCCAGGAAGAAACCAACACGTGGATGGGAATAAACGTCTTAAAACAGTAGGCTGCATGGGGCCGAATGGATAGAAGCCAGAGAAAGAGAGTAAAGAAGAGGATAAAAGGCAGATGACCCCCCCTTAACGACCGAGGTGGAAGATTATTGTTTCCGACAGTTCGTACACTCATAAGTCACAATTAGAGGACACTTAGGAGTTGGTGTCAAAGGTTCAGTTAAGATAGTTGTTAGCATTTTATATTCTTCACATCCTTTCTGAAGCTGAATATAATAGCTTAAAGTTAACCCCTTGAGGATCATGACGCGTTTTGACAGTTTATTCTAACTGTCATTGGACGATTTTATGCAGTTTAAGAAGGATCTATGGGAGTTTAAAGAGTAAAGACTGTCTCAATTAACCCTCTGACTTCCACATACCCTTCGTAATCTTAATAAAATCGTTTAATAATAGCCAGGAAACAGAAATGCGTATTGGATCTTGAAAGGGTTAAATGACGCCACCGTTCTGAAGTTATTAATGATGTGAACCCCAGAATATAAACGTGGCAGCAACTGGGATGGAAGGTAAAGTATATGATAGCTTGTGAAGTTATTAATGATGTGAACCCCAGAATATAAACGTGGCAGCAACTGGGATGGAAGGTAAAGTATATGATAGCTTGTGAAGTTATTAATGATGTGAACCCCAGAATATAAACGTGGCAGCAACTGGGATGGAAGGTAAAGTATATGATAGCTTGTGAAGTTATTAATGATGTGAACCCCAGAATATAAACGTGGCAGCAACTGGGATGGAAGGTAAAGTATATGATAGCTTGTGAAGTTATTAATGATGTGAACCCCAGAATATAAACGTGGCAGCAACTGGGATGGAAGGTAAAGTATATGATAGCTTGTGAAGTTATTAATGATGTGAACCCCAGAATATAAACGTGGCAGCAACTGGGATGGAAGGTAAAGTATATGATAGCTTGTGAAGTTATTAATGATGTGAACCCCAGAATATAAACGTGGCAGCAACTGGGATGGAAGGTAAAGTATATGATAGCTTGTGAAGTCGGCCAAATAAGAGATGTCGTGGCACCAAGTATATTTCGATCAATAATTGGTGTCAGCACTATCTAAGCATTAATTCATCGTTTCGAGCGAGATATGCATATATGTTACTATCTTTACACACCCTATTCAACATCTGACAGACATCAAACAGTACACAGCGAGCAAAACGTAATGACAGCGGAGACACGGCGTATTTGGCCAACTGTACGTACACTCGACCAAAAAACAATCTTTACACTAACGCTCAAAACATTCTGGAAGGGAGTCGAAATCTTATGATAATACCTCACAGACGTATGCTTCACCCGATTCATTCCGTTCACACTAGATTATTTACAGCTCACCAGTGTAAAGATTGTTTTTTTGGTCGAGTGTACGTAATCTTTTATCATTATCTTATTCAGTAATTCAATAGGATGACTGTATAACGCGATTAATGTGAAACCACGGTACTGTAGTTATTGATGATGTTGCTTCCTGATATACGAGTGTGTTAGCAAGGGGAGCGGCAGGTAATGTGTTAGCAAGGGGAGCGGCAGGTAATGTGTTAGCAAGGGGAGCGGCAGGTAATGTGTTAGCAAGGGGAGCGGCAGGTAATGTGTTAGCAAGGGGAGCGGCAGGTAATGTGTTAGCAAGGGGAGCGGCAGGTAATGTGTTAGCAAGGGGAGCGGCAGGTAATGTGTTAGCAAGGGGAGCGGCAGGTAATGTGTTAGCAAGGGGAGCGGCAGGTAATGTGTTAGCAAGGGGAGCGGCAGGTAATGTGTTAGCAAGGGGAGCGGCAGGTAATGTGTTAGCAAGGGGAGCGGCAGGTAATGTGTTAGCAAGGGGAGCGGCAGGTAATGTGTTAGCAAGGGGAGCGGCAGGTAATGTGTTAGCAAGGGAGCGGCAGGTAATGTGTTAGCAAGGGGAGCGGCAGGTAATGTGTTAGCAAGGGGAGCGGCAGTAATGTGTTAGCAAGGGGAGCGGCAGGTAATTGTTAGCAAGGGGAGCGGCAGGTAATGTGTTAGCAAGGGGAGCGGCAGGTAATGTGTTATGAACGGCATCGGTGTTATGTGGGTCACTGGCAGGGTTTAACCCCTTCATCACCATGACGTATTTTTAGCAAGGGATTCTGGCTAAAGTTAAAACGATTTTATGCAGTGTTAAGAAGGGATCATGTCATTCAGGGGGTTTATTGAGATCGTATTTACCCTTTGAGTCGTATAGGTAGATGTATAAACAAGGGAATCGGCTAATGGTAACCAGAATATGGTGAAAATTTACGTAATGGTGTTATGGTGAAGGGGTTAAGGGAGATTTTGTTTAGTTTGTACCGCAGACCTCCATCATGCTTAAAATTACACCCCCTAGACCCCTTTTCAAGATAAATTTAAAAAAAATCCGTAGAAAAATTTCCCGGCCGGAGAATTAAATTACAAGTTCGCTATCGCTCGCCAGGAAAAAATCGACAACTTCATAGCACGAAAGGTCTTAAAATTTACAGAAATGGGGCGAAAGTTCTTAAAATCGTCAAACTAATGGGGCGAACGTCTTAATATCTCCAAATCGATGGGGCTAAACATGAGGGAGAAAGGGATCCAGAAAAAAATCCCTGAAGTGCAAATCTCCCCTTATATTAATGACAGTCGGAATACAGTGGTCATTGAATTGCACTGTAAAACTCATGACAACAATACAGAACATAAACTATACACTATAGTCTATTCGCTGTAAGTAGGAGAGAAATCATGACCTCTAACATCTGTAACTAAAAAACGACTAGAGTAATCGAGCTAATACTTCTACCATTTGGGAAGAGCCAGCCAAGGAATAGATGTGGAAATTTACAGCTAATTTGTTCTAGCCTTTTCCGAGTCACAGAGGGTAGAGGTCATCATTTCTCGCCTACTTACAGCGAATAGACTATAGATCGAAACCGATACGCATAATGTGTGAAATAACAGTTTGACGTAACAATGCAATCACGATATATCGATGTGTTCTGTAATAAATAATAACACCCCGTTCTTAACATTAATCATCAATTACAAACCCCAATGTACTTAAATAAACTAATGAAAGCATATGGTTCTCCCGGGATTCGAACTCGGGACACCACACCCAGAACATAAGCACCTAACCATTACACCACCAACATACTAGTACTGGCTGGACCGAAACGTGTCAATCTGATATTATGAAAATGTGTACGAGTTTAGTTACAGATTATGGATTGCATTCTGTAAGTAGCCTCACCTACAGAGAGTAATGCAGCTAACTCTCACAAACACCTCCTGTTATTCTGTAAGTAGCCTCACCTACAGAGAGTAATACAGCTAACTCTCACAAACACCTCCTGTTATGTAGTAGCCTCACCTACAGAGAGTAATACAGCTAACTCTCTTCTGTAAGTAGCCTCACCTACAGAGAGTAATACAGCTAACTCTCACAAACACCTCCTGTTATTCTGTAAGTAGCCTCACCTACAGAGAGTAATACAGCTAACTCTCACAAACACCTCCTGTTATTGCATTCTGTAAGTAGCCTCACCTACAGAGAGTAATACAGCTAACTCTCACAAACACCTCCTGTTAATCATTTCACTACACTAAACAAGCACACAACACCTCTTTCCAATACACCAACAAAATGTTTAACGCTCTTTCAACTTGGGGGGGAGACACTTGTTACAGACAGTTTTGCCTTTTGTCTCCTTCATACACATGCAAAAAATATATATATATATAATGTATATGGTGTTCCCATGGTGATGATCTGGCAACAGCGATGGTGGTAGTGGCTCCAAGTCATTTATCAACAATGGTGATGCCACGACACGAGAATCCCGTTTATGAATAATTCCACACACACCACCAGCGATTGAACCCTCCCCCCCCCCCCCTCCCTTACCCCCCGACCCCCCTGCCTAAATGATCAACAGGTGATAGCGATAACCATTACATCACATTGGGTTTTTGGTCGATTTTTTATTTATTCATTATTTTCTAGTTTCCTCCCTAGTCCTCCATCAAACTTAAAACAAAAACATCCATTAGATCCACCTTGTAGATTAATTTACATTTTTGGGTAGAAAAATGTCCCGGCCGAAGCCCTGTTCTTCCAAAATTACAGGCTCACTAAAGTTCGCCAGGGAAAAAAATCGACACCTAAATAGCACGAAAGATCTTAATATTGACAAAGAAATGGGGCGAAAGGCTTTAAAATCGACAAACTAATGGGGCTAAACATGAGGGAGGAGGGGGACCAGCAAAACGACCCACCTTCCCTTAATTAAAGAGCTGTTATACAACCTGACAGATACAGCGGTGGCCAGGGTTTGATGGGGGCGATATACGAACAACACACAACCGATACTTTACGATAATACGTTTACCAGATAATACTTATACCAGTGAGCGTTGTGGCAGACATACGAGAGTGGTCACGGTAATATGTCAATAGATTATTATATTTATTACTGTATTTACTGCCTGTGTGTGTGTGTGTGTGTGTGTGTGTGTGAGAGAGAGAGAGAGAGAGAGAGTATATTATAAGGCTGGTCCCCTACTCGACGTTATAGACCATCACCTATATTTATCACCTGGGTAACCGCTTTTTCCCTATTAGCAGTTACCATCACCACCACCACTATCTCTCTCTCTCTCTCTCTCTCTCTCTCCTGCATTTGCCAGCTGTGGTCAGAGGCTTGTGATAAATGGGGGTATTACAGAAACCATTAGCTTATTCTACCGTATGTGTGCATCTATAGTATAGGTTAACCCCTTCAGTACCGGTCACATCCTTCTCACTATATTCTGGCAACTATTAGACGATTATATTCAGCTTAGGAAGGACGTCCACCCATAATAAGACTACAGACTATCTCAATTCATCCTTTCAGCTACCCTATATCTTTCCTAAACATAATTCATCCTTTCAGCTACCCTATATCTTTCCTAAACATAATTCATCCTTTCAGCTACCCTATATCTTTCCTAAACATAATTTAAGCGTCTAAATGTAGCTGAAATCAAATAAGAAAAGACGTCGCCGATACAGCAAGGGTTAAGGTGGATTACGTTTGCCCGTGCTTGGTCGCAACGTTCATCTTCGTCCCCGTGTATGAATCTAGAGTATATATAAATAGATGAAGCTGTAAACCGTCAGAAAACGTAATATACAGTATATGGATCAAGTTGTAAACCGTCAGAAAACGTAATATACAGTATATGGATCAAGCTGTAAACCGTCAGCACACGTAATATACAGTATATGGATGAAGTTGTAAACCGTCAGCACACGTAATATACAGTATATGGATCAAGCTGTAAACCGTCAGCACACGTAATATACAGTATATGGATCAAGCTGTAAACCGTCAGCACACGTAATATACAGTATATGGATGAAGCTGTAAACCGTCAGCACACGTAATGATGTGTCCACCCACCCTTTGTTTACCTTGTTAATGACTTGCTGTGTGGGGAGGCACCGGTGTATTATATTATCACACGGGCCTTAAGGGCAGATGGACCGTTTTTCTGGTCCCCCTTCTTCCGTATATTCAGTCCCATTAGATTTAAGATTTTAGGACGTTCGACCCATTAGTTTGTCGATTTTAAGACCTATCGCCCCATTTCGTTGTCAATACTAAGTCCTTTTGTGACCTTTGGGTGTTTTTTTTTTTTCCTAGCGAGTGATAACAAGCCTGTAATTGTGGAGGAACCGGCCTTCGGCCGTGATATTTTCCTACTTAAAAATGTACAAATTAATCTCGAAGGGGGATGTAATGGATGCTATTTAAGTGTGATGGAGGTCTAGGGAGGAAACTAAAACATAAATGAATATATCAATAAATAGACCCCCAAAAATAACCACTGTCCCTTTAACTTTTGCTGGAAACTCCACCTTGGATGATTCCGGTGCTATACCTCCCTCTCCACCCCCCTCTCTCCTACTTATGCCTAATATCCTAATCTCTTCTAAATATGTACTTTCTACCCTCTCTGGGCTTAATACTAACAAGGCGTACGGTCCGGACGGTGTTCCTCCTGTTGTACTCAAAAACTGTGCTTCCGTGTTGACTCCCTGCCTAGGCAAACTCTTTCGTCTCTGTCTATCCTCTAACGTCTTTCCTTCATGCTGGAAGTTTGCTCTCATTCAACCTGTCCCAAAGAAGGGTGACCGCTCTCAACCCTCCAACTATCGTCCAATTGCTCTCATCTCTTGTATTTCTAAAGTTTTTGAAACTATTCTCGCTTCCAAATTTCTTAAGCATTTCTCTTCTCATAATCTGCTCTCAGATCGGCAGTATGGCTTCCTTAAGGGTCGCTCTACTGGTGATCTTCTTTCATATCTTACTAACTCTTGGTCATCTTCCTTTCGGGACTACGCTGAGACTTTTTCTATTGCACTAGACATATCGAAAGCCTTGAAACTGGCATAAATCTTAAATTTCTAAACTACCCTCCTTCGGTTTCTATCCCTCCATCTGTGCCTTGGTCTCTAATTTCCTCTCCGGCTGTTCCATAGCTGCGGTGATAGACGGCCATCGCTCACTTCCTCACCCTATAAACTCCGGTGTTCCTCAGGGCTCTGTCCTATCTCCTATTATCTTTCTAATTTTTATAAATGACCTTCTCAACTGTACCTCAACTCCCATCCATTCATACGCAGACGACTCAACATTACACTACTCCATTAGTTTTTCAGAACGCCCAAGCCAGCAATTCCTCAACGACAAACGGAATGAAGCCATAGAACACTTAAATTCTGATCTAACTACTATCTCCAATTGGGGCAGAGAAAACCTTGTTACCTATAATGCTTCCAAAACCCAATTTATCGATCTATCTACCCATCAGGAACTCCCTGCGGACTATCCCTTATTCTTCAACAATACAAAAATCAATCCTTCATCTTCTCTCAATATTCTTGGTGTCTCTTTTTCTTCTGCTCTCAGTTGGAAGGACCATATTACCAGTCTTGCTAAGGCAGCCTCCCAGAAGCTGGGTGTGCTCAACCGCCTTAGGGGGTTCTTTACCCCTGCTCAGCTTCTTGCTCTGTACAGGGGCATAGTGCGTCCTTGTATTGAGTATTGTTCACATGTGTGGGGAGGTTCCTCTCACACCGCTCTCCTAGACAAAATTAAAAGGAAGGCCTTTCGTATCATTAACTCCCGTCCACTCACCAACTCTCTGCAATCTCTCTCTCTTCGCCGCAACGTTGCATCTCTCTCGCTATTCTATCGCTACTATAATAATGAGTGTTCCTCAGAGCTTTCCCAGTGTATACCACCTCCTTTACGTAGGGCACGTGGTACCCGTCTTGCAACACAATCCCACCCCTACTCTGTGCAACTCTCCAACCCAAGAGTGAAACGTTACTCTCAGTTTTTCTTCTATTCAACAGCTGAGCTCTGGAACTCTCTCTCAGAATCAGTCATTCCCTCTTCCTATGACTTAAATTGCTTCAATTGTGTGTCCAGGCATTTTGGTTCGAACGTCCCTTGATTTTGGCCCTGTCACTCCTTCAACTTTGGGGGAGGCACTCGCTATAGGCAGTTCTGCCTTTTACCTCCCTCACTCACATAGAAAAAATAAAATAAAAACCCACTCTGTACCGGCGACGTCCTTTTTATTGTACTCTGGCAAACTTTTAGACAATTGTATTCAGCTTAGGAAGGATCTGTGGTGGCACAAAGGATCAAATGAGATAGTTTGTAGCATTTCCATAGCTATAGGTCCTTCATAATCTCAATAATATCATCTAATAGTTGCCAGAATATGAAGAAAAGGACGTCACCGGTATTGAAGGGGTTAAACAATTTTAGTCAACTTAGAAAGAGCTCGTGGTAGTCAAAGGGGTTTAAGGGGAGATGGTTCACTTGTTTTAGACCTCCAGCAAACCTAAATAAAACACCCATTAGATCCCCCTTCTCGATTAATTTGTACATTTTTTCGGTAGAAAAATTTCCCGGCCGAAGGTCGGTTCCTTATAAAATTACAGGCTCGCTATCGCTGGCAAGGAAAAAAATCGACACCTAAATGGCACGAAAGGTCTTAAACTTGACAACGAATTGGGGGGAAAGGTGTTAAAATTGCCAAACTAATGATCCGAACGTCTTAAAAATGTCAAAACTAATGGGGCTAAACACGAGGGAGGATGGGGTACAAAAAAAAACTCCCCCTTAAGGCAGATAGTTTAACTCTTTTAATTTTCTAGTCATCTTTCCCAAGCTGAATAAAATTATCTAAAGTTAGCAGAAAGTATAAGAAATTGTAGATTTTGTTTTCTTTTTTCTATGTGATTGAGGGAGGCAAAAGGCATAACTGCCTATAGCGAGTGCCTCCCCCATAGTTGAAAGAGTGACAGGGCCAAAATCAAGGGACGTTCGAGCCAAAATGCCTGGACACACTGAGTTTGAAGCAATTTAAGTCATAGGAAAGGGAAAGACTGATTCTGGGAGAGAGTTCCAGAGCTCAGCTGTTGAGTAGAAGAAAGTTTGAGAGTAACGTTTCACTCTTGGGTTGGAGAGTTGCACAGAGTAGGGGTGGGATTGAGTTGCACGACGGGTACCACGCGCCCTACGTAAAGGAGGTGGTATGCACTGGGATAGCTCTGAGGAACACTGATTATTATAGTAGCGATAGAATAGCGAGAGAGATGCAACATTGCGGCGGAGAGAGAGATTGTAGAGAGTTGGTGAGTGGACGGGAGTTAATGATACGAAAGGCCTTCCTTTCAACTTTGTCTAGGAGTAAAGGGGTTAAGTTCAGAATCTCTCTCTTTCTCACTCACATACTCACACACTCACTCTCTCACTCACTCACTCACACACACACACACACACACTCTCTCTCTCTCCCTCTCTGGTAATGAAAGTGTTAAGTAAGAATAACGAAGTCGTTGTTCCCCCCACCCCCTATGTTTGTTGATCTTACCAGTGTTAAGAGGATAGTGCTTGTTTTTCTGGTCCATATTATTATTTATTTATTTATTTTTGAGTTTCCTCGCTAGACCACCATCAAGCTTGAAAAAAACACCCCCCAGACATTTTTCGGTAGATAAAAATCGCCAAAACTAATGGGGCGAACGTCTTAAAATCTCAAATGCAATGGGGCTGAACATGAGGTAGAAAGGTGTCCCGAACAAAATCCCTCAATTGGAAATCTCCCCTTACCATGATAAAGCTAAGAAGTCCTCTCGCGCATAGTACTGGAGGGGATGGTGAAAAATGCGCCTCTAATGAAAACAAACCAAACATAATTAGATAAAAACGAATCATTGAACTCGTACAGGTCCTTCATAAACTGAAAATTAAATAGTTTACTGATAGCCAGACTAAAGCTAACAAGTCCTCTCGCGCATAGTAGTGGAAGGGGTGATGAAAAATGCGCCTCCTCGACATGGTAAACACTCTTCGTAAATATTCTCCGAGTACACTGGGAGTCTTCTTGCTGGCGATACATACTCACTCACTCACTCTCACTCACACTCATTCTTTCTCTCTCTCTCTCTCTCATACACACTTATTACACATGCACACACACATGCGGAAGAACACGCAGATTTACACCTCTCTCTCTCACACACACATACATACACACTGACGAACACGCAAACTTACACCAGATTCTCACTCTTTCAAACACACGCACACACACACACACACACTAACAAGCGCACATCCTTACTTACTTATCTCTCTCTCTCTCTCTCTCTCTCTCTCTCTCTCACACACAAATTAATCCAATCACTCCATCACCTACCCTCCCCTTCTCTCTCTCTCTCTCACACATACACATCAAACACACTCATTCTCTCTCTCTCTCTCACACACACAATTAATCCAATCACTCCCTCTCCTGCCCTCTTTCTCTTTCTATCTCTGTCTCTCTCTCTCACACACACACACTAATTAATCAAATCACTCCCTCACCTCCCCCACCCCCTCTCTATCTCTATCTCTATCTCTCTCTCTCTCTCTCTCTCTCTCTCTCTCCCCAGCCCCAACAACAACAACACCGTCATCCATTATTCATCAGCAACTCTCGGCCGGCCTGCTAAACATCTTTGTCTTTCATTTGCTCAACTTTACAATTTTCATCAGTGAGAGAGAGAGAGAGCGAGAGAGCGAGAGCAAGAGAGCGAGAGAGAGAGAGAGAGACGTTCACTAAAATACTCCCCCACCCAACCTCACTCATCCTTCTTAACCCTACCTGGTGCAGGGTGGGTCTTTTGGCCAGCCCTGCTTCACTCAGTTAATTTAGAGATTTGAAGCTGTTTCACCTTGTTAGACTGAAAGATTATAAGACACTTCACCCAATTTAGGTGTCGATATTTTCTGGACAAGTGATACTGAACCTGCAATTTAGAAGGCGGAACACTTTTCTACCAACTAAATGTACATATCTATCATGAAGGGGGTCTGGGGTGCATTTTTTTGGTTTTAGTTAGACAAGGGTCTGGGAGGCGTTTCTCGTAGTCTAGAGGGCAAACTCAAAATACAATACTCGAAAATGGCAAAGTCAATCAAAACCCTAAACAATAATTTAACACATCATCAAATATATCCCAAGCCGTCATACCAGATAGTGCTATAGTGTTCTTCAATCCTTGCAGTCTGTAAGGGCAATCAATACATCAAGTATTATAAAACTTTGCTACCCACCTGAACAAATGACAATCTGCGAGCGAGGCGATGTGTACGACGGCCGTTTGATGCTCTTCATACCCCGGTTGAAGATCCGCGATATCCGGTTTGTCTTGGTGAAGATGGCCGAGTAACAGGTACAGAGACCCAAGCCCAGCCCCAGACGCAGGAGGGTGCAGGAGGCGGCACAAGGGGGCGCCAGGATTACGAAGGTCATGAGGTAGCAAATAGCGATGCCGGAGAGGAGGACGTAGCACAGTTCCCGTCCGCTGGCCATGATGACGGGCGTGGAGTTGTAGCGGATGAACGTTAAGGTCGTCAGGAGTGTGCAGAGAAGTCCCAAAGAGCTGTTGAGAATAAAGAAGTAAACATTTAGCGATGGCGGTCATAGAAGTGTGTTGTATAGTGAGGATTATATGATCAAAAGGGGTGTAGAGATGGAAGGGAAATGTTGGAGTGTGCATAGAAGTCCCAGTGAGCTGTTGAGAAAAAAAGGAAAACTGTAGCATGGAGGTATTAATAGCGCATTGCATACAGTATGTATGTTTTTTTTTCTATATTCCAACTACTCCCTCTCGGGCATAGGCTGATAGCCTTTACACTCAACCGCTGAACACGGTGAGGCCCGTGAGGTCTTGCTCCAGTCTAGGGAGTGAGACATGCGAAGCTTCACGGCTCGAAGCAACTCCATCTCCGCCTCGCCTCTGCGCTTCACAATCTCACCCCAACAGACTCGGACCCTCACTCTCAGAACGCCACCTATTGAGCAATTAACTCACTAGGCATTGCCCCCCTGTAGCATATTTGTGAATATGGGAATATTCATACAATGCTATTTAATCAGGGAACGATGAGGGTATTTTTTTGGGCATTTCGGTTTGCTGTGGTAATGCACTTTATATTTACATTCGTGTATTTAATCCATTGTTACATGAATGCTTTATATTTGCATTCGTGTATTTAATCCTTTGTTCACGTGGTACATTTTTTGTGTTGTTGCTTGTTTGATATATTTCGTTCATTTCCGTTCATTTTATATATTTGTCCTCTGTTTTGATAAGTTTAACTTCAAAGTGTAATTAAGTGTTATCAATATGCTTAATCAATAATAGACTTCAATATTTGTAATCAATAATGGACTATTTTTTCATATATTTGTTAACCCTCTCAGTACCGATGACGTCCTATAAACTTTACTCTGGCTACTATTAGACGATAATAGTCAGTTTTAAAAGGGCCTCCAACAATTAACAGGCTTCGAACTATCTCAATTAACCCTTTTTACTACCACAGATCCTTCTTAAACTTTACAAAATCGTCTAAATATAATTATAATATAAAATAATATAAATAAGACATGTCGGTACAGAAGGGGTTAACTCCTTCTGTACCGGCGACGTCTTTCTAATCTTATGCTAGCTATATATAGACGCTGTTGTGCAGTTTAAGAAGGATCTGTGGTAGTAAGAAGGATTAAGTGAGATAGTTCGAAGCCTGTTCTTTGCTTTAGGCCCTTTTCAATCTGATTAAAAAAATTCTAACAGTAGCCAGAATAATGTTAAAAAGACGGCACCAGTGCTGAAAGGGTTAACAAATATATATATATATATATATATATATATATATATATATATATATATATATATATATAATAGACCATAATTGATTAATATACTTAAAAGCTAATTTGACAATAAAGTTAAACAAAACAATACAGAGGACAAATGAATTAAAATATAGTCACATAAATGAACGAAATATATCAAACAAGCTATTTCAAAAGCAACAATTAAAAATGTACCACTTCAACACCCAACATCAAACAATTGATGAAATACAGGAATACAAATATAAATCATTCATGTAACGGCCAGCGAATAAATACATAAACCACTCTTTTTATTCTCGTCCAATGAATTCCAAATGTCGGTTTAAGGGGACATGGGCCATTTTTCTGGACCACTTTCTCCCTCATGCTTAGCCCCATTAGTTTTCAGATGTTAAGATGTTTGCCCCATTAGTTAGTCGATTATTAAGACCTTTCGCCCCATTTCTTCGTCAATATTTAGACCTTTCGTGCTATTTAGGTGTCGATTTTTTCCCTGGCGAACGATAGTGAGCCTGTAATGTTGGAAGAACCGGCCTTCGGCCGGGAAATTTTCTACCGAAAAATGTACAAGTTAATCTAGGAGGAGGATCTAATGGATTTTTTTTTAATTTGATGGAGGTCTAGGGATGAAACTAGAAAAATAATGAATACATGAAAAAATCACCCAAAAAGTGAACCATCCCCCCTTAACATCATATACAGTTCGCAGATAGAGACCCTACAGTAACAGAGATCGGCCAACCTCCGCCATCTTGGTGCCACTGGTGATATATCTTACATTCCGATTACCATTAACGCCATCATTCTTACATTTGGAATCACATTACACCATCATTCTTACATTTGGAATCCCATTACGCCATCATTCTTACATTTGGAATCCCATTACGCCATCATTCTTACATTTGGAATCCCATTACACCATCATTCTTACATTTGGAATCCCATTACACCATCATTCTTACATTTGGAATCCCATTACACCATCATTCTTACATTTGGAATCCCATTACACCATCATACAGTACACTAGGATCATACGACTGGGAAACTGTAGATAGCAGAGAAGGGGTGTTGTAGATAGAGGAAGCTGTTGGAGGGGCTTTGTTGTGTGTGTTTATTAGTCTGTATATGTCGTCGAGGTGTCCCCCGACTGGGTGCGAGCATGTGAGACACGCTAGGACGTACTAACACACCCACTAAATAGTCTACCTAAGCTGGGATCGAACCCAGGTCAAGCAGATTCACACGTGAGCGTGCTCTCCACTCGATCGCCTCGACCCCTTCTGTACCGGCGACGTCTTTTGAAATTTGATCGTGGCTACTATTCGACGTCCTTATTCCGTTTAAAATGGATCAGCAATTAACAGGCTTCGAACTATCTCACTTACTCCATTTTATTACCACAGATCCTTCTTTAGCTGCACAAAATCGTTTAAATATAGCTAGAACAAAACTGAAATGACGTCGCCGGTACACAAGGGGTTAAATATGGCCACACACATAATCAACACTCGGGAATATCGCTACAGGATTTATAAATTGGTCTTTGGGTGTACATTTTACAACTTCAAAAAATAGAATAAACGTTTGATAATTGCACCAAAATGGCATGAGAGAGAGAGAGAGAGAGAGAGAGAGAGAGAGAGAGAGAGAGAGAGAGAGAGAGAGAGAGAGAGAGAGAGAGAGAGAGAGAGATATGGCCATTCTCCCTTACTACAGGATTTCTAGCATCAGAGTTACATTGTTGTGGAAAGAGCGATAATTTCTACAGTACATACAGGGTGTCCCGCGAGTTTTGTCAAATACTTCCAGAGATGAAAGATTAAGTAATTCTAAGTAAAAACTGTTATATACACATAGGCTTTTTGGGGCATTGTTTTGTAGCTATGGACCCTTAAAGTTGGCATTTTGGTGTTTTTTGTAATTTCTAACCCTGTTTTTCTTCAATAAGATGAGGATAGGACAAAAACTACAAAGTGTATTATGAAGCATGATATCAATACTTCAAACTGACACCAAAAACTTCCCTACCTCGTACTTCATATTCCCTTGACATGGAGTTTAATATTACAAGAAACCAACAAAACTTAATTTTAAGCTCATCATCACGGAAAGAAGAATGGAGCTACAGAGGATTTTTTGGTGTTTTCATTAAGTATTGATACCATGCACCATCATACAGCATTTAACATTATCGCTATTAAGTTTTGTTACTCGGAAAATGGGTTTAAACTGACAGAAAACACCAAAAAATCCTCTGTAGCTCCTTTCTTCTTTCCGTGATGATGAGCTTAAAATTAAGCTTTGTTGGTTTCTTGTAATATTCAGTTTAAAGTATTGATATCATGCTTCATAATACACTTTATAGTTTTTTTCCTATCCTCATCTTATTGAAGAAAAACAGGGTTAGAAATTACAAAAAACACCAAAATACCAACTTTAAGGGTCCGTAGCTACAAAACAATGCCCCAAAAAGCCTATGTGTATATAACAGTTTTTGCTTAGAATTACTTAATCTTTCATCTCTGGAAGTATTTTACAAAAATCGCGGGATACCCTGTACAGTATAATTCTATTGCGAGTTCGGCGAATGTTAATAATGATGTAGTGGGGACTTTAAACAGAGCAAAATGTGATGATTATGAATTGAAATATCGGCATAAATAATTACTATCGTAATATACTGTATATGCCACTTTAATCATCTGTCTATCCTAATAATATATATATATATATATATATATATATATATATATATATATATATACAGAATATATATACAGTATATATATATAAATTATATCTATTTTCCTATGTGGATGAGGGAGACAAAAGGCAAAACTGCCTGTGACGAGTGCCTCCCCCAGAGTTGAAAGAGTGACAATCAAGGAATGTTCTAGCCAAAATGTCTGGACACACGGAGTTTGAAACAATTTAATTCATAGGATGAGGGAAAGATAGATTCAGGGAGTTCCAGAGCTCAGTTGTTGAATAGAAGAAAGATTGGGAGTATCGTTTCACTCTTGAGTTGGAGAGTTACTAAATTATTTTATACTTTCAGACGGACTCGACACACCGACAATCAGGACGAGTGTCCATGCTTTAATCCTCTACACCACAGCTATATATATATATATATATATATATATATATATATATATATATATATATATATATATATATATATATATTGTTACGAATCTGGACCTCAGTTGTTTAGAGACGGTATACGAAAATAATTACTAATGGAAATTCACCTTGTCTCTCTACCAAACAACACCACGACGCAACAGGTAAGAGCTTTATGAACGCTTCCAGGCTCTTCTCAGGGCTTAAGGTGCACACTGCCCTGCTCCTACTCTGAATAATAAGTAGAACAGAAGTAATCATGTAACTTACTAGCTACGAGAACTCGAAACCAACACCGGGATTAGCAATGCTGGGTTGGATAATCAAAACAGTTAGTCATATTATAGGCTACCAGCAGACATCAACGAGAAAAAAAAAAAAAAAAAAAAAAAAAAGTGCAGGTGTAATTCGAGCATAACAGGCTATGCGCGCCCTCGACAGTACTAAACCGTGCGCAAACCAGCCAACGGTAATCCACTCTCAACCCAAGAGAGTTGCACATAATAATGTTGCATACATATAATGAACTAACAATACAAGGCAGTGTTCTAAAATGACTACTAACCTCGGGGTGATATTAGTAGAAGCAGGTTGCCCTGACCACCTCTAATATCACACCAATATATCCTGGGTCAACCTGGGCCCCCCAGTGAGTTACCGCCCAAACAATGAACTCTTAAGAGTCCACCTCCCACACTCACTTAACTATGGGGGGGGGGGGGGGATCCAGACTGAAGCTGGGTTCCTAACTAATATTAAACACTCCGTTGCCCCAGTTCGAAACCCGAGATAGGGAACACACAAGTGCTGGGGCAGAACCGTCAAGGTTGTTACCGGGTCCTAAGCACGAACACTGGGAAAAATATGTAGGGGTTATGGATGTGTGTGTGTGTGTGTGTGTGTGGACTGTCTATGGGATTAACAGTGCTTATTAGCAAGGACCCCGGCAAACCTCCCAGCTCCTCCCTATCATGAATTCCGACGTAGCCACCGGAGGTACATAATATAGATAACAAAGGGAAGGATACTAAAATGCTGATCAGAGGAAAAGAATAATTAAAATAAATGAATGTCTAGGATTCTCTGTTAATTACGTTACGTTACTATTACGCAAGCAAGGAAAATTAAACAGGGGCCGACTGGGGTGCCACAAGAGAGAGCTACCACCACCTATACTGTCTGGCCGCCCACGAGAGAAAGATGAGGCCTGAGCCCTGGCCCTGGTGAAGCTGGCGGGAGCCAGGCTCAAACTAAGGGGGGTTGTTGTTGTTGTTGTTGTTCCCTAAGCTGCCTGGCCGAACAGCCCCGAGTCCCTGAGAAAGGCCATGGCCACGATCGGGCTTTCCCACAGAGCTCTCATTGAGTGTAGATTGTGTTGTTGGCGTAAGTGGTTGTGTGAAATGCAGTCTTCTATGATGTGTTTAATGGTATGGGGTGCTGTGTTACATCCCGGGCAGGCGTCGACAACGGAGTCATCCAGTCTCTTCTGATAGCTCAGGAGAGCTGGATGGTGTCCGCATCTCAGCCTGGCCAGGTGGACTCTGTCCTCGCGAGGAAGGGAGGATTCGGAAGGATGGATTTCGGGAGGTCGTGCATGCAGCTGTGTGTTGTCTGTGAGTGAGTGGATGGATCGGTGAGAGATATGAGTATGGATGTGCTTCTGGATGTTGGTTCGGGGTGGGCAGGGAGGGAGAGAGGACAATAATTGTGTGTGATACCGTGTGCTGGGTGTTGTTTTGATATTTCTTGGTGTCTGTGGGTGTGTTGCCATGTAGTTTAGTGGGTGGTCTTGGTTCGTGGAGGCTGCTGCCAGGAATTGAGTGCCTCTCATGTCCAGATGGTCTTTGACTTTGAGGATTTTGGTTTCTTGATGTAGGTGATCTGTGGGTGCAGTAGCTGTGCAGCCTGTAATGATCTTCAGGGCTTTGTTTTGAATAGTCTGTAAGGTCTTATGATGTGTTTCAGCTAGGTTAGAAGCCCAGGCTGGGCTTGCGTATTCCATCACTGATCTTATGTATTGTTTATATACTGTGGTGGTAGTTTCTTTGTTGTGTCCAAATTTTGTGTGAGCAAGTGACCTGAGGGCGTTAAGTCTGGGTGTCAGTTTCTTTTTAATGTTTGTGGTGTGCTGTTTGAATGTCATATGAGTATCATATGTTACTCCTAGGATTTTGGGTGTGTGTGTATGTGTTAGGGGTGTGTTGTTTATGGTGAGTTGAGGGATGTATTCGTGTTCTCCTGTCCAACTTGTGAGCAGGGTTGCGGTGGATTTGGCTGGGGCTAGATTAAGTCTGTTTGTAGTGCACCAGCCATGTAGTGTGTTGAGATAGGGTTGAAGGAGATCTGTTGCTCTTTTTGGGTCATGGTGTGTGCATGTGAGTGTTATGTCATCTGCATAGGAGGCTAAGTTTATTTGGGGCGTATTGGGTGTAGTTATATCGTGCATGTACAGATTGAAGAGTGCGGGCGATAGGACGGATCCTTGTGGGACTCCGTTTGGGGGGTTGCAAGATATCACCACACAATATGATAACACTAAGAAACTTCACAAGAATAACTTATACTAAAGTATTCCAGTGTTAACAAATTAACTAAACCAGTGTGGCAGAGAAAATAAAGTACATCTTGATATTGCAACACAACTAAACTTGCAATGGCCACGTAATTAATTAAACTCGTGTTGCTTAGCGAGAGAACACAGACCATAAAGTCTAGATAAAGGAGCCCAGCCATATTTAGGGGAGATGAGTCGTTTTTTCTGGCCCCCCATTTCCTTCGTGTTTACGTGTTTAGCCCCATTTGTTTTTAGACTTTAAGACGTTCGGCCCATTAGTTTGGCGATGTTATGACTTTACGCCCCATTTCTTTGTCAATAATAAGACCTTTCGTGCCATTTAGGTGTAACTGATTTTCCTGGCGAGCGATAGAGAGCCTGTAAATTAAGATAAACCGGCCTTCGTGTCGGTATTTTTTTTTTTCGGAAAATTTACAAATTTATCTTGAAGGAGGGTCTTCGGGTTGCTTTTTTATAGCTTGATCGAGGTCTAGGGAGGAAACTTAAAATACGACCAAAGAATCCATAAATGAGCAAATAAATACGCCCATCTCCCCTTAAATATAAAGTGCACTGAACCCTGCCCCGTATAGAATGAAGAAATGCTAGTTAATATATAAGGGTCTTTCCCCACCTACCACTCCATCCAGTTAATACTGTTTTAACCCCTTCAGCACGATGACGTAATTGGCATCATTTTTGGTCACCATTACACGATTTTCTTTAGTAGCTAATATTCTTCCTCTGGGACTCAAAGGGGCAAATATGATCTCAATAAACCCTCTGAACAACATAGGTCCTTCCTAAACTGCGCAAAATCGTCTAACTTTAGCCAGAATATAGGGTAAAAAGGAGTCATCGTGCTGAAGGGGTTAACAACACAATAAATCATACTCTAACGTCTGATGGCACTCGTCTAAAACATACGAGATATTTATATCGCTAGCAGCGACACGCAATGAAGCCATAATTGTCAAATTTCGAACAGATACTATATATTTGTGTCATTGAGAGATACAGAGAGGTAGATATATAATTAAATTGATACATAGATAGATATAGACAGACAGATATAGATAGATAGATAGATAGAGCAAAAAATAAATGGCGTGAGAAAATGGATTTCTGTGTCAAAGTCTTCCTATGCATCTCCATTCATCCAGGACTTAGCTAGTGGTGAGAGGGTGAGAGGGTGAGAGAGAGAGAGAGAGAGAGAGAGAGAGAGAGAGAGAGAGAGAGAGAGAGAGAGAGAGAGATATTAACACAATTACATTGGAACGAGGCTTAGTAATAGACACAAAATGTATTAGCAAAAGACGGACGCCAAGGATAAAGTCAAATACTAGACAAGCATAGGGTAAAGAAGAGGGAAAGGGTAGATAAAGTATAAACAAGACATATATTATATACCCTACATGTTGCACTATAGTCCTACAGACCCAAACAGGCGGTTATGGGCGCGATCACCTACCCTTACACTGGTGCCACCTGTCCACTTGACCCTTTCCGTACGACAACCTTTCCAAATTACTCTCGCTACCTCCCCCCCCCCCCCCCCCCGTTCAAGGTCAATGTAAGGAGATCGGCTCTCTCTATATATACTGTATGTGTAAGACTGTGTAGCCCACATGAATGCATAGATTATTATTGCTATAATAAATTATATTACTATTTATCTCTCTCTCACTGTCATATTATATATACATATAAAAATATATCACAAAGTTTCGGCACATTTTTTTTTTAAGAGGTTTCCCCTCTGTACCATCTGTACCATCTGTTTTGTCTGACTATGCAAGTGGTGGGGCGATTTGGAGCGGCTTCCATTGTGGATGGTGTCAAAGTCAAGAATGAAATGAAGTGAGAGTATAAATTTCGTGCGCCTGGCAGCGCGCCATCACGTGAAATTTGTGATGAGTTTTTTTGGCCGACGTCTGACAACGTCGCGGTAGCCATGTTGGCAAGCTGTATACAATGTCCATTGAATTTACTAATAAGCAAATTAATTATAAAAACAATAAAGCTTTTTTGTAACTGTAGAAATAGCCTGAGCATTTCAAACCGACTTAAGGTACTTAATACCGAATATAATATATTTTCGTTGTTAGGGATTATACATGTGGCACCAATGTAAAGGGAGTAACCGCGGGTAGGACCGCCTGTTAAGATCTGTTTGACTATAGGAGAACATCGGAAATAGAAAGATCAGAGCAAGGAGTAGACTAATGAAGAAAGGTAACTATAAGATACATATTATAGGGGATACTATAAGATACATATTATAGGGGATACTATAAGATACATATTATAGGGGATACTATAAGATACATATTATAGGGGATACTATAAGATACATATTATAGGGGATACTATAAGATACATATTATAGGGGATACTATAAGATACATATTATAGGGGATACTATAAGATACATATTATAGGGGTTACTATAAGATACATATTATAGGGGATACTATAAGATACATATTATAGGGGATACTATAAGATACATATTATAGGGGATACTATAAGATACATATTATAGGGGATACTATAAGATACATATTATAGGGGATACTATAAGATACATATTATAGGGGATACTATAAGATACATATTATAGGGGATACTATAAGATACATATTATAGGGGATACTATAAGATACATATTATAGGGGATACTCTACAGAAAATAAAAATAAAAAATAGGAAAAGTGGGGATTGGGCCTGAGCATATAGATATAGATAGATAGATAGATAGATAGATAGATAGATACAACAGTTAACCCATTCAGTACCGGTGACATCCCTTTCATTTTTAATCTGGCAACTATTGAACGATTTTATTCAGCTTAGGAAGGACGTCTACTAATAATAAGAGTACAGACTATCTCAACCAACTCTTTATATGACCACAGATCCTTCCTAAACTGCTCAAAATCGTCTACACATAGATATAATTAAATTTAAAAAAGACGTCGCTGGCCCAGAAGGGGTTAATAGAGAGTAGAAACAATGAAAGGAGAGAGAGTTGGAAAAGAATAAAGAAGACGAAGCATAATCGAAGGTGAAAAAGACAAGAGATAAAAGACATTGACATTAAGGGGACATGGGCCGGTTTTCTGGACCACTTTCTCCCTCATGTTTAGCCCCATTAGTTTTCAGATGTTAAGATGTTTGCCCCATTAGTTAGTCAATTTTAAGACCTTTCGCCCCATTTCCACGTCAATATTTAGACCTTTCATGCTATTTAGGTGTCGATTTTTTCCCTGGCGAACGATAGTGAGCCTGTAATGTTGGAAGAACCGGCCTTTGGCCGGTAAAATTTTCTACCGAAAAATGTACAAATTAATCTGGACCCGGATCTAATGGATATTTTGTTTTTTTAATTTGATGGAGGTCTAGGGAGGAAACTAAAAAATAATTAATACATGCAAAAATCGGCCAAAAAGTGAACCATCTCCCCTTAATCAGCACAACAGCCCTCACTAACAACATTAAAGAAGAAAGAAAGAGGAAGAAAGATATAAAGGTGAAATAGAAGGGAAAACAAGAAAAATGACACCACTGCCTCTACCAACCTGACCAACAACATACAGTATAGGAAGAATTTAAGGGGAGGTTTTTAGTTTGTTCCCTAGACCTCCATCATGCTTATAATTACACTCCCTAGTAGGGTTGGCATGATTAAAATCAAACGATTGTAATCAAGTGATTTTAATCGATGATAATCAAAGAAAAAATCATTGATTAAAATCAATTTTTTTTTTTTATTAAAATATCACATTCCAAGTAATTATAAGATATTTTGTGCTAATCTTGATAGTCTACCAACATTTGTACCCTCTTAAAGATTATACAGTATCCTATATCAATAATATTTTGCATATTTCTAATAAACGTTTGCACTAGTTCAATAATTTAAGAAATTAAATAAATTGTGTTCTTTCATAGAAAATGAATCTTTGCTCCTTAACCCTCCTTGCCCGGCTGGACGCCATAGCTCCATACCGAGTTTGCCCCGTACTGCCCGGCTGGCTTACATAGCTCCATAGCATTATTTCATGGCTTAAAACCACTTAAAACTGCACTTGAGAAAGTTTTATTGTCTTAGTGGATGGTCCGTATAACCAAAAAGAACAAACATACATAGCGAGTCAGTCAGGTGACTCCTGCTTGCGTGCAGGCCTAACGAAAGCTTCTATTGATTTCCTGAGTCTCAAACAATGCATGAAAGCAGTCGACAGTGAAATAGGAATGCTTACAATGGTGAAATAAATCAGTAATCAATAACCAATATTAATACAGAAAACATAATCAATAATAAATTGTTGAACGAATGTAAATAGACCATAGCCGTGGCTGCAGATACTGCATCGTCATATTCGAACAGTTCTCAGAAGCATCACAAAACAGCCGGTCTTATTTCCCACCTCGCACAATAACCGCTTAATGTACAGTGTTCTAGTTTTCACCCATCGCAAGATAACGCCAAGTACTGCCTCTGGTATGCATATAACCTAGGTTGAGCTATTTATTTACAGAGATATGAGTACAGTATCTGTAAATGATGAAACTTGGGAATTTACACTGTTCTAGGCTCGCAGAGGCCAAAACTGACCTATTAATTTTCACAATAAAAACTGAACATCTTGGTCTAGAGACTTCTAGTCTTCACTCATAGCAAGGTAACGAGTACTGCCTCTAGATATATATCTATAACCTAGGTTAGGCCATTTTTTGGCGTACCGTGTATATTAGCGCGCCAACATTATGAGAATTCAACGATTCATCCAGATTCACCATTGGCAGGAAGGTTTAAATGGCTATTCGGCGAGGGTTAAATTACTTTGATTTAATTGTTTTTCTGACATAATATAATCAAAGTAATAGCCTTTAACCCTTTGGCTGCGGCTATGTTTGGGCTATTTAGGGCATATTCAGGCACTCCTGAATGATAAATCAAGCATCTGCATTAAATGAAGTGTATTCTGCCGAAAACTAGGCGAAAATAGCTTCAAAATGACACCAGAACGGACCGTATACGTGGTCTGGTTCACCCGCAGTGATCCCAGTGAAACGCGGGAACCCCGCTATTATGTAACACTCGCTCGCTTGGCTGCACTTATGAGAGAGACAGAGAGAGACTCGCCCGAGACACAGCCTAGCTCAGTGAGCCGCTCGGTGCTCTGAGGGTCGGAGGTGGGCCCCTCACGCTCCCACCCACTGACACTCGATTTTTACGTTTTTTACAGGCTTTTAAAGCCTGGAAATTGCTGTAACTTGCCAAAATATTCCAGAACGTCACCCGCAGCGAAAGGGTTAAGATGTAGGAATATATATATTTACAATATTTTACATGTTTTGCGTAAATTGGAAGTTTGTGTAAATAAATCGAAAAAAAATATTTTAATCAAATAAATCTGATTTTAATAAAAAAAAAATCAATGATTTTGATTTTGATTAAAAAATTCGATTTTTTGTTCCAACCCTGCTCCCTAGACCACCTTTCAAGATAAAATTGTACATTTTTCGGTAGAAAAATATCCCGGCTGAAGGACGGTTCCTCTTAAATTACAGGCTGGCTATCGCTCGCCAGGGAAAAATCGACACCTAAATGGCCCGAAAGTCTTAAATTAGACATAAATGGGGCGAAAGTTCTTAAAATCGCCAAACTAATGGGGCGAACGTCTTAAAATCTCTAGTACAATGGGGCTAAACATGAGGTAGAAAGGGGTCCAGAAAACTATCCCTCAAGTGGAAAACTCCTGTTAAGCAGACGAAATATATGACGGAAGATGAAATAGATGAGGTGATAACAATATATAACTGGCACCACTTACCCCCTACCACCAACCCCTAAAAAAAACAGCTACACCAAAGAAGAAGATAGAAATAAGACCAGACTAATAACACACATAACAAAGCCACTCCAACAGCTTCCTCTCTCTCTCTAACACTCCTTCTCCCCTCTCTACACCCTTCAGAACAAAAATAGGAAAAGTATGTAGAAACGAGGTGCCGTTGTAAAGGCATATCCCTCAATACCTTCACCTGATCTGACCAAAAATTATGAATTAGATGAAATGGACGAACACAAAATATATAAACCTAACAGCATCACCAACACCAGCAACAACAGGAAAGAAAGAGAGAGAAACAAGACGATATATATGACGTAGATGAAATAGACGAAGAAATAGACAAAGAGGGAGAAAAAAATACTAAAGATATGAGGTAGATAAAATAGGTGAAGAAATACACACCTAACACCAACTAAAACACCAGCCATAACAGGAAAGATAGCGAAAACAAAACGAACAAATATTACGAAAGACGAAGTAGACGATGACATAGAAAACTAATCACCCTCACCATCAACATCCACTAAAAAAAAAAAAAGACAAACACTATGAAGAAGATGAAATAGACGATTCATTATTTTTGCATGTATTCATTATTCTTGCATTTATTCATTATTTTTGCATGTATTCATTATTTTTCTAGTTTCCTCCCTACTGTAGACCTCCATCAAATTAAAAAAAAACATCCATTAGATCCCCCTTCTAGATTAATTTGTACATTTTTCGGCAGAAAAATTTCCCGGCCGAAGGCCGGTTTTTCCAACATTACAGGCTCACTGTCGTTCGCCAGGGTAAAGATCGACACCTAAATAGCACTAAAGGTCTAAACATTGACGAGGAAATGGGGCGAAAACTCTTAAAATCGACTAACTAATGGGACAAACATCTTAACATCTGAAAACTAATGGGGCTAAACATGAAACAGACGATGACATAGAAGACTTATCACCCTCAACATCAACAATCACTACAACAACAAGACGAAAAATATGACGAAGATGAAATAGACAATGATAAACACAAATATGAAACAGACGATGCTACAGCCAAACTAAAATAGACAATTATATAGCAGACTCCCACCATTATCTCCACCACCATCACCATCACCAACAACAACAACAATTATATAGCAGACTCCCACCATTATCTCCACCACCATCACCAACAACAACAACAATTATATAGCAGACTCCCACCATTATCTCCACCACCATCACCAACAACAATTATATAGCAGACTCCCACCATTATCTCCTCCACCATCACCATCACCAACAACAATTATATAGCAGACTCCCACCATTATCTCCACCACCATCACCATCACCAACAACAATTATATAGCAGACTCCCACCATTATCTCCACCACCATCACCATCACCAACAACAACAACAACAATTATATAGCAGACTCCCACCATTATCTCCACCACCATCACCATCACCAACAACAATTATATAGCAGACTCCCACCATTATCTCCATCACCATCACCATCACCAACAACAACAACAATTATATAGCAGACTCCCACCATTATCTCCACCACCATCACCAACAACAATTATATAGCAGACTCCCACCATTATCTCCACCACCATCACCATCACCAACAACAATTATATAGCAGACTCCCACCATTATCTCCTCCACCATCACCATCACCATCACCAACAACAATTATATAGCAGACTCCCACCATTATCTCCACCACCATCACCAACAACAATTATATAGCAGACTCCCACCATTATCTCCACCACCATCACCAACAACAATTATATAGCAGACTCCCACCATTATCTCCTCCACCATCACCATCACCATCACCAACAACAATTATATAGCAGACTCCCACCATTATCTCCATCACCATCACCAACAACAACAACAATTATATAGCAGACTCCCACCATTATCTCCACCACCATCACCACCACCAACAACAACAACAAAAGAAAGTGTTTGAGAATCGCTAGTCATTACCACCCAAAGGTTCGCGTTCCCACGTAAACGGTGGCGGGAGTAGCAAGATGGCGGCCAGGCGGCGTCATCAAAGGGTGGCCGGAGTACCAATGTTTGTGTGTGAGAGAGAAAAAGAGAGAGATATTGAGTGTGTGTGTGTGTGTGTGTGTTAGTGAGTGAATGTGAGTACGAATGAATTTAAAAAAATATATATATATATATATATATGCCGTATATATATATATATAAATAGTATATATATATATATATATATATATATATATACAGTTTATATGTGTTTCTAATCTCTCAGTGGGGTTCGAACCACCGACCGTCAGGACGATAGCCGACGCTTTAATCAACTACACCACGGCAGTCTAAAAGACACTCAGCCTTCTATCCTATTTATGTTAGGGAGAAGGGAAACCCACTAGGCGAATATATTTCAATTCATACCTAGTCGTAGGATCCATATTCCAGAATACCATACACGGATTTCTGAGTGTCCCGACGCAACTCGGGCCGAAATTGATTTCATTTAATTCTAAGCGTCGGCTATCGTCCTGACGGTCGGCGGTTCGAACCCCACTGAGAGATTAGAAACATTTAGTGGCTCACGTGTATTTGTGATATATACTCAATATATATATATATATATATATATATATATATATATATATATATATATACATAAATACTGTATATATATTATATATATATTAAAATACCTGACAAATACATGTGAGCTACTGAATGGTTTTACTCTCAGCCGGGACTCGACCCACCGACAGTCAGGGCGAGAGAGTATGTTTGTGTGTGTGTGTGTGTGTGTGTGTGTGTGTGTGTGTGTGTGTGTGTGTGTGTGTGAAATACAGATAGAAAGAGTGACAAGATGGCGGCTGAACAGCGTCATCAAGAGTCGACCAGAGTAGGAATGTGGCAGCCTGGTTGTAATCATTGGTGGTTATTGTGTGTGCGTGTGTGTGTGTGTGTGAGAGAGAGAGAGAAAGGGGGGGGGGGGGTGGTAGGGGGACAGAGGTAGTGTAATCATTGGTTGTTATTGTGAAGACGGTGAGGGGGTGAAGCATGGGCAGCATACTGATGAATGGGGGGGAGGGGGGAGGGGGGGGGGGGGGGTTGCTGCTCTTTGGGGGCTACCAGTCTTTTTTATTTATTTTATTTTATTTTTTATTTTTTGTATTACATCCACGTATTTTTTATATTCCCGGCCATAAGATCCCAGGCACTAAATGTTCTCGAGCCACAGAGGTAGCCAAGTATTAGTGTTAGGAGGAGGCAAGAACTATATTAACCTTTTCACCCACATATGACGAAGAGGTTGCCAGATTAGCAATAAGAAATAGAGTTTTCTCACTCTTATAATTACCTCTCCAAAATTAGTTTTCTGCCCACAGCTAACTCAAAGACAACTGCAGAGGTTGAAGTAACTAAACTAAGGTTTCTAAATACCCCTGATGGTAACAAAGGCTTTAAAGTATCCCCAATAGGCTCAACACAGCTAACTCAAAGACAACTGCAGAGGTTGAAGTAACTAAACTAAAGGTTTCTAAATACCCCTGATGGTAACAAAGGTTTTTAAAGTATCCCCAATAGGCTCAACACAGCTAACTCAAAGACAACTGCAGAGGTTGAAGTAACTAAACTAAAGGTTTCTAAATACCCCTGATGGTAACAAAGGCTTTAAAGTATCCCCAATAGGCTCAACACAGCTAACTCAAAGACAACTGCAGAGGTTGAAGTAACTAAACTAAAGGTTTCTAAATACCCCTGATGGTAACAAAGGCTTTAAAGTATCCCCAATAGGCTCAACACAGCTAACTCAAAGACAACTGCAGAGGTTGAAGTAACTAAACTAAAGGTTTCTAAATACCCCTGATGGTAACAAAGGCTTTAAAGTATCCCCAATAGGCTCAACACAGCTAACTCAAAGACAACTGCAGAGGTTGAAGTAACTAAACTAAAGGTTTCTAAATACCCCTGATGGTAACAAAGGCTTTAAAGTATCCCCAATAGGCTCAACACAGCTAACTCAAAGACAACTGCAGAGGTTGAAGTAACTAAACTAAAGGTTTCAAAATACCCCTGATGGTAACAAAGGCTTTAAAGTATCCCCAATAGGCTCAACACAGCTAACTCAAAGACAACTGCAGAGGTTGAAGTAACTAAACTAAAGGTTTCTAAATACCCCTGATGGTAACAAAGGCTTTAAAGTATCCCCAATAGGCTCAACACAGCTAACTCAAAGACAACTGCAGAGGTTGAAGTAACTAAACTAAAGGTGCCCACCCCGAAAAGGGTTGAAATAGGGGAGCTATCCCCCCGCCAAAGGCGGCTTTCTAGGGCCTTTCCTAGCTGATGCTGAGAGGATTGGGTTCTAGTCATGTGGTGATGGGCTGGTCTATCAGAGTGAGAACTGAGCAATCTCTGCCATACCCATAGCTTACTCTGACTGTTCCTTTTACTTATATATTTTCTAGATCTCAAGTGACGGCGTCTCTAACGTGGATTGACCTCCCCAATCTACCAAGATTGGAAGCCAAAGCGTCACATTTTTCCCTTGCCCCTCAAATTTCTCTTCATAATTGCTGAGGGGCCGGGCCCTGGGTGGGGCTTTGGTTTCCCGGGCGTTTCTGCACCCTCCTCAAGCTCCCCGCCATGGAGTGGCTTCGGTCACCCAGGCTTTATTGTGGTCGGCGGGGAGGGTTCTGTGGGGGCGCTCAGTTATGGCCTTGGCCTTGCTCGGGGCCTTGGGGCTGTTCGGCCAGGCAGCTTGGGGAACAACAACAACAACAACTAAACTAAAGGTTTCTAAATACCCCTGATGGTAACAAAGGCTTTAAAGTATCCCCAATAGGCTCAACACAGCTAACTCAAAGACAACTGCAGAGGTTGAAGTAACTAAACTAAAGGTTTCTAAATACCCCTGATGGTAACAAAGGCTTTAAAGTATCCCCAATAGGCTCAACACAGCTAACTCAAAGACAACTGCAGAGGTTGAAGTAACTAAACTAAAGGTTTCAAAATACCCCTGATGGTAACAAAGGCTTTAAAGTATCCCCAATAGGCTCAACACAGCTAACTCAAAGACAACTGCAGAGGTTGAAGTAACTAAACTAAAGGTTTCTAAATACCCCTGATGGTAACAAAGGCTTTAAAGTATCCCCAATAGGCTCAACACAGCTAACTCAAAGACAACTGCAGAGGTTGAAGTAACTAAACTAAAGGTTTCTAAATACCCCTGATGGTAACAAAGGCTTTAAAGTATTCCCAATAGGCTCAACACAGCTAACTCAAAGACAACTGCAGAGGTTGAAGTAACTAAACTAAAGGTTTCTAAATACCCCTGATGGTAACAAAGGCTTTAAAGTATCCCCAATAGGCTCAACACAGCTAACTCAAAGACAACTGCAGAGGTTGAAGTAACTAAACTAAAGGTTTCTAAATACCCCTGATGGTAACAAAGGCTTTAAAGTATCCCCAATAGGCTCAACACAGCTAACTCAAAGACAACTGCAGAGGTTGAAGTAACTAAACTAAAGGTTTCTAAATACCCCTGATGGTAAAAAAAAGGTTTTAAAGTATCCCCAATAGGCTCAACACAGCTAACTCAAAGACAACTGCAGAGGTTGAAGTAACTAAACTAAAGGTTTCTAAATACCCCTGATGGTAACAAAGGCTTTAAGTATCCCTAATAGGCTCAAAATCGCGTCATATGTCGGAGAGGGTTAAGGGGAGATGGGCCGTTTTTCTGGTCCCCTTTCTCCCTCGTGCTTAGCCCCATTAGTTTTGAGATTTTAAGACGTTCGGCCCATTAGTTTGACGATTTTGAGACCTTTCGCCCTATTTATTTGTCAATATTAAGACCTTTCGTGTCATTTAGGTGTCAAGCCTGTAATTTAAGAGGAACCGGCCGTTGGCCGAGACATTTCTCTATTGAAAAATGTGCAAATTTATCTTGAAGGAGGGTCTTGGGCAGGTGTGTTTTTAAGCTTGATGGAGGTCTAGGGAGGAAACTTGAAAAACAATAAATATATGAACAAATCTACCAAAAAGTGAACCATCCTATTTTAGTTTCCTCCCAAGACCTTCATCAAGCTTAACAACAAAGAAAAAAATATATATACAAATAAAAGCAAATCAATAAAAACATCCCCAAGATAAATTTGTAAATTATTCGGTAGCATAATACCAGCCGAAGGTCAGTTCCTCTTCAATTACAGGCTCGCTGTCACTTGCCATCGACACCTAAATGGCACGAAAGGTCTTAATATTGACAAAGAAGAAGGCGTAAATTCTTAAAATTACCAAACTAATGGGACGAACGTCTGAAAACTAATGGGGCTAAGTATGAGGGAGAAGGAGGACCAGAAAAACCAACATTAACCCCTTGAGCACGATGACGTCATTATAATCTTATTCTGGTTAACATAAGACGATATTCCAAAGCTTATGATCTACCTCTAGGACTCAGAGGGGTTAAGGGCAGATTTCCACTTGAGGGATTTTTTTCTGGACCCCTTTCTCTCTTATGTTTAGACCCATTGCTTTTGAGATTTTAAGACGTTCGCCCTATTAGTTTGGACATTTTAAGACATTTTTCCCCATTTCTGTCAATTTTAAGAACTTTCGTGCAATTAAGGTGTCAATTTTTTCCTGGCGAGCGATAGCGAGCCTGTAATTTAAGAGCAACCGGCCTCTGGCCGGGAAATTTTTCTACCGAAAAATGTACAAATTTATCTTGAAAGGGGGTCTAGGGGGTGTAATTTTAAGCTTGATGAAAACGTAGGGAACAAACTAAATGCCTCCACTTAATACAATCTCAATAATCCCTCTGAATATCATAGGTCATTCTTAGGCTTCATAAAATCGTCTAAATATAGCCAGAATAAAAGGTAAACCAAATAACGTCATGGTGCTGAAGGGGTTAAGGGGATAGTACTTGGTTTTTGGGTTATATATTAATTAATTTATTTATTTTTGAGTTTCCTCGCTAGACCTCCATCAAGCTTAGAAAAACACCCCCTAGACTCCCTTTCAAGACAAATTTGTACATTTTTCGGTAGAAAAATGTCCTGGCCAAAGGCCGATTCCTTCTAAGATTAGAGGCTCGCTATCGCTCGCCAGGAAAGAAATCGACACCTAAATGGCACGAAAGGTCTTGATATTGACAAAGAAATGGGGCGAAAGATCTCAAAATGGCCAAACTAATAGGACGATCGTCTTAAATCTCAAAACTAATATGCTAATCATGAGGGAGAAGGGGGACCAGAAAACCAGGCCATCCCCCCTTAACCTCTCGGCTGCGCATGGGGGGTATGAGACACCTCTGCCTGTGCGCACGTATTTGAGCGGTTTCCATCACTAAAATATTTATTTTACCATAAATAGCATTAATACTTCTCCATATGCGCCTATAATAGGTTGACTATAAAGGTATTAACCTGTTACAACAATAAAACAAGTGGAAACAGCGTTTGGATGGTCAAAATCGGCGATACAGGCCGGGAGTTACATAATGTATGGCTGAGGCAACCTCCTTTCCCGCCACTGGAGAGACACTGTCGATCGATACTCTCTCTCTCTCTCTTGCACTCGCTTGCTAGCAGTGATGACAATGCCCTGCTTGTAACTCGCTAATGTTAGCACGAAAATATACCACAGAATAAGGGAATAACAGGGAAAATAGGTGATAACTGAAGGAGGGGAGGAAAGTGGGGAAGGAGGGGAGGTAGAGAAGTGATATTTGGCATAGCCCAGGGGCAAAAAAAAAAAAAAAAATTGGTGTTTTAAATTGATTTTTTTTCCCCTGACTCTGAAGAGTCTTCCCACAGTCTGCCGGGGGAACTCTTAAGAGTCTTCCGGCAGTTCCCGGGTTAAGGGAAGCCGGCAGTGAGTGAGAGAAAGAGAGAAAGAGAGAAAGAGAGAGAGAGAGAGAGAGAGAGAGAGAGAGAGAGAGAGAGAGAGAGAGAGAGAAAGAGAGACAGACAGAGAGAGAGAGAGAGAGAGAGAGAGAGAGAGAGAGAGGCAGGAAGTGGAAATATATATTACGGAAATTTAAGGGGAGATTTCCACTTGAGGGATTTTTGTCTGGATCCATTTCTCCCTCATGATTAGCCCCATTGCTTTTGAGATTTTAAGACGTTCGCCCCCTTAGATTGGCGATTTTAGAACTTTCACCCCAGTTCTATAAATTTTAAAACCTTTTGTGCCACTTAAATGTTCATTGTTTCCTGGCGAGCGAAAGCGAGGCTTTAATTTAAGAAGATTCGGCCTTCGGCCGGGACATTTTTCTACTGAAAAATGTACACATTATCTTGAAAGGGGGTCTAGGGGGCGTTAATGTTAAGCTTGATGAAGGTTTAGCGATGACACTAACAAAACAGTATAAAGATTCATAAATGAGCAAATAAACACGCCCATCCCACCTTAAGGGAAGCCGGCAGTGAGAGAGGCAAATAAACACGCCCATCCCACCTTAAGGGAAGCCGGCAGTGAGAGAGGCAGATAAACACGCCCATCCCACCTTAAGGGAAGCCGGCAGTGAGAGAGGCAAATAAACACGCCCATCCCACCTTAAGGGAAGCCGGCAGTGAGAGAGGCAAATAAACACGCCCATCCCACCTTAAGGGAAGCCGGCAGTGAGAGAGGCAGATAAACACGCCCATCCCACCTTAAGGGAAGCCGGCAGTGAGAGAGGCAAATAAACACGCCCATCCCACCTTAAGGGAAGCCGGCAGTGAGAGAGGCAAATAAACACGCCCATCCCACCTTAAGGGAAGCCGGCAGTGAGAGAGGCAAATAAACACGCCCATCCCACCTTAAGGGAAGCCGGCAGTGAGAGAGGCAGATAAACACGCCCATCCCACCTTAAGGGAAGCCGGCAGTGAGAGAGGCAAATAAACACGCCCATCCCACCTTAAGGGAAGCCGGCAGTGAGAGAGGCAGATAAACACGCCCATCCCACCTTAAGGGAAGCCGGCAGTGAGAGAGGCAGATAAACACGCCCATCCCACCTTAAGGGAAGCCGGCAGTGAGAGAGGCAGATAAACACGCCCATCCCACCTTAAGGGAAGCCGGCAGTGAGAGAGGCAGATAAACACGCCCATCCCACCTTAAGGGAAGCCGGCAGTGAGAGAGGCAGATAAACACGCCCATCCCACCTTAAGGGAAGCCGCAGTGAGAGAGGCAAATAAACACGCCCATCCCATCCACCTTAAGGGAAGCCGGCAGTGAGAGAGGCAAATAAACACGCCCATCCCACCTTAAGGGAAGCCGGCAGTGAGAGAGGCAAATAAACACGCCCATCCCACCCTTAAGGGAAGCCGGCAGTGAGAGAGGCAAATAAACACGCCCATCCCACCTTAAGGGAAGCCGGCAGTGAGAGAGGCAAATAAACACGCCCATCCCACCTTAAGGGAAGCCGGCAGTGAGAGAGGCAAATAAACACGCCCATCCCACCTTAAGGGAAGCCGGCAGTGAGAGAGGCATAAAACACGCCCATCCCCCCTTAAGGGAAGCCGGCAGTGAGAGAGAGATAACACGCCCATCCCACCTTAAGGGAAGCCGGCATGAGAGAGAAGATACACGCCCATCCCACCTTAAGGGAAGCCGGCAGTGAGAGAGGCAAATAACACCACCTTAAGGGAAGCCGGCAGTGAGAGAGGCAAATAAACACGCCCATCCCACCTTAAGGGAAGCCGGCAGTGAGAGAGGCAAATAAACACGCCCATCCCACCTTAAGGGAAGCCGGCAGTGAGAGAGGCAGATAAACACGCCCATCCCACCTTAAGGGAAGCCGGCAGTGAGAGAGGCAGATAAACACGCCCATCCCACCTTAAGGGAAGCCGGCAGTGAGAGAGGCAGGAAGTGGAAATATATATAACGGGAGAATTTAATATATTATTTTGACCTCGGGAGTTACGGAGGCTTTACTGAAAAATACCGGTAATATTTCCTTCACGAGCACTCTTACAGTCTCTCTCACTCTTACAGTCTCAGTCTCTCTCTCTCTCTCTCTCTCTCTCTCTCTCTCTCTCTCATAATATGGTTAGTCTTTCCCTTGTTATGCTATCTTTACTTTCTCTTTTACACATGTTTGTCTCTCTCTTTCACACATGTTTATCTCTCTCTTTCATTCTCTTTTGCTATGCTGTCTCTCTCTCTCTCTCTCTCTCTCTCTCTCTCTTACAGACCAATTAGTCTAACTTCAATGTAGGAAAATCATGGAAAAAATCCTTAGAGATAAGATAGTAGATTACCTCGAATCAAACAACCTAATAAAAAATAGTCAACACGGCTTTAGATCAAATAAGTCATGCCTAACAAATTTGATTGAATGTTATAACAAACTTTTCACATATAACGACATGACGAAATCACTAGATATAATCTTCTTGGACTTTCAAAAAGCTTTCGACAAGGTGCCACACCGAAAACTATTGGCTAAACTGGAGAGGATAGGTATCAAAGGTGAAATTCATTCTTGGATACAAAATTGGCTTACAGACAGAAGACAGAGAGTGGTGATAAATGGAGTGGAATCCGAGTGGGAGCCTGTCACTAGTGGAGTTCCACAGGGTTCAGTCCTTGGACCGGTCCTGTTTCTCAGTTGCATTAATGATATTGATGTAGGGGTAAACAACACCATTTCCAAATTCGCCGACGATACAAAAATAGTAAATACAGTCCTGAACGAAGAAGATAGAAATGCGTTGCAATCTGATTTAAACAAGATATCAGAGTGGTCGAAAAAATGGCAGATGTCGATAAATGACAGGTGCTGCAGGTTGGTAGCAGAAGTATGAAATACAAATACGAAATGAATGGCAAATAAATAAAAACCGCAACGGTAGTAAAAGACCTAGGGGTACTAATATCTGAAAACCTAAAAACTTCCGACCAATGTATAGCAGCTGCAAATAAGGCAAACATAGCATTGGGCTTTATTAAACGAAAATTTACATAAAAACATGAGAACGTAATAGTGCCACTGTTCAAAAGTATGGTGAGGCCCCACCTTGAATATGGTGTGCAGTTCTGGTCACCTTATCTGATCAAGGACATTGTAAGACTCGAGTCAGTACAGCGTAGAGCCGTAGAGCGACGAAGATGATACCCTCATTAAGAAATAAACCATATGAAGAAAGACTTAAACGATTGAACCTGTTCTTATTAAACAAGAGGAGGTTGAGGGTTCAGCTTATTGAGTGTTTTAAGATACTAAAAGTTTTCGACAAAGTCGATGTAAATGCACTATCCACATTAAACAATAATACTCATACTTGCGGAAATGGAATTAAATTAAAAACCAAAAAGGCAAACCTAGACGTCACAAAAAGTTTCTTCACCTACAGTGTGGCGACAGAGTGGAATAAACTACCAGCGAGAGTGGTGGAGAGCGACACAATAAACGCTTTCAAGGGAAGGCTTGACATCTATCTGGGGTGATATGAAAAAAACAAAACAAAAAAATGTAATATACATATATGTATAGCCTATATATGTATATATATATATATATATATATATATGTGTGTGTATGTGTATATGTATGTATATGTATGTATATGTATACATACTGTATATATGCACGTATGTGTGTATATATGTATGTATGTGTGTATATTATGTACACTGTACAGTATGTATACATATGTATGTATTGTATATATGTATGTGTATGTGTGCATATATGTATGTACATGTATATGTATATATATATATATATATATATATATATATATATATATATATATATATATATATATATATATAGTTTGTAAGGTCAGACTGCCTAGTAAGGACCTTGAGGGCTGTGTGGTCTGTGTATCTATGTAGCTCTCTCTTCACTATCTCTTCCACTATTTCGGCGACTTTTATCTTCTATTTTGGTGAACTATATCCTATTTTTGAAATTTTTTATCCTCATTTCGGCGATTTTCATCTTGTTTTCAGCGTCTCCTAGCCTCACACTCCCTTGTGTTATCAATTTTAGCGACAATAATCCAGTCGTTATAATTAAGCCAGAAATTGTGACCCCCTAACCTCTACAACTAAGAAGGGACTAGATTAATTGAGCTAACATTTCTACTATTTGGGAAGAGTCTACCAGGGAATAGATGTGAAATGTTACAGCCCATATGCTTTAGCCCTTTTTGAGCTACTAAGGTTAGGTATCACGATTTCTGGCCTACGTATAATGGATGGACTATAGCATTCTATTTTCTGCTACATACCCTAATTTTCGGCGATTCCTAACCATTTTGGCGACATACAGAATCAATTTCATATACCAGGATATAGTTTGTTTAAATATGACCGAACAAGTAGGAGGGGCGGCGGAATAGCAGTATTTGTCAGGAGTTCATTAAAATGCTGTATTAAATAAAGTATTAAGCAAAATAATGATAGCGAAAGTGTTTGGATAGAAGTTAGCGAAGGTAGCGAGACCATAGTTATTCGAGTTATTTATAGACCACCAAATATGAGTAGAAATGAAGGTATATCTTTATGGCAGGAAGTGAAAATCATGTCAAGGTTTAGCAATGTGTGCATTATGAGGGATTTTAATTTTCCGAATATAGATTGTCAGCATTAAATCAGCGACTCCTATTCTGAAGAGTTTATTGAGGCGGTACAAGATAGTTTTTTATTTCAATTCATAGACTCGCCGACTAGAGGTAATAATATCCTCGATTTAGTTCTCAGTAATAATGAACATATGATAAGGTAGAGATAGGGGACCAACTAGGAAATAGGGATCACAAATCTATTTATGTTAATATACAATGGACAGGAAATGCTAAAGAGAATACGACACTTATCCCAGATTGAAGAAAAGCTGATTATGGTGGGCTAAGAAGAGCCTTAACCCTTTCACGCATTTATGACGCAGAGGTTGCCAGATTAGCAATAAGAAATAGAGTTCTCTCACTCTTATAATTACCTCTCCAAAATTAGTTTTCTGCCCACAGCTAACTCAAAGACAGCTGCAGAGGTTGAAGTAACTAAACTAAAGGTTTCTAAGTACCCCTGATGGTAACAAAGGTTTTAAAGTATCCCCAATAGGTTCAAAATTGCGTCATATGTCTGCAAGGGTTAAGGGTGGATCCTATTGTTAAACAATTAAGTGGATCCTGGTGTGTTAATGAATAGATCCCCTCTCAGATACCCATCTTAGTTCAGGATAAGCCAGAGTTAAACTTGACAGCTACATATCAACATTTTAGTGCGTCACTCCACAATGCTCAAAATATATATATCCCCAAAAGAAGATATAGATCATCACATAACCAACCAAAATGGATGAATAATAAACTAATATATCTTCTAGGATAAAGGAAAGGAATATATAGAACAATTAAGAAAGGCGAAAATCACCTACTTATTTACTATCAGACTCTGTCAAGACAGGTCAAAAAGGAAACTAGGAAAACAAAGAAATTATGAAATTTGGATAGCCAACGACTCAAAAAATAACCCTAAATCTTTTTACCAACTATATAAATCTAATGTTAGAGATGTAATAAATCCCCTTAAAATTCGATAGGAGAAATTACAAAAAATTATTTAGAAATGTGCAGTACATTAAATAGTCAGTTTCTTTCCGTTTTCACAAATGAAAATTTGGCACAGATTCCAGAAGTCCGTAAGGTGATAGTATATACAATATGTTAAGTACGGCTACTATAAGTAGAAATGATGTGCTTTAGGAAATTGACAGACTGAAACCTCAAAAATCGCCTAGTCCTGATGAGGTATATGCTGGAGTATTAAAAGAATACAGAGATGAGCTAAGTTACGGGGCCGTTAACATTTCTATTTAACAAGTCATTAGAAACATGTTTAGTTCCAGAAGCTTGGAAGCTTGCAAATGTAGTTCCGATCTTCAAAAAAGGTAATAAAGCAATAGCATCCAATTACCGTCCCATTAGTCTCACATCAATCATAGGACAGTTGCTAGAGTCAATTATAAGCTAGGGAAATTATAAACCACTTAGACAAATTTAACTTAATAAATTCTTCTCGGCATGGATTCACTTAGGGACATTCTTGCCTTACTAATTTGCTTAGCTTTATTTCAGAGGTATATGAAGCGGTAGATATAATGACAAGTCATAATATGATATAATATATTTATATTTCAGTAAAGCTTTCGACAAAGTCACTCATGGGAGATTGATGAGAAAGGTTGAGGCGCATGGAATAGGTGGGTCGTTGTTGGGATGGTTTAGGTCATGGCTAATTGGTAGGAAGCAGAGAGTCAGCATAATGCGTAAATGCGCCGAATTTCGGTGTGAGTATCCTAGGTTCGAGTCCTTGGAGTGCCACATGCATTTGTTAATTTCATTAATTGAGTTTAGAAGTAAAGTTGGTTGGTGAAACAATATGAATTAAGTCAGAATGGGGTGCAGTCAAAAGTGGTGTCCCCCAAGGATCTGTACTAGGCCCTCTGCTGTTTATTATACACATAAATGACCTGGATTTAGATATCTAGTAGGATAAGTAAATTCGCAGACGATACCAATATGGGGGAACAATAGATTCAGATAGCGACATAGAGAGCCTCCAAAGGGATCTAGATACCTTACACGAATGGTCAGTAAATTGGCTGGTGAATTTTAACATTGACAAATGCAAGGTATTAAAGATAGGGAAGACGAATACAAATGCAAAATATAAACTAGCTAATACGAAATTAGAAAACTCAGAATGTGAGAAATTTTTGGGTGTGTTTATTAGCAATGATTTGAAGCCTAGAAAACAGTGTATAAGCGTTCGTAACAAGGCAAACAGGATTCTCGGGTTAATCTTAAGGAGTGTGAGTAACAGAACTGCCGATGTTATCTTAAAACTTTACTTGTCATTAGTGAGACCTCATATGGATTATGCTGTCCAATGTTGGTGTCCTTATTACAGAATGGATAAATATTCTTTGAAGAGAGTACAGCGAAGAATGACAAAAATGATTCATAATATTCGAAATCTAAAATATGGAGAAAGGTTGAAGAAATTAGGCTTACATTCGTTAGAAAGACGCAAAATTAGAGGGGATATGATGGAAGTGTTAAAGTGGATTAGTGGGATTAATAAAGGGGACATGAAAGATGTATTGAAGCTCAGTGATAGCGAAAGAACTCGAACAAATGGTTTCAAATTAGATACATTTTGTTTCAGAAAAAATATAGGCAAATATTGGTTTGGTAACAGAGTTGTAGACATGTGGAAAAGGCTAGCGAGTGATATGGTAGGATCGAGAACGATAGGGAGCTTTAAGATAAAGTTAGATAGGCATATGGACGCGATTGGTTGGGTGTGAGGGGGATCTGCCAAGTGTGGGCCAATCAGCGCTCTGCAGACCCCAGTTTTCCCGTGTTGACTTCTGCCCGTTTTGGTGAAGTCGGTCCTCATGGTATTAGTAAGTTGGGCCTATAATTGGGCCTCGTAATTGGGATTGGGTGTGAGAGAGATATGGTAGGATCAAGAACGATAGGGAGCTTTAAGATAAAGTTAAAGTTATAAAGTGTGGGCCGATCAGCTTTCTGCAGACTCCTATTTTCTAATGTTATGTTCTTATTTGGCGATTTTTATCCTCGGTTCGGCGACCTTCATCCTATTTTCAGCAACTTCGGCGACTTTCATCCTATTTTCAGCGACTTTCATCCTATTTTCAGCGACTTCCATCCTATCCCCCCCTCCCATCTGTCTGTCCGCCCTGATTGCCTGTCCGTCCGGCCGTCTCCCCGTCCCCATGTTTACCTGTACGCCTTAATTACCCAGGTATGTTGCCACCTTTCCACGCTCACGTAATTTGGGCCTGCATGCCTCCCTGGTTCTCCCACTGCCACGCAACCCTCACTCTATCCTCAGGTCTTCATTATAGATTCCGGTTTTATTTTACAAGCTCCATGATAATGTTATTGATGATAAAATAAATAAATAAATAAATATATAAAAAGACAACTCTGCAGGCTATTGAGATCATCCATTTTCCTTATCTCGTCTTACAGGTAGTCTATTTGCATTAACCCTTTCAAGGTCCAATACGCATATCTGCTCTGTTTTCCGGCTATTAAAAAATACACTAAATTATTAAGGTCATCACAATCCACAGAATATTCCTCATCATTTAGCAAACCCATTTCTACTCAGGAACTATACTTGATAACACAGCTAACCTGGAATCCTAATATAATCATCACTGACATTAAATAACCGGCCTCACCCCTTAACAACGAGAGCAAAGTACTATGATATTTGTTTTTCGTTTCCCAGGTAATGTACAGTAAATATAGATATATTGAAAGTAGTTAATAATTAAAGACTATCCGAGAGTCATGACTGCATGGGTAATGATCGTGAGGTAACCATGGTATAGCAGGAACATGGAACTGCCTATTATAACCAACAGAATAACTCATTACTGATATACAGTATAATAGAATGTAGTTGTAAGCAGCTCGCGCGCGGGTGTGTATAACAAACTGAAATAATGTAAGTGTATGTTAGTGTTGTCGATATTTATTGCGGTATATATATATATAATTATATATATACCGGTATATATATACTGTATATATATATATATATATATATATATATATATACCGGTACTGTATATACTGTATATATATACTGTATATATACAGTATACTGTATACTGCATACATGGTGTCCCGAAATAAACGTGCCAAACTTCAGAATTAGGTGAAGACATATTCTATGCATAAAATGTTCCATAAGCAAAATTCCAAATGTTACTCTTTACAGAGATATCGCCTGTTGAAAGTGGCATTTTCTTAAGCAATTCCCCATAAGGCTGGCCTAGCTATCGTAGAGCCAGCCACAGCCCCATCTAACTGCAATTATATTTCCATGTTATTATCAAGATATTATAATGCTGTAAGTTACAACATGATTATAGACATAATTATTAGCTCACTTAGGACCTGCTGGAAACTATTTGACATGGAAGAGTCCATTACAGCGATGATGCTGCTGCGGGGGAGGACACTATATAATGCCTTGAATACCTCATAAACGGTTGACATTTAACATTTTTGTTATAGAATATTTTGTTCATAGAATCAGTCATCTGTATAATCATATCCTCAAGTTTGGCACGTCTATTTCGGACACCCTGTATAAGGATTATTGTCTAATATATTTTTCTTAAGGGAGCCCACCTCGCTTTTTTTCTCTTTCTCTCCCTCTCTTTGGCTTGTATCCATTCGGCCCCATTCAGCCTACTGTTTCAAGACATTTACCCCATCCAGGTTTCAATATTTTCCTGGCGAGCGGTAGCGAGCCAGCATATATATATATATATCTTTGTTTGACAGCAAGCTAAATTTGTAAATTTTTTGATAGAAAAATTTCGGATTTCTCCGGATTTCTCCATACAATGCTGGCTTGCTATCGCTCGCCAGGAAGATATCGACACCTGTATCGACACCTGGATGGGGATAAACGTCTTAAAACAGTTGGCTGAATGGGGCCGAATGGATATAAGCCAGGGAAAAAGAGAAAAGGACAAAAATATAAAAAAAAGTCGGTGACCCCCTTAACCCGTTCAGTACCGTAGGATACAGTAATAAAAGTCCCCCCCCAGTCCCAGGTAATGTGGCCAAAATGGCAGGAGAGACCACCTTTCCACCTCAAGAGATTAGGCAAGACTGGCTCTCTCACTCTTCAGTGGGTCTTATATAAGCTGAGAAGTGTTGCCATATCGGGAGCAGTGCTCAAACGGTCGTGGTACCAGGTAGAGGGTTGTACAGGCAGTTACAAGGAAAGTACATTACTGACGGCTATAGCCGTCGCTGGGACTGTGGAGTTAATTATCTACTGAAGGCTATAGCCGTCGCTGGTAGAACAAGGGTTAATTCAACTGACCTGAAGACAAGCGGAACAATGGACCAAGGTGAGGCCCAGGTGAGGTACTCTGGGGTAAGCTTGTAGCAGGACACCTTGTCTGGGGTGGGGGCCCAACCCAGGTCACACGGCTTGCACGTCTCGTTGTAGATCATGGCGTGTTCTGGGCACGCCACGCACGACCAACAACACGCATCCTGGTGAAAGAAGGGAAGGGTTGGTAAATGTGTAGAAATAGTATATAAATTGTTATGCCGGGGAAAAATATTTGCCCGCGTACTTCAGTTCTCTCTTTCCACTCTAGGAAATCTTTTCAGAACTATAACACTCAGCAGGAACACAGCTGACTCCAGATATGCAATTATAAATCTTTTCAGAACTATAACACTCAGCAGGAACACAGCTGACTCCAGATATGCAATTATAAATCTTTTCAGAACTATAACACTCAGCAGGAACACAGCTGACTCCAGATATGCAATTATAAATATTTTCAGAACTATAACACTCAGCAGGAACACAGCTGACTCCAGATATGCAATTATAAATCTCCTCAATCTCTACCAATGATACAGAATACACGGTTGGTTTCACAAGTTTTATTTAACTTTATATCAGGGCACTGGCATGGATAATAAATAGACACTTGGTTGAGTCGTATTTATATGGAAATACTCTCGAACCTACTTCAAGAATGAATAATACTAATCTTAAAGCATGGATGATATATAAATCAGTTGATAATAATAATTGATAAATCACAGTTGAATAAACATATGATGAATATATAAATATCGCATAAATGCTAACAGAGCGGTTAGTCTCAAAGAATAGCTGATATCCTGAAGGTCAAGGTTAACGCGTGGTAGAACGTGACGCGGTGTAAGGTCAAAATACTGAGGTCACAACGTCTCAGTTAAACAGAATATATAAAATAAGAATATCAGCTCAATGGCAAATAACTAATGAGAAAGAGAAAAAAAGCGGAAAATATTAAAAACGCTATCTAACTTAACCCCTTGAGGATTATAACGCGTTTAACAGTATAATCTGGCTATTATCAGACGATTATTTTTAGATTAGGAAGTATCTATGGAAGTCGGGGGTTTAATTGTGATAGTCTTTACCTGTTCACTCCCACAGATCATTCCTAAGCTGTATAGAATCGTCTTTTATGAGATTAGGGAACGCCCCGTTCTTAACATTAAGGGGAGGCTTTTAGTTGATGCCCTACACTTCTATCAAGCTTAAAATTACTCCCCCTAGACCCCCTTTTAAGAAAAATTTCCCGGCCGAAGGCCGGTTCCCTTTAAATTACAGGCTCGCTATCGCTCGCCAGGAAAAAATCGACACCTAAATAGCGCGAATAGTCTTAAAATTGACAGAAATGGGACGAGGGTTCTTAAAATCGCCAAACTAATGGGGCAAGCGTCTTAAACTCTCAAAAGCAATGGGGCTAAACATGAGGGAGAAAGGGATCCAGTAAAAAATCCTCCAGGTGGAAATCTCCCCTTAATCCTCCAATACAAACCCAAATGCCCTTGAATACATTAATGAAAGCATATGGTCCTCTCGGGATTCGAACTCGGAACACCCCACCCAGCATATATAAGCATCTAAACCATTACACCGCCAACACATAACCAGACTACAATGCCAGAGCGCACCATAATCCTCAAGGGGTTAATAAGCAAGGAATACACTTAAGCCGGTATCACACGAGCGCCTTTTCCCTCAACACTGGTCTGGTAGCTTGTGAGTTCAACATTTAAACTATTTCGATTACCTAAGTTCATCAGTCATCAGTCTAGTTTCCGATACCAGTGCAAAATATTCCAGAAATGTTGTCAGAAAAATGTTGATCATCTAATGTTGACTATAAAACTCTCATGTGACACCGGCTTCAGGCTATTTGCTTCCCGAGAGTCGCTGGCAAGAATACACAGAGATAACCAGTTTCAATAGCCTGTGACCCAGATAAGCCGTGGGATTAAAGTCTATTTCTGGGGAGATAAGCCTTCAGGGGAGACTGACCGTTTGTTTGGTCTTTTAATTCATTTATTCATATATTTTTTTAGTTTCCTCCCTAGACCTCCACCAAGCTTAGAAGAAAAAAACCCTAGACCCCACTTCAAGATAAATTTGTAAATTTTTCGGTAGAAATATGTCCCGGCCGAAGGCCGGTTCCTCTTAAAATTGCAGGCTCGCTATCGCTCGCCAGGAAAAAATCGACACCTAAATGGCTTGAAAGGTCTTAAAATTGACAACGAAATGGGGCGAAAGGTGTTAAAATCGCCAAACTAATGGGCCGAACGTCTTATAATATCAAAACTAGTAGGGCTGAACATTAGGGAGAAGGGGGTCCAGAAAAACGGTCTGTCTCCCCTTCAGAAGGGTCAGTCAGAGAATAGGTGTGGACATTTACAGCCCATTTGTCCGACCCCTTTGTGAGTTACAGAGGTTAGGGTTCAGGATGTCTGACCTAGGTATTTGGAACAGGGTATAGCAGCACAACCTCAACCCTAAACACCACACTGCCACAATCTACACTTCTTGAGAGCTCTGTGGGAAAGCCCGACCGTGGCCATGGCCTTCCTTAGGGACTCGGGGCTGTTCGGCCAGGCAGCTTAGGGAACAACAACAACAACAACAACACTACCTCAACCATAAATACCACACTGCCACAATCCTCCAAAGTACAGTTGGCCAAATAAGTCGTGTCTCCGCTGTCATTACGGTTGGCTCGCTGTGTGATGTATTAAAGGGAGGCAGACCGTATTTTCTGGACCCCCTTCTCCCTAATGTTTAGCCCCACTAGTTTTGAGATTATAAGACGTTCGGCCCATTAGTTTGGCGATTTTAACACCTTTCGCCCCATTTCGTTGTCAATTTTAAGACCTTTCGTGCCATTTAGGTGTCGATTGTTTCCTGGCGAGCGATAGCGAGCCTGCAATTTCAAGAGGAACCGGCCTTTGGCCGGAAAAATGTTCTACCAAAAAATTTACAAATTTATCTTGAAGGGGAGTCTAGGGGGGTGTTTTTCTAAGCTTGATGGAGGTCTAGGGAGGAAACTAAAAAAATATATGAATACATGAATTATTAGACCAAACAAACGGTCAGTCTCCCCTTAATGTATGTCAGACGTTGAATAGGGTGGGTAAATACGGGAATATGTTTGCATATCTCACTCGAAACTATTAATTGAAACTTAGATGGTGCCGATACCAATTATTGATCGAAATATACTTGTTGCCGCGACATCACGTATTTGGCCGACTGTACTATAGCTACCAAAACAACCACTGCGTCCCTTACTGGTACAATTCCCAAACCTACTGCAGCTACAACCACTTCTACAACTATTACAATCACCCAAACTATAACAATTCCTCAAACTTCCCAAAAACTTCCAAAACCACCAAAAACATCAGAACTACCACAACCAACACAAACCACCAAATTTACAATAACTACCCAAACCTCCAACTACCACAACAACCTCAAACAACCAACCTCAATTACTAATCTACCACAACCTCCCCTTACTGGTACAGAATTATCCAAACTACCACAACCATCACAACTACCTAATCTACCACAACCTCCAATAGCACCTATACTATCAGAATTATCCAAACTACCAACACTACCACAACCATCACAACTACCTTACTACAATTCCAAACCTACCTACAACCATCACAACTAATCTACAAACCCAATAGCACCTATACTATCAGAATTATCCAAACTACCAACACTACCACAACCATCACAACTACCTAATCTACCACAACCTCCAATAGCACCTATACTATCAGAATTATCCAAACCTCCAACTACCACAAACTACCTAATCTACCACAACCTCCAATAGCACCTATACTATCAGAATTATCCAAACCTCCAACTACCACAACCATCACAACTACCTAATCTACCACAACCTCCAATAGCACCTATACTATCAGAATTATCCAAACCTCCAACTACCACAACCATCACAACTACCTAATCTACCACAACCTCCAATAGCACCTATACTATCAGAATTATCCAAACTACCACAACCATCACAACTACCTAATCTACCACAACCTCCAATAGCACCTATACTATCAGAATTATCCAAACTACCAACACTACCACAACCATCACAACTACCTAATCTACCACAACCTCCAATAGCACCTATACTATCAGAATTATCCAAACTACCAACACTACCACAACCACCAATATTTGCACAGCCATCAAAACGTCTAAAACTACCAGTATTGCAACCACCACCACTACAACCACCATCATTGACCTAGGAGATTGTATGCAGTGAAACGAAGCCCCCATCCTCACTCACCACTTGACTATCTTACAAAAGCCCTGCCTTCCGTGTAATCAGAATAACATTGTCTAGTGGTACAGTACCTGGAGTATTTCGAAACATAGGGTGAATAACTATTAATACTACCACAACTACCACACAAACAGACTATAAACACTACCACAACCTGCATAGCATCTCAGAATATCACAAACTACGATCAATTTCCCAATATACTACAACTACTAAAACCTAACATAAGCCCCAAACCCTCACACGTAGCCTTCACCACAATTACCACAACCACCACAACTACTACAACACCTATGCCTCTTCATAGTACCACACATTCCCAAAGTACAGTCACGGCGGTAAATTATAGACCAGGGGATGAACCCGTTTCTAGACACCCCGCACGTGTATCGCATCCGAACACAGTCTACACTCAGTGAAACTGGCTAGTTTAAGGGCAGGTCTCCACTTGAGGGATTTTTTCCTTGACCCCTTTCTCCCTCATGTTTAGCCCCATTGCTTTTGAGATTTTAAGACGTTTGCCCCATTAGTTTGGTGATTTTAAGAATTTCCGCCCCATTCTGTCAATTTTAAGACCTTTCGTGCAATTTAGGTGTCGATTTTTCCTGGCGAGCGATAGCGAGCCTGTAATTTAAGAGTAACCGGCCTTCGGCCGGGACATTTTTCTACCGAAAAATTTAAAAATTTATCTTGAAAGGGGGTCAAAGGGGTGACATTTTAAGATTGCTGGAGGAGTAGGAAACAAACTAGAAACCTGCCCTTAAACTGCCAGTCCCCGACCACTACTGGGTCGCCAGTCAGTAGGTAGAACACATTATAACAATGGTTTAGACACCCACACACACTTCATTATAGGCTTATAGAAAGAGTGTGTATAAGCCAAAAATACATTAAGTCCCGGATAGAGTGCCAATTAAGCCAAAAATACATTAAGTCCCGGATAGAGTGCCAATACATAAGTCCCGGATAGTGCCAATTAAGCCAAAAATAAATTAAGTCCCCGATAGAGTGCCATTAAGCCAAAAATACATTAAGTCCCGGATAGAGTGCCAATTAAGCCAAAAATACATTAAGTCCCGGATAGTGCCAATTAAGCCAAAAATACATTAAGTCCCGGATAGAGTGCCAATTAAGCCAAAAATACATTAAGTCCCGGATAGAGTGCCAATTAAGCCAAAAATACATTAAGTCCCGGATAGAGTGCCAATTAAGCCAAAAATACATTAAGTCCCGGATAGAGTGCCAATTAAGCCAAAAATACATTAAGTCCCGGATAGAGTGCCAATTAAGCCAAAAATACATTAAGTCCCGGATAGAGTGCCAATTAAGCCAAAAATACATTAAGTCCCGGATAGAGTGCCAATTAAGCCAAAAATACATTAAGTCCCGGATAGAGTGCCAATTAAGCCAAAAATACATTAAGTCCCGGATAGAGTGCCAATTAAGCCAAAAATACATTAAGTACCGGATAGAGTGCCAATTAAGCCAAAAATACATTAACCCTTAACTGGCGGCGCGCAACAAAAGTCGAGTATAATAAATCTGGACTATCTGGCGGCGCTCGACATAGGTCGTGTGGCAATTTCAGCACGTAATGTTGCTGAGAGAGAGAGACAAGTGGTGGCAGGAGAGTAGCGAGCGTATGACTGCTCCAGACCACAGCGGCGAACCTAATGACACGAATCCCACCTCCTTCCTCCCTCTCTCACTCGCTACATACGGAATTGTATGGGGAAAGTGCCGAATTACATGCTTTTTGCACTCGCGTTGCGCGGTTGTTGCAAGAAAACTAGCCATCATAAAAGGATCGTTATGGTGTCATTGGAAAGCTCTGTTTATGCCCTTTCAGGGATAGATACATGTTTTACGCTCTGGGTCTTATTTAGGCATGAAAATGATCACGTAAACAGCCCTATTTTGGCTAAAAACACCCCGCTGGGCGGTACATATAAATAAACCGCTAGCCCGCTAATCTAGTGTTAAGTCCCGGATAGAGTGCCAATTAAGCCAAAAATACATTAAGTCCCGGATAGAGTGCCAATTTGACGTTATATATCGTAGGTATGCCAAGTTTTACATTTAAGGGGAGGTTTCCACTTGAGGGATTTTTTTCTTTACCCCTTTCTCCCTCATGTTTAGCCCCATTGCTTTTGAGATTTTAAGACGTTTGCCCCATTAGTTTGGCGATTTAAAGAAGTTTCACCCCATTTATGTCACTTTTAAGACCTTTCATCCCATTTAGGTGTCGATTTTTTCCTGGCGAGCGATAGCGAGCCTGTAATTTAAGAGGAACCGGCCTTTGGCCGGGACATTTTTCTACCGACAAATGTACAAATTTATCTTGAAAGGGGGTCAAGGGGGTGTAATTTCAAGCTTGATGGAAATCTAGGAAACACACTAAAAACCTCCCCTTAATGTTATTTACTGTAGAGACGGTTTTAGTTATGTATCGACTATGTTATATTCAGGCACGTAACGGAAGAGGCATTAATTAAGATGAACACCAGGGTTATGTTAAGGGGAGGTTTTTAGTTTGGTCTCTAGATATCCAGTAAGCTTAAGATTACACCCCCTTGACCCCCTTTCAAGATAAATTTGTACATTTTTCGGTAGAAAAATGTCTCGGCTGAAAGCCGGTTCCTCTTAAATTACAGGCTCGCTATCGCTCGCCAGGATAAAATCGACACCTAAATTGCACGAAAGGTCTTAAAATTGACAGAAATGGGTTGAAAGTTCTTAAAATCATCAAAATAATGGGGCGAACGTTTTCAAATTAGAAAAGCAATGGGGCTAAACATGAGGGAGAAAGGAGTCCCGAAAAAAGTCCCTCAAGTGGAAATGTCCCCTTCAATACTCACGTCCCTTGCATAATGCTGCTGTAGTTAAGTTTTAACCCGTTTCCTGCGATTAACTTCCGTGTTATAGTATTCCAGTTACCATTAGACGATATTATTCAGCTTAGGAAGGATATCTACCAAATAAAAGGTTATAAATGATCAAAATTAAACCTTATAGCTACCACAGATCCTTCCAAAGCTGCATAAACCTTATAGCTACCACAGATCCTTCCAAAGCTGCATAAACCTTATAGCTACCACAGATCCTTCCAAAGCTGCATAAACCTTATAGCTACCACAGATCCTTCCAAAGCTGCATAAACCTTATAGCTACCACAGATCCTTCCCGCATAACCTTATAGCTACCACAGATCCTTCCAAACCTGCATACCCCTTATAGCCACCACAGATCCTTCCAAAGCTGCATAACCTTATAGCTACCACAGATCCTTCCAAAGCTGCATAAACCTTATAGCTACCACAGATCCTTCCAAAGCTGCATAAACCTTATAGCTACCACAGATCCTTCCAAAGCTGCATAAACCTTATAGCTACCACAGATCCTTCCAAAGCTGCATAAACCTTATAGCTACCACAGATCCTTCCAAAGCTGCATAAACCTTATAGCTACCACAGATCCTTCCAAAGCTGCATAAACCTTATAGCTACCACAGATCCTTCCAAAGCTGCATAAACCTTATAGCTACCACAGATCCTTCCAAAGCTGCATAAACCTTATAGCTACCACAGATCCTTCCAAAGCTGCATAAACCTTATAGCTACCACAGATCCTTCCAAAGCTGCATAAACCTTATAGCTACCACAGATCCTTCCAAAGCTGCATAAACCTTATAGCTACCACAGATCCTTCCAAAGCTGCATAAACCTTATAGCTACCACAGATCCTTCCAAAGCTGCATAAACCTTATAGCTACCACAGATCCTTCCAAAGCTGCATAAACCTTATAGCTACCACAGATCCTTCCAAAGCTGCATAAACCTTATAGCTACCACAGATCCTTCCAAAGCTGCATAAACCTTATAGCTACCACAGATCCTTCCAAAGCTGCATAAACCTTATAGCTACCACAGATCCTTCCAAAGCTGCATAAACCTTATAGCTACCACAGATCCTTCCAAAGCTGCATAAACCTTATAGCTACCACAGATCCTTCCAAAGCTGCATAAACCTTATAGCTACCACAGATCCTTCCAAAGCTGCATAAACCTTATAGCTACCACAGATCCTTCCAAAGCTGCATAAACCTTATAGCTACCACAGATCCTTCCAAAGCTGCATAAACCTTATAGCTACCACAGATCCTTCCAAAGCTGCATAAACCTTATAGCTACCACAGATCCTTCCAAAGCTGCATAAACCTTATAGCTACCACAGATCCTTCCAAAGCTGCATAAACCTTATAGCTACCACAGATCCTTCCAAAGCTGCATAAACCTTATAGCTACCACAGATCCTTCCAAAGCTGCATACAATCGTATAAATATAACTACTATAAAATAGAACAGATGTCTCCCGTACTGAAAGGGTTATAGTCCCTACCTACGGTTAATTTGTCATAAAGACGAGTAAAAGCGAATAACGAAACGCAATAGTGTTTCTATGCAAACTACCATACATTGCACGTGTTCTGACCTCGTTTAGTATAAGTCAGTGCCATTACATATATTTTTATAATTAATTAGAGAGAGAGAGAGAGAGAGAGAGTATAATGTACTAACACAAACTAAGATTAAGGGGAGGTTTTTAGTGTGTTTCCTAGACTTCCATCAAACTTGAAATTACACCTCCTTGACCCCTTTCAAGATAAATTTGTACATTTTTCGGTAGAAATATTTCCTGGCCGAAGGCCAGTTCCTCTTAAATTACAGGCTCGCTATCGCTTGTCATGAAAAATTTGACACCTAAATGGGACGAAAGGTCTTAAAAGTGACATAAATGGGGTGAAACTTCTTAAAATCGCCAAACTAATGGGGTGAACGTCTTAAAACTTCAAAAGCAATGGGGCTAAACATAAGGGAGAAAGGGGTAAAGAAAAAATCCCACGAGTGGGAATCTCCCCTTAATTTGAAGAGATGGGGCTTCTCAAATGAGACTCCAGACTGGATTGTTCTGATTAGCCGGCAAGGCGATACTTAATTAAGGCTTCATATCCTCTGAAGTCCTATTGTTAATCAACTACCACTAACATTACCACCTTCCAATTGTAAGGTTAATTAAGGCTTCATATCCTCTGAAGTCCTATTGTTAATCAACTACCACTAACATTACCACCTTCCAATTGTAAGGTTAATTTCCATATATGGCTACCCCATAGAATATGTATACGATCTGTGTAAACGAGAGTAATGTATTCCTTGAAATATATAGTAATGGTGTAATTTATGCACAATTGTATTATTAGTTAAAATAATTAATTGAAATAGGGCTTAGTCTCTTGGCTTAGTGGCTATCAACCCTGCTGGATTATAAAGCCAGCATATGTCAATGGGTAATTCAAAACCGTCTCTGTTCGAGAACTCTAGTTCCTTTTTTTTCATTTGTATTCGGCAAAGGATAAATGAATATGGAGATAAACTTATATTGTTTTGCTAATTCCTTCCATATCCCCGGGTTGTCTCTGTTCAATTGTTAGGTGATACGTTGTGGAGCGCTCGTAAAACTGTCCATTACCTGCTGTCACGGGAGTTTATTGTAAACAAGCAAATTGACCTACGATAGGATATTACTATTTTGTTTGTCTTTTTACTTAACTGTAGTTACTTTATTATTATACTATAAATATTGTATTATTTCATAATCATCTTCATCATCAGCCTTAGTCCACTGCAAGACGAAGGCCTTTCCCAAACGTTTTTACTGTAGCTGGTCAGATGTTCATCCCGTTCCATTCTACTTTTACAAACTTTCCGATCTCATCCTTCTATCTGGTTCTGTCTATCCATTCATCTAGCTTCATTTCTAGATTCTCATTCTGTTGCTGTGTTTATCCATCAGTTATAATATTTTCTAAATATATGATCTACCCAAGCCCATTTTTTAACATGTATTTCTTTATTGTCCCATTCAAGATTCCTAAATATGTCTTCCAAACACGCGTGAACAGATTGGATATTGTATTATGTAGTCTACCAACTTTCAGGAGTTTCAATACACGTCATAGTCTGATAATTGGTATTACACACAGTAGCATTTCAACTGTAATGAACCACAAAAAAAACGAAAAATAAAATAAATCACAATACAATAATCTTAATTAAGGGGAGATTTCCACTTGAGAGATTTTTTTCTTTACCCCTTTCTCCATCATGTTTAACCCCATTCCGTTTGAGACTTTAAGACGTTCGCCCCATTAGTTTGGCGATTTTAAAAACTTTCATCCCATTTATGTCACTTTTAAGACCTGTCGTCCCATTTAGGTGTCAATTTTTTCCTGGCGAGCGATAGCGAGCCTGTAATTTAAGAGGAACCGGCCTTCGGCCGGGAAATTTTTCTACCGAAAAATTTACAAATTTATCTTGAAATTGGGTCAAGGGGGTGTAATTTCAAGCTTGATGGAAGTCTAGGAAACACACTAAAAACCTTCCCTTAACGTATATTTTAGGATATTAGCTTTACATATACAACTGGGTATGGGCGGAGCTTATTGACTATCAATGCTCTTGTTTCACAGGAGTCGTGCCCGCGAACCACCAAAGATGGACATTGTTCGAACCTACTGCCAATGTGGGGCTAGGGCTTTGGCATACCCCTGGTCTACGACTTACCGCCGTGACTGTACCACAACCTCTACAACCTACCGCAAGTCGCCAAACCTAATTAAATTACCATAACCACCTCAAACTTTAAAACTACCATTACCACCACTATTGCCCTAGGATATATTATGCAGATAATAGAAGCATCCATCCTTACTATCCACTGCATTATATTACAAAAGCCTTCCCTTCTTTTGGACAGTTCACGGCCTTGTACTTGTGCCTGCCAGCGTATAGTGTGTGTGTGTGTGTGTGTGTGTGTGTGTGTGTGTGTGTGTGTGTGTGTGTGTGTGTGTGTGTGTGTGTGTGTGTGTGTGTGTGTGTGTGTGTGTGTGTGTGTGTGTGTGTGGAGATACTTGAAAGGGTTTGTCCGATTGGCTTGTTAGATAAATTATGGTTTGTAGTAGGTGCTTTGCGTTTAGTTAACCTGTTGACGATTTTGGCAGTTCATTTTGGCTATCACTGAAAGATTTTATACACTTTAGGTTGGATCTGTGGACATTATACAGGTAAAGACCATTTCAATTAACCCTCTGGCTTCCATACAACCTTCCTAATCTGAACAAAACCGTCTAATAATAGCCAGAAAACAATAACAGAAATGCTATCGGATCTTCTAAGGGTTAATATTTATCTGATCAACTATACTCTGTTTCCACCTGATGGTAAATTGAATCCTTTAGCAACTGATGTTTCGATACCTAATGGAAATATATGAAACTATTATGTCTCTGCGTCGTATTAAGGGGAGGTATTTAGTTTGTTCCCTACGTTTTCATCAAGCTTCAAATTACACCCCCTAGACCCCCTTTCAAGATAAATTTGTACATTTTTCGGTAGAAACATTTCCCGGCCGGAGGCCGGTTGCTCTTAAATTACAGGCTCGCTATCGCTCGCCAGGAAAAAATCGACACCTTAATGGCACGAAAGGTCTTAAAATTGACAGAAATGGGGCAAATGTCTTAAAATTTCCAAACTACTAGGGCGAACGTCTTAAAATCTCAGAAACAATGGGGCTAAACATGAGGAAGAAAGGGGTCCAGAAAAAAATCCCTCAAGTGGAAATCTCCCCTTAATGCCAAGGTTTTCATCATTGACAACTTATTTCGCTGCAAAAATTACGCAATAGCCGAGGTAACCAAGCTAGTAACATGGCAATTTACCCTCGGCTGGAAAAAAAGTATACTATAGAGTGTTTGTGGGTTTGTTTGTGTGGTGATACTTGACATAGTTTGAGAGATTGGTTTTGTTAGATATATTATGGTTTGAGGTAGGTGGTTTGTGTTTAATTACAGAGCTTGTAAATGCGTTTGTGTCGATACTTTAAGGGGACATGGGCCGGTTTTCTGGACTACTTTCTCCCTCATGTTTAGCCCCATTAGTTTTCAGATGTTAAGATATTTGCCCCATTAGTTAGTTGATTTTAAGACCTTTCGCCCCATTTCTTCGTCAACATTTAGACCTTTCCTGCTATTTAGTGTCGATTATTTTCCTGGCGAACGATAGTGAGCCTATAATTTTGAAGACGGCCGGTACATTTTTCTACCGAAAAATATACAAATTAATCTAAACGGGGGATGTAATGGATGTTTGTTTTTAATGTTTGATTAAGGTCTAGGTTAAAAAAAAAAAAAAAAAAAACAAAAAAAAAAAAAAAAAAATCCCCCTTAACCCTTTCAGTATTCTAGGACGCATTTCTTTGGTTTTATTTCGACTATCATTAGACGATTAAATACAAGCTCAAGGGGGTAGTTGCTGTTTGTTTGGGGTAATTAATTTATTTATTCATTTATTTCTTAGTTTCCTCGCTAGACCTCTATCAAGCTTTGAAAAACACCCCCTAGACCACCCTTCAAGATAAATTTTTAAATTTTTCGAAAGAAAAATGTCACGGCCGGTTCCTCTTAAAATTTCAGGCTCAAGGACAAAATCGACACCTAAATGGCACAGGTCTTAAACTTGACAACGAAATGGGGTGAAAGGTGTTAAAATCTCCATGCTAATGAACCGGACGTCTTATAATCTCAAAGCAAATGGGGCTTAACACGAGGGAGAAAGGGGACCAGAAAAACTACCCATCTCCCCTTAACCCCTTCAGACTCATATGACGCAGAGGTTGCCAGATTAGCAATAAGAAATAGAGTTCTCTCACTCTTATAATTACCTCTCCAAAATTAGTTTTCCGCCCACAGCTAACTCAAAGACAACTGCAGAGGTTGAAGTAACTAAACTAAAGGTTTCTAAATACCCTTGATGGTAACAAAGGCTTTAAACTATCCCTAATAGGCTCAAAATCGCGTTATATGTCGGAGAGGGTTGAAATTGAATTTGGCAAGTCAGAGGGTTCATTAGGATAGCATTTACTCTTTGGATTTCTAGAGATACTTCCTATGCTGCATAAAATGGTCTACTATCTTTTCACACTAGTCTCTTCCGCTGAAGTGTTTGCGAATGTGTTTGTGTGAGCGTTTGAAGGGGATTGTGAAGCTCGTTTGCGAATTGTTTGTGTGAGCGTTTGAAGGGGATTGTGAAGCTCGTTTGCGGATTGTTTGTGTGAGCGTTTGAAGGGGATTGTGAAGCTCGTTTGCGAATTGTTTGTGTGAGCGTTTGAAGGGGATTGTGAAGCTCGTTTGAGGATTGTTTGTGTGAGCGTTTGAAGGGGATTGTGAAGCTCGTTTGAGGATTGTTTGCAAATGAATATGTTTTTGTTTGTTAGTGCATTTCTGTGCATCTTTAACCGCTTAAAACAATTATTAAATACATAATAGATACATAATTAAGTAAATAACAAAAAATAAACATATACCATAATTATGTCCAGAAAATACATAGCAAAAAAACATATATATATATATATATATATATATATATATATATATATATCCTATATATATATATATATATATATATATATATATATATATATATATATATTATATATACTGTATAATTATACAGTATATAATTACAATAAAAATAACAAAAATAATGTCTAGAAAATCCATAAATACAACATATATTAAATAAATCTAATAAAACTAAACAATCATATTGCCCAGAAAATCCATAAATAACAAAATATATTAACCAAACAAAATATATAATAATAATGTACATGACCTCCCGCCCCTGACCTTACTCTCCTTTATGGAGTGTATCACCAACATTGGATTGCATTGCATTGATTGTATTGTATTGTATTGATTGTATTGTATTGTATTGATTGTATTGTATTGATTGTATTGTAGTGCATTGTATTGTATTTATTGTATTGGATTGTATTGTATTGATTATATTGTATTGTATTGGATTGTATTGCATTGTATTGATTATATTGTATTGATTCTATTGTATTGATTGTATTGTATTGCATTGATTGTATTGTATTGTATTGTATTGATTGTATTGTATTGTATTGATTGTATTGTATTGTATTGTATTGAATTGCATTGATTGGATTGTATTGATTGTATTGGATTGTATTGTATTTATTATATTGTATTGTATTGGATTGTATTGATTGTATTGCATTGTATTGATTATATTGTATTGTATTGATTGTATTGTATTGCATTGATTGTATTGTATTGATTGTATTGTATTTATTATATTGTATTGGATTGTATTGATTGTATTGGATTGTATTGATTATATTGTATTGATTGTATTGTATTGTAATGTATTGATTGTATTGTATTGATTGTATTGGATTGATTATATTGTATTGTATTGTATTGTATTGATTGTATTGTATTGATTATATTGTATTGATTGTATTGTATTGATTGTATTGTAATGTATTGATTGTATTGTATTGATTGTATTGTATTGTATTGATTGTACCGGTATTGTATTGATTGTATTGATTGTATTTATTGTATTGTTTGTATTGATTGTATTGTATTGATTGTATTGTATTGGATTGTATTGTATTGATTGTATTGTATTGATTGTATTGTATTGTGTTGATTGTATTGATTGTATTGTATTGATTGTATTGTATTGATTGTATTGTATTGGATTGTATTGTATTGTATTGATTGTATTGTATTGTATTGTATTGATTGTATTGTATTGTATTGATTGTATTGTATTGATTGTATTGTATTGATTGTATTGGATTGATTGTATTGTATTGGATTGATTGTATTGTATTGTATTGTATTGTATCACCAACACATTCTGGTGTACTGAACTTGCGTAACTTTTATGAAATATATTATGGGGGCCCACCTCGGGTTTTTCTCTTTCTCTCCCTCTCTCTTTGGTTTGTATCCATTCAGCCCCATTCAGCCTACTGTTTTAAGACGATTACCCCTATCCAGGTGTCAATATTTTCCAGGCGAGAGGTAGCGAGCTATCATATATATTTGCTTGTTTTGACAGCAAGCTAAATCTGTACATTTTTCGATGGAAAAAATGTCTCCAGCGAAGCCGGATTTCTCCATACAATACTGGCTCGCTATCGCTCGCCAGAAAGAAAGAGACACCTGGATGGGGATAAACGTCTTAAAACAACTGGCTGAATGGGGCCGAATGGATACAAGCCAGGGAATGAGTGAAAAGGAAAGATAAAAAAAAAGCCGGTGAACCCCTTTATGAAATATATTTATACATGAAAGTGTGTGAGCCAGTGGGTTCTTTGGGGGGCCCCCGGGGGGTCCCTTTAAATATTGCGAGGTATTATAGCATACAAATTGCAGTTCAAAATGCATGTTGCAACATCTAAGCCGACCATTCATAGTGGATATGACGTGTGTTATTCACTCGCTTGCTTGTTCGTCAAGGGGAATCCACGCAATGCGAGCTAAGCTCATTATTATCGCGTCCTCAACTGGGAATGTATTGCGTGAAATGCATGTTAAGTGTTTATGTATCGTTGGAATGGCTGTGGATGTGTGTGTAGTCTGTATTTTAGCCAATTGGCGACATCTGGAAACGAAGGCTTAGGGTTAATCTGTACGGTACCATTCTCACTACGGTACCAGTCTCACCCGAAGGCTTAGGTTGACCAGTACGATACCAATCTCGCCTTGTAACCGATCACCAACCCCAGATGGGACGTCACAACTTCGTCCACTTATTCCAGGTTCCTATTTATACTGCTAGGTGAACAGAGGCTACACCGTTAGGAGACTTGCCCAAATGTCTCTTCCCCGCCCGGGTCTCGAACTCGGGACCTCCTGTTTGTGAGCCAGACGCGCTATCTGTTACGCCACGGGGAGGTGTGTGTGTGTGTGTGTGTGTGTGTGTGTGTGTGTGTGTGTGTGTGTGTGTGTGTGTGTGTGTGTGTGTGTGTGTGGTTTTCTGGTGGGTGGTGATAGTGACAATGACTGTGTGTGTTGGTGTGTGTGTGTGTGTGTGTGTGTGTAAGTAGGTTTAGAGATAGGCAGTACATCAGTGTCAGGGGATAATGGATTTAATGTACCGTAGAAAAGGAACTGCCCCAGAGTGTGTTAGTAACCCCCTCATTCATAATACACACACACACACACACACACACACACACACACACACACACACACACACACACACACATTAAAACGTGCAGTCTCTCTCAGGCACACACTCACACACAAACACACACACGCACATTAAAGCTTGCAGTCTCTCTCGCGCACACACACACACACACTCTTCGGTGATTGGATTGTTCGATACGCTTGGGTTGAGGTGTTAACTGTTGAAGATGTTTATCGCAAATGGGAAAATGATCTCAATACTATAATATAGCCTACCAACATTTCTTCCCTGAAAAAACTGTAGTCACTCACCAGTCTGACCTCCCTTGGATTAATTGAACTTCGAAACAAAGTTATTAGAGACATTAAAATGGCAAAACAGACTTTCTATCCCAACTAAATACAACACTTGAAACCCACAAACATTAGTGAATGGTTTAGCCGAATTCAGGAATTTTGTGGCCTTAATAACCGACCCTCTACCTTCCCGTGTGTCAACCATCTCACCAGTAATGAAGCAGCCGAGATAATAAATAATAATTTTGCCTCTATAATATTATGTCAACAACTTCCCAAGCTCTCTCATGACCAGCTCCCAGCATAACTCCCTGCCCCCTCCCCGCCACCTATCGTATTAGAGTACGAAGTTTGCCGTCGTTTACAGATTCTCAAACCTAAACGCTCCTCCACTCCACTCGATCTTCCTATCCGCTTATACAAAGAATTTGCTCCTGAACTTTCCTTACCTCTCACATCCATAATTAATGCTTTCTTACAACAATCCAAATGTCCTAAAGATTGGAAGCATTCCTACTGTATGTCACTCCAATCCCTAAATCTTCAAACCCTCAATCTCTTAATGAACTACGGCCCATAGCTATTACACCTATTCCTAGCCTTATTTGTGAAAGTTTTGTAGCTGAATTGGCTTACAAAGATATATACAATAAATTAGACTCGTGCCAGTATGGAAATACTAAATCCTCATCCACCTCACACTACCTCATCAGTTTTCTTGACTTCATTCATACAAATTTAGACCGCCGAAACAAGTCAGTAACAGCAGTATTCATAGATTTCAAAAAAGCCTTCGATAGTGAACCACACCATTATAATTAAGAAAGCACTTCAACTTGGCCTCAGGGAATGTGTTACCTCTTGGTTGGCAGATTTCCTCAACGACCGTCAACAATCCGTCCGCTTTCTAGGCAGTATCTCCAGTTCACAAACATTCACTTGCGGTTTGCCTCAAGGGACACGAATGGGGCCCCTCGGTTATTTAATACTCAGCAATAACGCCCTTCAAGACGCAGAACTCAAATGGAAATATGTTGACGATTCCACAATAGCCTCTTCCATCAGCAACGCTTCTCCAGACTACAGCACTCTCCAAGCCAACCTGGATGACCTACTGACCTGGACACAAGATAATGATGTCACTATTAACCTAAACAAAACACTTGTCATGAACTTCAATGGTGCTTCTAAACCCATCCCTCCACCCACCCTCAAGCTTGGCAATCACACCCTCGAGATAGTTCAGTCCACCAAATTACTTGGTGTTCTCCTTCAGCAAAAACTATTCTGGGATAAACATGTTAACACCATAGCTAGTGTTTCTTCTTATCGGCTACACATGTTACGCACCCTGAAACAACTAGGGGTTCCCAGAGATGACATGCTACTTTTATACAAATCTTTTATATTACCCAAACTCTGCTATGCTTCACCCGTTTGGTCATCCTCTCTCAACTTAACCCAAAGAAATAAATTAGAAAACATTCAGAAGAGAGCACTCAGAATAATGTTAGGGGCCAACTACACCACTTACCAAGATGCATGTAACCTAATTAACGTCCTCGCCATATCTAACCTCTACGAACAACACCTTCAGCAGTTTGCCAGCAAACTACTAAACAACCCCAGACACCGGCACCTACTACCGCCCGACGCCCCTCCTCCTCTACGCGCTGTTCGCCACTTCAACCGTATTGTCCCCATAAGAGCACCACGGACTAACCGCTACAAGAACAGCGCCATTCCTTCAATAATTAAGGTCTTAAACAATCAATAAATTATATACATATTTTTTAATTGTAAATTAGCCTGTTAGCTCCTGTGTCAATTTTAATTTTAATTTTAATTTTAACTATGTATCAATTTCCTTGTATATTTTCAGCCTTCGGGCTGCTTTTGTGAATAAACCGTTCATTATTATTATTATTATTATTATTATTATTATTATTATTATTATTACATTAAAGCGTGCAGTCTCCCTCAGGCAAACACTCACACACATACACAAACACACAGACGCACATTAAAGCTTGCAGTCTCTCTCTCGCGCACAGACACACACACTCACACACACACTTATTATTTTACAGACACACACACACTTCTGCACAAACACACACACAATCATTATATCTATCTATCAATCTATCTATTTACCTACCTACCTAATTATCTATCTATCTATCTATCTATTTAATTATCTACCCATCTGACTACCCTTCCACCAATCAGCCAATCGATGATCAATCAATCCATCAATCAATCAACAATCAACCAATCTACCTAACTACAGAGTTAACCATCAATCAATCAATCCATCTACCTACCTACTTATCTAACTATATATCAATCCACCAATCAGTCAATAAATCAATCCATCCATACATCAATCAATCAATCAATCACCCATCCATCAATCACTCATCCATCAATCAATCAATCAATCACCCATCCATCAATCAATCAATCCATTCATCCATCAATCAATCAATCACCCATCCATCAATCAATCAATCAATCCATCCATACATCAATCAATCAATCACCCATCCATCAATCAATCAATCACCCATCCATCAATCAATCAATCACCCATCCATCAATCAATCCATCCATCAATCAATCAATCACCCATCTATCAATCAATCACCCATCCATCAATCAATCAATCCATCCATCCATCAATCAATCAATCACCCATCCATCAATCACCCATCCATCAATCAATCACCCATCCATCAATCACCCATCCATCAATCAATCCATCCATACATCAATCAATCAATCACCCATCCATCCATCAATCAATCAATGCATTCATCCATCCATGACGCAGTGAATGCATGAATGAATGAATGAATCAGTCAATCAATCCCTCCATCTATCTATTGCCTGACGCCGTGATCCCCGATGGGGTGGCCACGAACGAAACGCCTTCATGCACCTCTGTCCCCTGTCAGTCGACGCCCCTCCTCCCAACCAGCACCGCCTTCGTTCATATATTTCTTCACTCCATCCTTCCACCTCTCTTTCGGTTTCCCTCTCCCTCTCTGTCCTTCCACCTCGCTCTCGTACACCCTCTTAGTCATTTTCTCGCTTTCCATACGTTCCATATGGCCGAACCATCTCAAGGTGTTCCTTTTCACACTTTCCAGCACATCTACCTCCACACCACACCTCCTTCTTACTTACTCATTCGTCTGTTTATCCCTCCATGTAACTCCGCACGCACTTCTCAAGTAACTCATTTCCACCCCTCTCACTCTTGGTCTGAGTTTCTCCACCAACGTCCATGCTTTGCTTCCGTAAGTCAGTGTCGGGATTGCCACACTGTCATGCAAGGACTTCTTCACTTCCATACTGACCACCCTATTTCTTGTTACTGCTTTCAGCATTCCTACAACCCTCTTCCCCTGTTGCACCCTCTCCCGCACTTCTTCATCCATACTCCCATCTTTACTCAGCACACTGCACAGATACTTAAATGAGCTGACAATCTCCATAGCCTGACCGTTCAACTTCACCTCACACTCTGTGGCTTCACCAATTTTGAAGACCATAACCTTGCTCTTCCCCGCATTTACCTTCAGATTCCGTTTTTCGCACACTGTTCCAAACATATTAACCAGACCCTGCTACTCCCATTCATTACCGCTCATCAGAACTGTATCATCTGCAAACAGCAGTACAGGTAGCTTCCACTCGTTTCCCTCCCTTATCAGCGATACACCAACATCCACTGCTCTTCCTTGTATTTCTTTCATGACTCCATCCATATATACAGTAAACAACCATGGGGACATCACACATCCCTGTTTCAACCTAACATTCAGATCAAAGAACTCGCTCTGCTCATTCTCCACACGTACTGCCGCCTTTGCACCCTCATACATGCTCTTCACTGCTTTCAGCAACTTGCCATCTACTCCGTATATTCTAAGTACTTTCCGCATACCTTCTCTATCCACTGAGTCATAGGCCTTCTCCATGTCCATAATGGCAACATACAGCTTTTGTTGCTTCTCCAGATATTTATCCACAACATATTTCAGGGTAAATATCTGATCTACACATCCTCTTCCATTCTTAAAACCACCCTGCTCGTCACCTATCCATCCCTCCATTAATCAAAGCCTCTCACCTGGAAGTTCCTAATATGGCCGGCTGGACACTGTGATGAACAGATGGACAAGGGGGACAAGGGGGGGGGGGGGGGGAGAGAGAGAGAGAGAGAGAGAGAGAGAGAGAGAGAGAGAGAGAGAGAGAGAGAGAGAGAGAGAGAGAGAGAGAGAGAGAGAGAGAGAGAGAGAGAGAGAGAGAGAGAGAGAGAGAGAGAGAGAGAGTATTTCCTCTGCTAGCGAGACGTGGGACAAAGTAAAATACGTTGTTCCATGTCTGTGCTGTTATACCCCTCCAGTATGTTGGAACATTCTATTAAGGGGAGATAATTATCCACTTAACATATATTTGTTTGGACCCCCTTCTTCCTCAGGTTTAACCCCATTGCTTTTAAGACGTGCGCCCCATTAGTTTGGCGACTTTAAGAACTTTCGCCTCATTGCCATCAATTTTAAGAACTTTCGTGCCATTTAGGTGTCGATTTATTTTGCTGGCGAGCTATAGCGAGAGTATTGAAACGGAACCGGCCGGGACATTTTCTTACCGAAAAATTTACAAATTTATCTTGAAGGTGGGTTTTGGGGGAGGGGGGGTTCTTAAGCTTGTTGGAGATCTAGGGAAAGAAACTAATAACAATGATAAAAATATATATAAATGAGCAAATAAATACGGCCATACCCCCTTAATTCACCTACGAGTTGGAACAGAACGGAATGATCAGGAATCGAACAGCATACGAGATAAAAGACAATACGAGAAGCGAAGAGTACAACCGAGTACAAAGGAAAATAAGCAACAACATAGCTATTGATCCTTGCAAGGCTGCTTGTAACTAAACTACCAATCCTATGTGAAAACAGGAGAGGATAGTACAGTATGAAGTGGTGCTATTCGTCTGTTTCGGCAGTTCATCGGGGGTTAAAACAGGAGAGGATAGTACAGTATGAAGTGGTGCTATTCGTCTGTTTCGGCAGTTCATCGGGGGTTAAAACAGGAGAGGATAGTACAGTATGAAGTGGTGGTATTCGTCTGTTTCGGCAGTTCATCGGGGGTTAAAACAGGAGAGGATAGTACAGTATGAAGTGGTGCTATTCGTCTGTTTCGGCAGTTCATCGGGGGTTAAAAGGGAGATAATTGTCTATGCGATGTTTGGAAGTTTGAACAGTACTGCACTCAATGGCGCTAATAGGTAGTTCATTCTAATTGGACAGAGAAGCATGACACTAAAACAAACTATATTACATGAATGTCTTTGTGTTTGGCGAAGAAACGGAATGGTGGATTAAAAACACTATCTGAGGAGGAGCACTTTATTGACAACGTTTCGCAGATATCTTCTTCAGGTCACTAACCTGATGAAGCTATCTGCCAAACGTTGTCAAGAAAGTGCTCCTCCTAAAATGGTGTTTTCAAGTACCGCTCAACAAACGGAATGGTGAATCATATAATAGGATAGAAGACAAGAGAAGAACCGAGAAGTGAAGAGAATGGACCAACAAGCATAAAACAAAAACAATAACAACGATGTATTATTAATGTGTTCGTGTCTCGGGCAGAAGTAGTCGAAGCCGGGCCTATTGAAAAATATGGAGGAGTCCCTTTGATAAATTGTGAGGGCCGGGGGAACTTGGTTGGGTCAGGGCTGTATCATTAATCAGTGTGTGTGTGGGTGGGTGTGTGTGTGTGTGTGTGTCACAGTGTGTGTGTGTGTGTGTGTATTTACTCTAGTTATATTTACTCTAGTTGTATTGCGGGAGTGAGCATGCTTGTTATTTCCCGCCTCCTATATGTGTAGGTGTATATGTATCGTTGGAATGGCTGTGGATGTGTGTGTAGTCTGTATTTTTAGCCAATTGGCGACATCGGGAACGAAGGCTTAGGGTGGATCTGTATGGTACCATTCTCACTATAGACGGTACCGCCTCGCCCGAAGGCTTAGGTAGCCATCAGCTTAGGTGAACCATATGATACCCATCTCGCCTTGTACCATTTTTGCCAACCCCAGATGGGACGTCACAACGTCGTCCACTTATTCCAGGTACCTATTTACAGCTAGGTGAACTGAGGCTAACACATGAAAGGAGACAAGCCCAATTTGTCTCCGCCCGGACGGGGATTGAACCCCCGACCCCTCGTGTGTGAGACGAGAGCTCTACCTACTAGGCTACGGGCTGTGTGTGTGTGTGTGTGAGAGAGAGAGAGAGAGAGTGACAGATAATATAATAATCATACACAATATTATCTATAAAATAAATAAATAAATAAATATATACAGTATATAATTATAATATATATATATATATATATATATATATATATATATAGAGAGAGAGAGAGAGAGAGAGAGAGAGAGACAAAGATAGACATATAGATAGATAGATAGAGTGGAAGTGAGAGAGAAAAAAAGAGAGAAAGAGAGAGAGAGAGAGATGAGCAATGCACTGGCCGTCAAGGAGATGAAGGATGATTAAAGAAGGGCCAGTTTATAATATACTAGTAGGGGTACCCGGCGTTGCCCGGGTAATACCACCACTACTACTACCATAATCACCATCATCAACCACTACTACCACAATCATCTCAATACTACTACTACCATAATCACCGGTCTCGACCTCCCTGTTCCTCATTAAACGGCGACCTCGATTTCGGCCGCTAAATGAGCTCCGAGTTTGGATCTGACCTCATCCGTACCCCCATTTTGGGGGGCTGCGAACAACTTTCGTTCCATACACCTTTTCGATCGGAGGCCTCCTTCTGCCCCAAACGGCCATTTTTGTTTTAAACCAAAAGCGATCGCGCCCATTTTCTCCGTCCCTTTCACCCTGGGGAATTCTATTTTTTCACTAAAACCTGCCTAGGGACCCCCTTACTATGCCTACCAAGTATGAACGCTCTAGCTTAAAAAATGTGGTCATGCATAAAGAACAGACACACACACAGACACAGACAATCGAAAATATTATATAGATTATGTTTCCCAGAGATAAACAGGCTACTTAAATATTGCAGTCTCACTTCGGCAGTTCAGTCTTAAATAAGTGGAAGACAAGGACAGCAAAGCAATAGGCTCTTTCTCCACCAACCTGGCACTTCCACGAATTTTGTGTCGGAATGAAATATAATAACAAAAAGGCCCCCCAGTAGAATGAAGAGTAAACTGGCCAACAATACAAACAAAAAGGCCTCCCAGTAGAATTAAGATAAACTGGCTAACAATACAAACAAAAAGGCCTCCCAGTAGAATGAAGAGTAAACTGGCTAACAATACAAACAAAAAGGCCTCCCAGTAGAATTAAGAGTAAACTGGCTAACAATACAAACAAAAAGGCCTCCCAGTAGAATGAAGAGTAAACTGGCTAACAATACAAACAAAAAGGCCTCCCAGTAGAATTAAGATAAACTGGCTAACAATACAAACAAAAAGGCCTCCCAGTAGAATGAAGAGTAAACTGGCTAACAATACAAACGAAAAGGCCTCCCAGTAGAATTAAGAGTAAACTGGCTAACAATACAAACAAAAAGGCCTCCCAGTAGAATTAAGAGTAAACTGGCTAACAATACAAACAAAAAGGGCTCCCAGTAGAATGAAGAGTAAACTGGCTAACAATACAAACAAAAAGGCCTCCCAGTAGAATTAAGAGTAAACTGGCTAACAATACAAACAAAAAGGCCTCCCAGTAGAATTAAGAGTAAACTGGCTAACAATACAAACAAAAAGGCCTCCCAGTAGAATGAAGAGTAAACTGGCTAACAATACAAACAAAAAGGCCTCCCAGTAGAATGAAGAGTAAACTGGCTAACAATACAAACAAAAAGGCCTCCCAGTAGAATGAAGAGTAAACTGGCTAACAATACAAACAAAAAGGCCTCCCAGTAGAATGAAGAGTAAACTGGCTAACAATACAAACAAAAAGGCCTCCCAGTAGAATGAAGAGTAAACTGGCTAACAATACAAACAAAAAGGCCTCCCAGTAGAATGAAGAGTAAACTGGCTAACAATACAAACAAAAAGGCCTCCCAGTAGAATGAAGAGTAAACTGGACTAACAATACAAACAAAAAGGCCTCCCAGTAGAATGAAGAGTAAACTGGCTAACAATACAAACAAAAAGGCCTCCCAGTAGAATGAAGAGTAAACTGGCTAACAATACAAACAAAAAGGCCTCCCAGTAGAATGAAGAGTAAACTGGCTAACAATACAAACAAAAAGGCCTCCCAGTAGAATTAAGAGTAAACTGGCTAACAATACAAACAAAAAGGCCTCCCAGTAGAATTAAGAGTAAACTGGCTAACAATACAAACAAAAAGGAGAGAGAGAGAAGGGGGGGGGGGGAAGGTATCATTAATCAAACAAGAGAGAGGGGGCATGGGAAATATAGGAGGCGGGTAGGTAGGTGGTAAAGGGAGAGTTTCTACAAATTGGAAAGAAATGGAGCGCCATATATATATATATATATATATATAGAGAGAGAGAGGTGGTACACGATTATATAAACGAGTCAGAACAAGAACAACAAAATATGAATAAATAAATATATAAAGATAATAATACAAATAAATAAATGTGTAAGAATTATTCATGAGATGCTTAAACTTGTTATGCCAACAGTAAGCCCACATCTTACGCATTACGTTGAAATGTTGTCGTCGTTGGCATTAAGGCAGTCTCAAACAAGCACTCGGAATATATTATAACTGACAAACATGCTAATGATGAAGGCCGAGTGAGTATATGTTAAGGGGAGATGGGTCTCTTTTATGGTCCCCCTTCTTCCTCATGTTTAGCCACATTAGTTTTTAGATTTTAAGACGACCGCCCCATTAGTTTGGCGATTTTATAACCATTCGTCCCATTTCTATATCAATATCAAGACCTTCGTGCCATTTAGGTGTCGATTTTTCCTGGCAAGCGATAGAGCCTGTAATTTTAAGAGAATCCGGCCTTTGGCTGGACACATTTTCCTATCGAAAATTGTACAAAATTATCTTGAACGAGGGTCTAGGGAGAGATTTTTTAAGTTTGATGAAAGTCTAGGAGGAAACTAAAAAAAATATTAATATATAAATAAATAGACCCAACAAAATAACCACTGTCCCCTTAACAAGAGGAAGACGAGGCCACTTAGCGAGCATATGTACAAAGGAGTAGTACAAAGGAAATCAAGCAACAACAGATCTAGTGACCCTTCTAGGTTGCTTGTCCTCCAAAACACTGAGGATCAAGTGTCCAAACAGTGGTTTAGAGTGGGTAAGGAAACATTGGAAAGGGAATTACTGCCCTGGAACTAATGTCCGTGGCAGGATTAGGAAGTTAGTAGGGGACAGATGGGTTAGTAACTGAGGGGGGGATAAAATAAAGTTATTCATTTACAAACGCAGTCAGTCGCGGGTTTGATGCGAGATATTTGTCTAGGCGGAGTTTAAATGAATCAACGGTGATGCAGTCTATAACGTTTCGGGGAAGCCCATTCCACAAGTTGACAACTCGATTGAAGAAGAAATTCTTAGATTCGTGCGAGTTAAAAGATTTACCAATAATTTTGCAACCGTTTCCCCGCGTGTAATTAGATTGGTCGATAGTGAAGTACTTACTACAGTTCATATTGTCGATGCCTTTGATGATTTTGAACACTTGAATTAAGTCACCTCTTAATCTGCGCTGGGTTAAAGGAAATAGATTTAATTCTCTAAGACGCACTTCGTATGGTTTGTTCTTTAGGCTAGGTATCATTTTGGTAACTCTACGTTGAACTCGTTCTAGCTTGTTTATATCTTTTTGGTAATAAGGGCACCAGGATTGAACGCAGTGAAGAGAGGAACACGACTCACACAGGCCACTTAGCGAGCATATATGAATAGAGGATGACGAGGCCACTTAGCGAGCATATGTGAAGAGAGGATGACGAGGCCACTTAGCGAGCATATTATGTGAAGAGAGGATGACGAGGCCACTTAGCGAGCATATGTGAAGAGAGGATGACGAGGCCACTTAGCGAGCATATGTGAAGAGAGGATGACGAGGCCACTTACCGAGCATATGTGAAGAGAGGTAGACGATGCCACTTAGCGAGCATATGTGAAGAGAGGATGACGAGGCCACTTAGCGAGCATATGTGAAGAGAGGTACACGAGGCCACTTAGTTAGCATAATGTAAAGAGAGGATGACGAGGCCACTTAGCGAGCATATGTGAAGAGAGGATGACGAGGCCACTTAGCGAGCATATGTGAAGAGAGGACGACGAGGTCACTTAGCGAGCATATCCGAAGAGAGGAGCACGAGGCCACTTAGCGAGCAGAAACCGGTGTCACACGAGCGGTTTTTCCGTCAATTTTTGATGAGCACGTACTTTCTCCTACTATTCATTGGTACGGTTGGCTAAATAAGTCGTGTCTCCGCTGTCATTACGTTTTTGCTCGCTGTGTGCTGTATTAGTGTCTGCCAGATGTTGAATAGGGTGTGTAAAGATAGGAACATGTTTGTATATCTCACTCGAAATGATGAATTAATGCTTAGATAGTGCTGATGCCAATTATTGATCGAAATATACTTGGTGCCGCGACATCACTTATTTGGGCAACTGTACGCGACCGTTCTAATATTCAGAAATGGGTTACATATCATACTCTCGCTTCCTTCCAGTCATTAAGGGTATTTTTTTTTTTAATTAATATTATTTTAGTTTCCTCCCTAGACCTCCATCAAGTTTAAACAATTCCCCAAAGACCCCCTTTGAGATCAGTTTGTGCATATTTCGGTAGCAAGATTCGTCCGGTTCCTCCTATATTGCAGGTTCGCTATCGCTGTCCAGAAATTAATCCACATGTAATATGGCACGAAAGGCCTTAAAATTGACAAAGAAATGGGGCGAAAGGTCTCAAAATAGCCAAACTAATAGGTTGAACGTCTTAAAATCTCAAATTTAATGGGGATAAACATGAAGCAGAAGGAATTCCAGGAAAAAAACCTTAAGGCACAGATGTCCGTGCACGAACGGTCAGAAATGGGTTGCATAATATAACCTCGCCTCCTGCCATGCATACACGCCCCCGCGGCGAAGAGACACATGCAATAACAAGCTTCTCACATGATGCAAATTAAGGCCACCCAGCATGCAAGCATAAGCAATAAGACGTGCAACAGACCCTGCAATGGTACCTGGACAGCTCAACCCCAACACTGCATCAGCTATATATACCCTGTTCCAAGTAAGGGGAGGAATAAGACGTGCAACAGACCCTGCAATGGTACCTGGACAACTCAACCCCAACACTGCACCAGCTATATATACCCTGTTCCAAGTAAGGGGAGGCAGTTGGTTTGTAGAGTCCTCCTCCTCCCTCATGTTTAGCCCTATTAGTTATGAGATTTCAAGACATTCGCCCCATTAGTTTGGCGATAGTCATACCTATTGCCCCATTTCGTTGCCAATATTAAGACCTTTCGTGCCATTTAGGGGTAGATTTATTTTCTGGCGAGCGATAGCTAGCCTGTATTTTAAGAGGAATCGGCCTTTGGCCGGGACGTTTTCTACTGAAAAATGTACAACATTTATATCGAAGGGGGGTCTTGTGGGTGTTTTTTTTAAAGTTTGATGGAGGTTTAGAGCGCAAACTAAACTCCCTCCTTAAACCATTGAGCCGAACCAGTAAATTATGCTGCACAATACCGTCTGAGCTCCCTTAAGTGAGTCAAAACTCTTGAACATTAACCACTGTAACTCACAAACCACTAGTAGAGTAATCCAGCTAAAAATGGTTAGTGCGCTGATTGTCGGTGTGAGTATCCTAGGTTCGAATCTCTGGAGTACCACATGTATGCATTAGTTTCATTGATTTTCGGTGTGAGTATCCTAGGTTCGAATCTTTGGAGTACCACATGTATTCATTAGTTTCATTGATTTCATTAATTACCGTAGATATATTTGCAAGTTAATTTGTGGGTTGGTGATAATATGAACTTGGGAAGGGTCAGCCAGGGAATAGGTGTGGAAATGTACAGCCCATTTGCTCTAGTTTTTTTTTAGTTACAGAGGTTAGGGTTCACGATCTCTGGCCTACCTATTTAGAACAGGGTATAGGATTTCAATCGTGTTCGAAACTATCCTGAACTGAAATTAAGCTTCTTATTAACCCCCTTCTGTACCGGCGACGTCCTATTCATTTTAATCTAACTATATTTAGACGATGTTTGTGCAGTTTAAGAAGGATCTGTGGTAGCAAAAATGGGTTAAGTGAAATAGTTTGAAACCTTTTTATTGCTGGATTCCCGTTTTAAACTGAATAACATTATCTAGCCAGAATACAGTTAAAAGGAGCGTCGCCGGTACAGAAGGGGTTAACACCTTCCTTAATAATTACACTCTGAAATATCGTTTGTACTGCCCAAGGCTTCATATTGGGCTAGGATTTGTGTCTTAGAGTGTACAATTCCTATATGTGTGCGAGAGTAGTACCCTGTAAAACTGAACACTCAATTGTAACACAAATGGTAAACAGAATACATACATATACTGTACATATACTGTACATACATTTTACTGTACATACATATACTGTACATACATATACTGTACATACATATACTGTACATACATATACTGTACATACATATACTGTACATACATATACTGTACATACATATACTGTACATACATATACTGTACATACATATACTGTACATACATATACTGTACATACATATACTGTACATACATATACTGTACATACATATACTGTACATACATATACTGTACATACATATACTGTACATACATATACTGTACATACATATACTGTACATACATATACTGTACATACATATACTGTACATACATATACTGTACATACATATACTGTACATACGCAGTGGTTTTAATGTATTCTGGCTAAGATTAGACGATTGTATTCAACTGTGTAGTAACATCTATAAATGAATGAAGTATACACTATCCCAACTACGCTCATATAACCTTTCTAAGCTGCATACATTCATCTAACCATGACTAAGTTAGTTAGTAAATCAAAATAGGACTTTAGAGGCTATCAACCCATGAGGATTATTAAGCCCACCTTAAAGTCAGGAAGAACGTGACCGGAGCTCCTGAGACACCCAAGTTTATACCCCCCAGGAATACCGGGGGTATAAACCCAGAGATTGTCCTGCTCAGGAACCCCAGACGTCTTCCGTAATCGCGGCCAGGACTACAGCCCCCTTTCGAGAACTCCAGTTCCTTCCTGCAAGACTAAGGCAATTCAAATGAGACGTGACCGGTACTTGAATGGTTAAAATGCCTCTTCATCCACAAATAGTGTGGTTTCAGGCATACGTCCTAAATGGCGGCATTCCAGGCGACCCTGTTATGGGCTACCTCTGGCGTTAAGTTCATTATACTGAGATCGGACGGAAGCACCTTATCCCACGTCTTTCTAGGTCTACCGCTATTTTGTTGTTTATCGTGTTATAATTTGAATAGACAAATAACAAAACCCGCTGTTTATGTGTACCTATATTGAGATCGGAGGTAATTATTTGATCCCACGTCCTTCTAGGTCTACCCCTATCATTTATTAATCGTTTTCTATTTTGAATAGACAAATCGAAGAACACTGTTTATGTGTACCATTTTTGTTAAGTGTTCAGATTTGTACAATGTAGCAGTAATGTATGTAATAGTTGCTCTTTGGTGGGGATGGACCTTCTAGTTTTGTTTAGTAGTAGTAGTAGTAGTAGTAGTAGTAGTAGTACAAGTCAACAAAGAACTCACAAGGATCTCTTCGTGGTCAGCATAATATGCGATGGGGGAGGGGGGGGAACTGGGATAAAAATAGAACATGAAAATACAAAATATATGTTCTAAAAGCTTGAACAAATAAGTGCTCGAAATGTTATGGAAAAAAATGATTTACACGCTAATTATACAAAACAGAGTTGTTATATACTAGGGGGTCTATAATACACATTACAGTTTTATACTGTAGTCCATTTAAACCAGTATATATAAACCCAATCAGAGCCAACTAAACCAATGTTAAAGTATAGTCCTAACCTAATTTAACCCTAGTAGGTCAGAGGGGGGTCTTTTTAGACCTCCCCTGCTTTGCTCAATCAGTTTGTAGATTTTAAGATGCTTCACTCCATACCCCATATTTTTTAACGATAATAAGACGTTTTACCCATTCAGGTGTCGACTTTCTTTGAGTGAGCGAAAGCGTACCTATTACTTGAAAGAAATCGGCCTTCGGCTGGGAAACTTTTCTATCGAAAAATGTACTAATTTAGCTTGAGGGGGATCTGCTCTGGGTGAAATTTGTTTAGTATGAAAGAAGTCTTGGAAGGCGTGTTTGTTAACTTAGGGGACAAACTAAAATACATTGATGACAAATGGAAGAAGCAAGCAAAATCCTCAATAATAATTAAACGAAATAACATAATAACCCACAGTACGTCGGACCAGATAGGGTTAATTATATACATCCTTCTTAAGCTGCGCAAGGTCTTCTAATTTTAGCAAGAATCAAAGGCAAAAATCTAGTTGTCCGGTCCCCCCCCCAAAAAAAAACAAAAGCCTCTCGTTGCTTTTCTCTTCTTTTCCGACAAATGGGCTCCCTGACGGCTGACTGACTCACAAACAGCTGGTGTTGGCGAGAGTTAGTAACCCCTTTTGTACCGGTGACGTCTTTAAAATTTAGTTCTAGCTATGTTTAGACGATGTTGTGCTGCGTAAGAAGGATCTGTGGTCGTAAAAAGGGTTAAGTGCGATATAGTTTGAAGCCTGTTAATTAATGGAAGCCCCTTTTAAACTGCATACAATCGTCTAATAGTAGCCAGAGTAAAGCTAAAAGGACGGCACCGGTACGGAAGGGGTTAAACACATTGGACTAGTGGTCATTTAAAACTCGCAATAGATACTTATCAGAATCGGTATCTAGATAGCATACGCTTAATAACTGAATCGTTCATAAACAAATAAATATATCAGATAGGTCAATTACATATTTAAATACATAACTTATACATCCATATATAAATGACTAAGCACAAAGGATAGAATATATACATAATTCATTCGAAAACTATGGAAACACTGAATCCCAGGATGCGAACGAATGCTTAACGTGAACGACTGAGATAATTCTACTTTGTGCGCTCGTAAACATTCGTGGACCTCTCGTTTTGTTTTGTATTAACCAACTATTAAGTTCATATCGATTGAAAGGTTATAGTTAAAATAGGACTTCAGAGGCTATCAACCCTACTGGATTATTAAGCCAGCACACTTAAAGTCAAGAATAACGTCAGGACTGGAGCCCCTTTTTGATAACTCTAATCCAATGATTGAAGGGTGTGGTATTAAATGCTCAATTACATTTACTATTTAATGTTTATATATCATCGTATCATCAAGTCAGCCTGAGTTAAAATTGAACAATAAAAAACGAAAGATATTTTCCAAGTGACTATGATCTTCACAGGACCGATTCATCTTCACATATCCCCAATCTCAGACAGAATAAAATACATAAAAGGCGAACAAATGTTGAAGTCAAAGATAATATTCGTTTGAAGGTCAGAATTCTTGATCCTCTAGGGCCCCTCAAAGGTCTCTATAGATAAAGGAGAGATTATTATAATGTTATATAATTATATCATTCTATTCGCGATTATTTGTCGGGGAAACTGTAATTAAAAGACGTAATAGACTGTAACAAAACGAACATATATCTAAATGTATTAATATTTAAATCCCGAGAAGGGGTGGCCAAAGTTAACTATCCTAATGTATGTAACTATATATAATCCCTTCATTATAAATAGACAAGAAATACCGTACATTTCCACACCCGTTCCCTGGTCGACTCTTTCCAAATGGTAAATACATTAGGTCGATTGTAGTCGTCGTTATTTTAGTTACAGAGGATAGATGTTAAGTGTTTTGGCCAACTTAGGATGAACAGACAATACTCGAATACAATGAAGTTTTTAGCTAACTCTTATACTGTTAAATACATTCTTAAAGCTTAGGAAATATATATATTTTAGTTAACCCCTTCTGTACCGGCAATGTCCTTTTAACTATATTCAGGCTCATCTTAGACGATTTTATTCAGTTTCAAAAGAGCCTCCAGCAATGATCAGGCTTCGAACTATCTCACTTACTCCATTTTTATACCACACATCCTTCTTAAACTGCACAAGATCCTCGAAATATATATAGCAAGAATGAAATGAAAAAGACGTCGCCGGTACAAAAGGAGTTAAAGGGCGGTGTTTCTCGCCTGTTGCACGCTGAGTCAGTATTTCCAGCACCAAGCGACCATCCATCTTATCCACACACACTCTCTCTCTCTCTCTCTCCCCCTTAAATCATTGCAAGGTTAACACGCGCTATATCATTAAGGGGAGATGGGTCGTTTTTCTCTCAGATCGCCAGTATGGCTTCCTTAAAGGTCGCTCTACTGGTGATCTTCTTTCATATCTTACTTACTCTTGGTCATCCTCCTTTCGGAACTTCGGTGAGACCTGTTCTATTTGCGCTGGAGATATCAAAGGCATTTGATAGAGTCTGGCACAAATCTATAATTTCTAAACTACCCTCTTTCGGTTTCTATCCCTCCACCTGTGCCTTTATCTCCAATATCCTTTCTGGCCGATCCATAGCTGCAGTTGTGGACAGCCATCGCTCACTTCGTCAACTTATCAACTCTGGTGTTCCTCAAGGTTCTGTCCTATCTCCAATTATCTATCTAATATTCATTAATGACCTTCTCAACTGTACCTCCAGTCCTATCCATTCATATGTTGATGACTTTACCTTACGCTATTCAACTAGTTTTTCGGAACCCCCCAGCAAGCAATCACTCAGAAAGTAACGTGATGATATCATAAAACACTTATCTTCTGACCTATCAACCATTTCCATTTGAGGCAGAGAGAATCTTGTTGCTTTCAATGCTTACAAAACCCAGTTTATCCATTCATCCACCCGTCAAGAAATCCCGAAGAACTATCCCTTATACTTCAACAATACAAAAATTAACCCTTCATCGTCTCTCAGTGTTCTCGGTGTCTCCTTTTCTTCTGATCTCACTTGGAAACACCTTATTACCACACTTGTTAAAACAGCTTCCCAGAAGCTGGGTGTGCTCAACCATTGTTGTTGTTGTTTTTTTGTTTTTTTGTTACCCCTGTGCAGCTTCTTGCTCTGTACAGAGGCACAGTGCGTCCTTGTATTAAGTATTGTTCACATGTGTGGGGAGGATCATCTCACGCAGCACTTCTTGACAAAGTAGAAAAGAAGCCTTTCGTCTCATTAACTCACGTCCACTCACCGACTCTCTGCAATCTCTCTCTCTTCGCTGCAATGTTGCATCTCTCTCACTATTCTACCGCTATTACAATAATCGGCGTTCCTCAGAGCTCTCTCAATGTATACCACCTCCTCTACGTGCAGTACGTACCACCACCACTACCTCACCACCAATCTCCACTACCACCACCAATAACACCACTACTAACCCCCCTCCCCCACCACCACTATAACTACCACTAACCCCCCTCCTCCCCAACCACCACCACCACCACCTCTACCCCCCCCCCCCCCCCCCCACCACCACCACCCATCTTCTCAACACTTCACTCCTAAGCTTTTCAATATATTATTTAAGGGGGTATGGTTGTTGTTTTCTGGACCCCCTTCTTACTCATGTTTAGCCCCATTAGTTTTCAGATTTTGAGACGCTCAGCCCATTAGTTTTATCCTATTTCTTCAGCGGTTTTATTTCTTGTGGTTCTCTCTCTCTCTCTCTCTCTCTTCAAAATTTAGCCCATTTCTTCAGCTAGTATATTTCTTGTACTGCTCGCTCACTCTCTCTCTCTCTCATCCTTCCTTCCTCCGTCCGTTCACAGCAGCCCTCAAACTTTCCTCCTACTCTTACACACTCACACTCTCTCTCACCCCCCCCCCCCGCTCTCGCTCTCTCTCACACATCCATCCTTCCTCCGTCCGTCCAGCAGCCCTCTAACTTTCCTCCTACTCTTACACACTCACTCTCTCTCTCTCTCTCTCTCTCTTCACCCCCCTCCCCCCCGCACCCCCCCCCCCCCCCGCTCTCGCTCTCTCTCACACACTCTCCCACACATCCATCCTTCCTCCGTCCGTCCAGCAGCCCTCTAACTTTCCTCCTACTCTTACACACACATACACTCACTCTCTCTTCACCCCCCCCCGCTCTCGCTCTCTCACACATCTCCAGCCTACTCTGTTCCGCAAGGATGGCACTCATCTAAACCCTGTAGGTTCAGCACGCATGGGTCGTCTCCTACACGAAGCAGTCCGCAGCCATGGATAAAAAAACGCCATCCGAGAAGAAGTAGCAGTGACATAAATCATCCAACGCCAAGTAAAAAAAAGAGGCAACCGAGGACCACCAGCGATAAGGACCGAAGACAGCGAGGACCGAGGACAGCCATGAACATAAATGTAGATCCGACAAGAACCAAAAATATTATTAAAGAGCGTTCTGTGAGTTCTAAAATAACAAATTTAAAGGTTTTCTATGCAAACGCTCGTAGCATACGCAATCAATTTTCAGATTTAGAGGAGCTAGTGTTTACAGAAAATTATGATGTGATTGGCATAACAGAATCTTGGCTCAATACAGAAGATAGAGACTTTTTAGCAGAGTATTCACTTCCCGGTTATGTAATGTTTGAGAAAAGCCGAATAAATCGAAATGGAGGTGGCGTTTTACTTTATATCAAAGAAAGTCTTAACTCTACCCTCTTGTCAAAACCTCAAATTGTGAACGTCGACACATCTTTTGTGCTAATAAAGAATAATAAAGGTACAAAAATAATACTTGCATTAATATACAGACCTCCAGTTCAATCAGTGCAAACTGACCGAGAAATTTACGAACAAATTGCAGATGAAAGTAACTCACAAGATACCGTAATTTTTGGCGACTTTAATTTACCTGTGACCAAGTGGGGCGATACTCTTACTTCACACTCCGGACATGACTTGTAGAACTTGCAAGAGAGTTCGCTTTATCAATTTGTTCAAACACTGACCCGTGGTAATAACATTCTTGACATTGTACTTGCAACAAAAGAAGAATTGATAGAGAATTTGAATGTTGGTGATGAATTCAGTAACAGCGACCATCGTACGATAACTTTCACTTTAAAGTTTACTAGTAACGAACCAAATAGTAGCATCGAAAAAGTCCCTAATTTCAAGAAAGCAAACTTCCATAAACTTAGAGCTATGTTTAAAGAAACTGACTGGAGCTTTTTAATTAACTATAACAACATAAATACATCTTGGAAGTTATTCGAAACCACTTACCTAAAAGCAGTGCAAGACTGCATACCATCGAAAATACGGCGTCCAGGCCATAATAATAAGCCCAAATGGTGGAATAAAGATATTTCAAACTGCCTGCTTGCTAAAAAATTTGCTAATGATAGATTAAAATCCTCACAAAATGACGAAGAACGGGTGAAATTTGTAGAGCTACGACGCAAAGCCAAAAAGTTAATTAAGCAAAGTAAAAAGACCTTAGAGTTACATATTGCGAATCAAAGTAAAACAAACCCGAAAGAATTCTATAGTTATATCAGAAAGAAAAAAGTAGTTACTTCAACTGTTGGACCATTAGTCGATGAAAATGGAGAATACACCAAAGACGAAGTACTAATGAGTAATGCCCTCAATACCTTCTTTGCATCAGTTTTTACAACAGAAGAGCTCAGTGATATCCCTACACCATCGCCGATTCAGATTGATAATTCAGACGTTCTAAGCAATATCACCGTTACAGAGAGAGAAGTATTGAATTGTTTAGATAAACTCAAGGTAAATAAAACGCCTGGACCTGATACAATCTAGCCTAGAGTTCTAAAGGAAGCTAAGGATGAGCTCTCCAAACCACTGACATTACTATTCAATAAATCCTTGCAGTCTGGAACTATGCCTGATCAGTGGAAACTAGCCAACGTAACACCGATATTCAAAAAAGGCAGTAAATCCCTACCCAGTAACTATCGTCCAATTAGCTTAACCTCAGTTGTATGTAAAATGCTAGAAACGGTCATACGAGACAGACTCGTAAATCACTTAGAGGAAAATAACATACTTAAAGATACTCAACACGGCTTTCGTAAAAAACGTTCCTGTTTAACAAACCTCTTAGACTTCTTCCACGATATCCTCAACCTCTACGATGAGAGTAAAGCTGTAGATATTATATACCTTGATTTTCAAAAGGCCTTTGACAAAGTTCCCCACAAACGTTTACTGCTTAAACTAAAAGCGCATGGAATACAAGACGGTGTGTTGAAATCGATAGAAAATTGGCTCAGCAACAGAAAGCAAAGAGTAGTCATAAACGGTAAGGCATCTAAATGGACCAATGTAAGTAGCGGGGTACCCCAGGGATCGGTACTAGGACCAATTATCTTTCTAATTTACATCAACGACATAGATGAGGGTCTCACCTGTACAATCTCAAAATTTGCTGACGATACAAAAATTGCAAATAGCGTACTCTCAAAAGAACAAGTTGACGATATGCAACACAATCTAGATAAATTGTCATGTTGGGCCCAAATTTGGCAAATGAGTTTCAATGCGGATAAATGTAAAGTACTACATATCGGATACCTAAATGAGAAAGCAAACTATTCGATGAATGGCACTCAGCTTAAGAATGTAAACAGAGAAACCGATCTGGGAGTAACAATATCGAGTAACCTAAAACCGAGTCAACAATGTTCAGAAGTTGTTAAGAAGGCAAACAAAATAATTGGCTTTATGGGCAGGTCATTTGAGCATAAATCCAAAGAAGTTATCCTAACCCTTTACAATTCCTTAGTCCGCCCTCTTCTGGAATACTGCGTTCAATCCTGGTGCCCTTATTACCAAAAAGATATAAACAAGCTAGAACGAGTTCAACGTAGAGTTACCAAAATTATACCTAGCCTAAAGAACACACCATACGAAGAGCGTCTTAGAGAATTAAATCTATTTCCTTTAACCCAGCGCAGATTAAGAGGTGACTTAATTCAAGTGTTCAAAATCATCAAAGGCATCGACAATATGAACTGTAGTAAGTACTTCATTATCGACCAATCTAATTACACGTGGGGAAACGGTTGCAAAATTATTGGTAAATCATTTAACTCGCACGAATCTAAGAATTTCTTCTTCAATCGAGTTGTCAACTTGTGGAATGGGCTTCCCCGAAACGTTATAGACTGCATCACCGTTGATTCATTTAAACTCCGCCTAGACAAATATCTCGCATCAAACCCGCGACTGACTGCGTTTGTAAATGAATAACTTTATTTTACCCCCCCCTCAGTTACTAACCCATCTTTCCTCTACTAACTTCCAAATCCTGCCACGGACATTAGTTCCAGGGCAGTAATTCCCTTACCCACTCTAAACCACTGTTTGGACACTTGATCCTCAGTGTTTTGGAGGAGAAGCAACCTAGAAGGGTCACTAGATCTGTTGTTGCTTGATTTCCTTTGTACTCCTCTGTACATCCATCCGTCCAGCAACCCTCTTACTTTCCTCCTTCACTTCTAAAGTTCCTGTGTTTGACTCGAACCAACCACCTTTTCTCTTTCTTCCTTTTCTCTTTCTTCCTTCCCTCCCTCCCTCCTTCCCTCCCTCCCTCCCTCTCTCCCTGCTATCTCTCTCTCTCTCTCAATCTACGTAGTACCTACCTATCTCTCTCTCTCCCTCCCTCCCTCACTCACTCTCTCAGTTTGTTACCTAGGTTTATCTTATATATACTATATTTGTCTGTCCATAAATTAATGTCTTCGTACATAAACCTACTCTCGTCATTTTCTCTCTTGTTTCCCATATCTTTATCTAACCATAAAATCTGCTATTGTTCTCAATCCCGCTCACTCACACTCACACACACACACACGCTTTCTCTCTCTCTCTCTCTCGCTCATTGACGAAAAAAAAACCTTGAGACGAATTGCCCTTACTCTCTTTAACTTCCTCTCTCCCATTATCTGCTTATTATCACTTTATCGTCTACTTCCTCTATTCCTTCACTATCACTATTCTCTTGTTATTCATTCATTGTCTTCTCCTCCCCCACACACTCTCTCACACACACACTCACTCTCACTCTCACACAAACACACTCACTCTCACACAAACACACTCACTCTCACACAAACACACTCTCTCACACAAACACACTCACTCTCACACAAACACATTCACTCTCACACAAACACACTCACTCTCACACACTCACTCTCACACAAACACATTCACTCTCACACAAACACACTCACTCTCACACAAAAACACTCACTCACACAAAAACACTCACTCTCACACAAAAACACTCACTCTCACACAAAAACACTCAATCTCACACAAACACACTCACTCTCACACAAACACACTCACTCTCACACAAAAACACTCACTCTCACACAAACACACTCACTCTCACACAAAAACACTCACTCTCACACAAAAACACTCACTCTCACACAAACACACTCACTCTCACACAAAAACACTCACTCTCACACAAAAACACTCACTCTCACACAAAAACACTCACTCACACAAAAACACTCACTCTCACACAAACACACTCACTCCCACACAAACACACTCACTCACACAAACACACTCACTCTCACACAAATACTCACTCTCACACAAAAACACTCCCTCTCACACAAAAACACTCAATCTCACACAAACACACTCACTCTCACACAAAAACACTCACTCTCACACAAAAACACTCACTCTCACACAAACACACTCACTGTCACACAAAAACACTCACTCTCACACAAACACACTCACTCTCACACAAACACACTCACTCACACAAACACACACTCACAAAAACACTCAATCTCACACAAACACACTCTCTCACACAAACACACTCACTCACACAAACACACTCACTCTCACACAAACACACTCACTCTCACACAAACACACTCACTCTCACACAAACACACTCACTCTCACACAAAAACACTCACTCTCACACAAACACACACTCACACAAACACACTCACGCAAACACTCACTCTCACACAAACACACTCACTCTCACACAAACACACACACACACACACACACACACTCTCACTCTCTCTTTCTACTGTCCCCTAGATTGGTTAATGAAGGACTTATCTTGAGACGAATGGACCTACTTTGTTTTACTATTGTCTTCTACCCATTTTCCCCAATATCTATCTATCTATCTCTCTCTCTCTCTCTCTCTCTTCCTGATCACTCCTTTTTTATATACTCTCAATACTCTTTTTTTCTTCCCCTCTCTCTCTCTCTCGCTCTCGCTCGCTCTCTCGCTCTCTCGCTCTCGCTCTCGGTCTCGCTCTCGCTCGCTCTCGCTCGCTCTCTCGCTCTCGCTCTCGCTCGCTCTCTCTCTCTCTCTCTCTCTGTCTTTCTCTCTCTCTCTCGCTCTCACTCTGTTTCTCACTAACACACACTCACTATCACACAAACACATTCACTCCCAGCATAATAGTCAGGTCAAAATACAGTTTAACCCCCCAAAAATTGCTACAAAAGGTTTCTCAACTGATTCTGGTAGGTTTTAGTGTACTTTTTAACATACTAAAAGTTTACCAAAGTAGGACCCCGGAAAAGTGTTTTTTTCAAGATGGCGTCCAAGATGGCCACCGAAACCTCTTAACCCGTGGAGCCCCGGCTAGTTTTGTAATGTTTGCGCACCAGAACCCGGCCGGTTTTCAAAAAAATGGTTTTATTCCAGAAACAATAGCGAATGGGTTAGGAATGAAGGAAAAACCACGAAAAACCGCTCAAAAAGCTTTAAAAATGGTCCTACAGAGCCCCCGAAAACGGATTTTAAGTAAAAATTGAAGGCAATTATCCCAAAAAAACAGGTTATTGCGCGCTCGCGCGCACGCACGTGGACCTTGAGAGTTTTCAACCATCGGCACGGTTGCGTGGGATACGTACACAGTTCCCATACAAATCTGAGCCCTCTTGAGTGGCTACACCTGAGGTTACGGTCGGCGCAATTAGGGTGACGCGTCAGGCGCGTCTCTGGGGCTGTGCGTTACATACATCGCCGACGCGTCAGACGCGTATCTGGGGCTGTACGGGTTAATGATCATAACTATGTAACTATCAACTCAAATTTGATGATCTTGGTGGCTATCCCTAGGTTTTTTGGGGCAAAGAACACATTAAGATCATAAAAAATGATGTTGGCCTATTATGTAACACAAAAATCCAATATGGCGTCAAAAATGGCCGCCAACACCTCCAAATGACCGCAAGTCCATAACTATTGACTCAAATTTGATGATCTTGATGTCTATCCCCAGGTTTTGGGGGGCAAGGAACACATTAAGACCATTAAAAATGAAAGTGGGCCATTATCTAACAAGTAAGTCCAATATGGTGTCCAACATGGCACTACCATGTGACCAACGTTTCAGTCTAATTTGATTAAACTTGGGTCTAGATCTATCCCCTGGTTTGGGGGGACAAGGAACATATTCTAACCATTTTTTATATCACATAGCTGAAAAAACTGGAAACTGGGTAAGTTAAGATTTTTGGTCTCTAAAGAGCACTGGTGGTCTAACTCGCGGCAGTGGGATGACTGAGGACATGCGAAACCTTTGGACCTTATCTGCACCTGTAACATCCGAGTACAAGAGTGCGATGCAGGATTTCACAAACCTAACCTATACTACAAGTCCGCAACACAAAGACTCAACTGAGGCGCGCATCAAAAGAGATGCATCTGATCTCGAGAAAATTCGGATAAAGCTTGCAGCCTGCTCACCCTTCACATCTGATCCTACTCTGAGAAACATTGTCAACGGGATAGTGGCTGGGCCAGATGTGAATGTACATGACTTTGAATCGGTGGGGAACAAGATCATTGAAGATATAATCGGAAAGTCGGCATTTACTTACAAATTCAAGCGGAAAGACAGATCCCAAACCCTTGGGAATATCTCTGCTGTGAAGATTGCTCCTGATCGTACCATTGATCCTGCCCTTCTGTTCCAGCGTTTCCTTGTGGTGTCAAGGTCAGATCTTTCCTTTGAAGAGGTTTTGACGTATGAACTAAGCCCCTACCCTCCAGCCCTCTTTGAGACCAGGAACATTCTTCGAAAAGCAGACAAACCTCAGCTTGCTCAGGCAATTCGAGACCATGCTGCGGACTTATCAAATGAGGCTGTGATGAACTCTATTCCTAAAACAGATTGTTACGTGCTTGATGGTGGCTCTTTGCTCCATCGTTTACCGTGGAAGAAAGGCGACTCATATAATGCAATAGCTGAGTCTTATGCAGACTTCACTGCGAGACATTACGGACAAGCGACAGTGGTGTTCGATGGCTATGGTGAAGGTCCCTCCATAAAAGACAACACACATCAGAGACGAGGAAAAAACCTGCACCCTATTGTTAGTTTCACTGCAGAAACAGAGTTTTCAGGCAAAAAGGAGGACTTTTTGTCTCGTGACAAAAACAAGGCAGACATGATTGCTCTCATCAGCACAGCACTAACTAAAAGGGGATGCCATGTCATTCAGTCACCAGGGGATGCAGACGTTGATATCGTTAAGGCAACTGTTGAACGATCCCGTCATTGCACCACAACGTTGGTCGGTGAGGATACAGATTTGCTGATCTTGCTCCTTCATTACTCCAGAACAGACAATGAGATCATCTACTTCCGTTCTGATGCAAACAAACAGTCAAAAGAACACAGAGTGTATAACATTAACCTGTTGAAAGAAACTTTAGGAGACGATGTGTGCAATGAGTTGCTCTTTGTACATGCCTACTCAGGCTGTGATTCAACTTCAAGGATTTTTGGCATCGGAAAAAAGTCAGCCTTCCGGAAATTAGTGAAATCTGATCCGGTCATGAAGTCCTGTGCTAGCGCATTCATCCTTCAAAACAAATCTCAAGAGGACATATCAGATCTTGGCAAAGACCTGATGGTTGATCTCTTTGGTGGCAAGTCTAATGATACACTATCATCACTCCGCCATATCATTTTCACCAAGAAAGTGGCAACTGCTCAAGCATTTGTCACTCCTGAACGGCTTCCCCCAACATCACCTGCAACAAGATTCCATAGCCAACGTGTGTACTTTCAAATTATGGTATGGATGGGGATGGCAAATGAAATGAACCCAACTGAATGGGGATGGAAACAGGAAAATGATCAGTTAATTCCAATTATGACCCAAAACAATGCTGCGCCTGACGAACTCTTGAAAATTATCCATTGCAACTGTTCGGGGGGATGCAAATCCTCTCGATGCAGCTGCAGACGCTATGGACTCCCCTACACTGCTGCATGTGGCCCTTGCCAAACTGAAAACTGTGACAATCCAAACAACACTCAAGAGGTCGATACTGAGGAGGAGGATGACACTCAAAACTGAACGCTCTGAAACTTATTCTATGGACAAAGGTGTTTGTGCATTAGGTGATAGTGGACAGCTGAAGGTCATGAATTCAATTTCATAATGATTCAACAGCTCAGTGATATCCAAAGTTGTCTTAATGTGTTCCTTGCCCCAAAAAACCTGGGGATAGACATCAAGATCATCAAATTTGAGTCAATAGTTATGGACTTGCGGTCATTTGGAGGTGTTGGTGGCCATTTTTGACGCCATATTGGATTTTTGTGTTACATAATAGGCCAACATCATTTTTTATGATCTTAATGTGTTCTTTGCCCCAAAAACCTAGGGATAGACACCAAGATCATCAAATTTGAGTTGATAGTTACATAGTTATGATCATTAAGAGGTTTCGGCGGCCATCTTGGACGCCATCTTGAAAAAAAAACTTTTCCGGGGGTCCTACTTTGGTAAACTTTTAGTATGTTATAAAGTACACTAAACCCTACCAGAATCAGTTGAGAAACCTTTTGTAGCAATTTTTGGGGGGTTGAGGGGGTATTTTCCATATATCGACCTGACTATAAACACACTCACTCTCATTGTCACACACACAAACACACTCACTATAACACAAACACACATTCTCTCACACACGCAGAGAAAAACACTCTCACTCTCACACACACACACTTTACTGTCCCCTAGAGAGTAGTTAAGGGGAGATTTCCACCTGGAGGATTTTTTCTGAATCTCTTTCTCCCTCATGTTTAGCCCCATTGATTGTGAGATTTAAAGACGCTTGCCCCATTAGTTTGGCGATTTTAAGAACCCTCGCCCCATTTCTGTCAATTTTAAGACCATTCGTGCCATTTAGGTGTCGATTCAACTAAAAACCTCCCCTTAATTAAGAGCAACCAACTAGAGACGAATGGACCTACTCTCTTTAACTTCCTCTCTCTCACTTCCTTCCTTTTATTTCATTATCTCTCTTTCTCTTCTTACTCACCACCTCCTCCTCCTCCTCCTCCTCCTCCTCCTCCTCTTCTTCCTTTTTGTTTATGGTCTCTTCCCCAATCTCTCTCTCTCTCTCTCTAAGACACTTAACTCTCACTCACGTACACACACACTCTCTCTCTCTCTCTCTCTCTCTCTCTACTGTTCCCTAGAGTAGTTAATGAAGAGCAACCAATTTGAGACGAATGGACCTATTCTCTTTTACTTCATCTCTACCTCTCCCTCTGTTCTTGATCACTCCTTTTGTATATCCTCTCAATACTCTCTCTCTCTCTCTCTTTTCATCATCATCATCATTGTTGTCATCCTCATACTCTTTGTTGTTATTCATGTCTCCCTATCTCCCCCCCCCCCCTCTCTCTCTCTATCTCTCTCTCTCCACTGTCCCTTAAGAGTGGTCATTGAGGGACAACCATCTTGAGACGAATGGACCTACTCACTTTTACTTCATCCCTCTCCATTCCCATTATCATCTCCTCTTCCTCCTCCTCCGCAGACTCAGATGACGAAGAGGAAATAGAAGAAGTCCGGCTCGTGGGAGACTCGATGATACGTGGTCAGCTCACAGAGTTTTGCGCCAGGGCACCTAAGACCAGGAAGCGTTTTTGTATCCCTGGTGGTGGTGTGGATGACGTAGTTGCAGCAGTTGACGAAGTATCAAAGCTGGCCCCAGCTAATACAATGTACGTCATCCACGTTGGATCCAACGATGTACAGCGAACCCGGTCGGAAGATTTGCTTTTAAAGTACCAGCAGCTGATCAAGTCGTTTAAGGAGAAGTCATCAAGGATCATCGTCTCAGGAATCGTCCCCCGGCTCGGTGTAGAGAGCCGATTTTACAACATAGCCACCAGCACAAATCGTTGTCTAGCAAACCTCTGCAGGAAGGAGAACGTGGGATTCGTCAACACCTGGGACAATTTCTACTACGATGACTATTTGTTTTCGGACGATGGAGTTCATCTGAACCAGGTGGGAGCAGCGCGTTTTGGGCGTCTTCTCAACGATGCGGTGAAGGATTTTCGGAGAAGAAATCGACTCAGCACAGGACAACCAGGAAGGAGGACCGAAGACAGCGAGGACGGCAATCTACAAAGGAATTAAATACTAATCCGTCAAGAACCGCGAATTTGGATAAAGCTCCACCAACACGACCCAAATTCAAAACCGTCAGGGATAACGACCGAGGACCGAGGACAGCCATGAATGTAAATGTAGATCCGACCAGAACCAATAATTTGAATAAAGACCGTTCCTTGAATCCCAAATCCAAAACTTTAAATGTTTTCTATGCAAACGCTCGTAGCATACGCAATAAATTTTCAGATTTAGAGGAACTAGTGTTTACAGAAAATTATGATGTGATTGGCATAACAGAATCTTGGCTCAATACACAAGATAGAGACTTTTTAGCAGAGTATTCACTTCCCGGTTATGTAATGTTTGAGAACAGCCGAATAAATAAAAATGGAGGTGGCGTTTTATTTTATATCAAAGAAAGTCTTAACCCGACCCTCGTGTCAAAACCTCAAATTGTGAACGTCGACACATCTTTTGTGCTAATAAAGAATAATAAAGGTACAAAATAATACTTGCGTTAATATACAGACCTCCAGCTCAATCAGTGCAAACTGACCGAGAAATTTACGAACAAATTGCAGATGTAAGTATCTCACAAGATACCGTAATTTTTGGCGACTTTAATTTACCTGTGACCAAGTGGGGCGATACTCTTACTTCACACTCCGGACATGACTTGTATACGAACTTGCAAGAGAGTTCGCTTTATCAATTTGTTCGAATGCCGACCCGTGGTAATAACGTTCTTGACATTGTACTTGCAACAAAAGAAGAATTGATAGAGAATTTGAATGTTGGTGATGAATTCAGTAACAGCGACCATCGTACGATAACTTTCACTTTAAAGTTTAATAGTAGCATCGAAAAAGTTCCTAATTTCAAGAAAGCAAACTTCCATAAACTTAGAGCTATGTTTAAAGAAACTGACTGGAGCTTTTTAATTAACAATAACGACATAAATACATCTTGGAAGTTATTCGAAACCACTTACCTAAAAGCAGTGCAAGACTGCATACCATCGAAAATACGGCGTCCAGGCCAAAATAATAAGCCCAAATGGTGGAATAAAGATATTTCAAACTGCCTGCTTGCTAAAAAATTTGCTAATGATAGATTAAAATCCTCACAAAATGACGAAGAACGGGTGAAATTTGTAGAGCTACGACGCAAAGCCAAAAAGTTAATTAAGCAAAGTAAAAAGACCTTAGAGTTACATATTGCGAATCAAAGTAAAACAAACCCGAAAGAATTCTATAGTTATATCAGAAAGAAAAAATTAGTTACTTCAACTGTTGGAACGTTAGTCGATGAAAAAGGAGAATACACCAAAGACGAAGTACAAATGAGTAATGCCCTCAATACCTTCTTTGCATCAGTTTTTACAACAGAAGACCTCAGTGATATCCCTACACCATCGCCGATTCAGATTGATAATTCAGATGTTCTAAGCAATATCACCGTTACAGAGAGAGAAGTATTGAATTGTTTAGATAAACTCAAGGTAAATAAAACGCCAGGACCTGATACAATCTCGCCTAGAGTTCTAAAGGAAGCTAAGAATGAGCTCTCCAAACCACTGACATTACTATTCAATAAATCCTTGCAGTCTGGAACTATGCCTGATCAGTGGAAGCTAGCCAACGTAACACCGATATTCAAAAAGGCAGCAAATCCCTACCCAGTAACTATCGTCCCATTAGCTTAACCTCAGTTGTATGTAAAATGCTAGAAACGGTCATACGAGACAGACTCGTAAATCACTTAGAGGAAAATAACATACTTAAAGATACTCAACACGGCTTTCGTAAAAAACGTTCCTGTTTAACAAACCTCTTAGACTTCTTCCACGATATCCTCAACCTCTACGATGAGAGTAAAGCTGTAGATATTATATACCTTGATTTTCAAAGGCCTTTGACAAAGTTCCCCACAAACGTTTACTGCTAAAACTAAAAGCGCATGGAATACAAGACGGTGTGTTGAAATGGATAGAAAATTGGCTCAGCAACAGAAAGCAAAGGGTAGTCATAACGGTAAGGCATCTAAATGGACCAATGTAAGTAGCGGGGTACCCCAGGGATCGGTACTAGGACCAATTCTCTTTCTAATTTACATCAACGACATAGATGAGGGTCTCACCTGCACAATCTCAAAATTTGCTGACGATACAAAAATTGCAAATAGCGTACTCTCAAAAGAACAAGTTGACGATATGCAACACAATCTAGATAAATTGTCATGTTGGGCCCAAATTTGGCAAATGAGTTTCAATGCGGATAAATGTAAAGTACTACATGTCGGATACCTAAATGAGAAAGCAAACTATTCGATGAATGGCACTCAGCTTAAGAATGTAAACAGAGAAACTGATCTGGGAGTAACAATATCGAGTAACCTAAAACCGAGTCAACAATGTTCAGAAGTTGTTAAGAAGGCAAACAAAATAATTGGCTTTATAGGCAGGTCATTTGAGCATAAATCCAAAGAAGTTATCCTAACCCTTTACAATTCATTAGTCCGCCCTCTTCTGGAATACTGCGTTCAATCCTGGTGCCCTTATTACCAAAAAGATATAAACAAGCTAGAACGAGTTCAACGTAGAGTTACCAAAATGATACCTAGCCTAAAGAACAAACCATACGAAGAGCGTCTTAGAGAATTAAATCTATTTCCTTTAACCCAGCGCAGATTAAGAGGCGACTTAATTCAAGTGTTCAAAATCATCAAAGGCATCGACAATATGAACTGTAGTAAGTACTTCACTATCGACCAATCTAATTACACGCGGGGAAACGGTTGCAAAATTATTGGTAAATCTTTTAACTCGCACGAATCTAAGAATTTCTTCTTCAATCGAGTTGTCAACTTGTGGAATGGGCTTCCCCGAGACGTTATAGACTGCAGCACCGTTGATTCATTTAAATTCCGCCTAGACAAATATCTCGCATCAAACCCGCGACTGACTGCGTTTGTAAATGAATAACTTTATCCTCCCCTCAGTTACTAACCCATATGTCCCCTACTAACTTCCTAGTCCTGCCACGTTAGTGGCAGGGCAGTAGTTCCCTTTCCAATGTTCCCTTACCCACTCTAAACCACTGTTTGGTCACTTGATCCTCAGTGTTTTGGAGGACAAGCAACCTAGAAGGGTCACTAGACCTGTTGTTGCTTGATTTCCTTTGTACTCCTTTGTACTCCTCCTCCTCCTCCTCCTCCTCCTCCTCTTCTTCTTCTTCTTCTTTTCCTTCTCCTTTTTTTGTTCCTCTTCTTCTTTTTCTTCTTCTTCTCTGTCTTGTTATTTTTGTCTTTACATCTTTATACTTTCATATGTTGCGCTTCTTTACACGGTACGCTCATATTTGGAATACTATCTCGGTGGTATAATGGTTAAGGCGTGTAAGATCTGTATGTGGTGTCCTGGGTTCGAATCACCGGAGGATCATATGCTTTCATATTGGGAATTATTGGTGCTAAGAACGATATTAGTTAAAATTCTATATATTTACTTATAAAACAGCTTTTGTCACTTTAACCGATTTATCTGAGCTCAGTGAAATCGCGTTATGCTTGCCAGAAAAGGTATATAACGTTAACTATCCTATTTGTCCATACTATATTATTGTCCAGTCCATTTTCTTTTCTGTCTTTGGGAAACATTTTGTTTGCACCCTGAACTAAATAAAAATCGTCTAATGTTAGCCAGAAAAATATGTATGTACTGTATATCCTATATTTATATGCTCTAATAAAGTCCAGTGCAAATATTTCTGTCCTTGGGTAATAATATGTTAAGTTTAATCCATGACTGTTTTATATTTGAACTCGGTAAAACCATCAAGTGTTAACCAAAAATATATAAATAAATTACATATTTGTCCAGCTCTACTAATGTTCCGTCTATGTTTTGGTTGTATTATTTTATCTTTCCTTTTTTTTTTTTTGGGGGGGGGGAGGAGGGGTAGGGGGCATGTGGGGAGTGATATGTCACTTTTAGCCTGGGACTGATTCATCTAACTAAGCCCCCCCTCCCCCCTCCCCCCACCCTTTCCCAGAATTTCCTTCCCTGTCCAAAAATTCCCTACTTTGTTATTTTCCCTCAAGATATATTAACCTCTTGACACACTCGAGAAGTAGGTTTATAATTTGTATTTATCATTATTATTATTATTATTATTATTATTATTATTACCGCTATTTGGTCCGAGGGGGGTGATGGGGTGAGAGGGGGGGGGGGGGGGGCTGTTTTAGTGCATTACAGTAGTTTGGGATTGTTAAAAGCTCAGAAATATAATTATCTTAACTCATTCAGTACCGGGGACGTCCTTTTCATTACATTCTGGCAACTACTATGCTATCCTATGCAGCTTAGTGAGGACGTCTACCCATGACAAGGTTACAGGCTATTTAAATAAATCCTTTTAGATACCATATATCCTCCTAAGTTTCAAGAAATCGTCTAAATGTTGCGGAAAGTAATTAACTGAAATGGTTAATCTCATAATTACCTCTCCAAAATTAGTGATCTGCCCACAGCTCACTCAAAGACAACTGCAGAGGTTGAAGTAAATAAACTAAAAGTTTCTAAACACCTCTGATGGTCACAAAGGCTTTTAAGTATACCAGAAAGGTCGCAAATCGCGTCCTTGTGCGCGAAAGGGTTAAGACGTTTCACTCCATTCGTATAGAAATGCTAAGACACTATCTCACCTTTCTCCCAATATATTTTCCTCTCACTTCTATCACTCTTTCTCAATCTCCCTATTTCTCTCTCTCACTCACTCTCACTCTCTCCCTCTCTCTATTTATCTCTCTCCTCATACCACTTCTCTTTACCATTCTCTCCTTCTCTCTCTGCAACTCTTTTCTCTCTCACACGTCTCCATCTTCTCCACCACCTCCCCCCTCTCTCTCTCTCCTCACATCAAATCCCCCTCTCTCTCTCACTTCTCCCTCCATCCTCCCACCCCCACCCCCCCCACAATGAGAGATTGATGAACCCTCCTCCCCTTCAACCCTGCCTTCTGCCACTACTTGTTATCGAGGCTTGACACGCGGGAATTGGCTTTTAGGGGGTATTTGATCGTTGTTGGAGGTATGTGAATGCTTTTTGGGGGTATTTGAACGCTTTTGGGGGTATTTGAACGTTTTTTGGGGATATTTGAACGCTTTTGGGGGTATTAGAATGCTTTTTGGGGGTATTTAAACGCTTTTGGGGGCATTAGAATGCTTTTTGGGGGTATTTGAACGCTGTTGGGGTATTTGAATGTTTTTCGGGGGTATTTGAACGTTTTGGGGGTTATTTGAACGCTTTAAGGAGTATTTGAACGCTTTTTGGGGGTTTGAACGCTTTTGGGGGTATTTGAACGCTTTTGGGGATATTTGAACGCTTTTGGGGGGTATTTTAATGCTTTTAGGTGGTATTTGAACGTGTTTAGGTGGTATTTGAACGTTTTGGGGGTTATTTGAACGCTTTAGGAGGTATATGAACGCTTTTTGGGGGTGTTTGAACGCTTTTAGGGGTGTTTGAACCTTTCTATGGGGTTTTGATCTGATTTTACCCTGTTTTGGGCGTTTTTAGAGATATTCTGTACCTAGATTTTGCCTTGTTTTCGTTGATTTAACCCTAATTTTGACGTTTCTCGAGCTGTTTTCATCTATATTTGGCTTTATTTTCTGATTTTTATCTGTTTTCGGCTTTTTTTTTAGCAATTTTGAATCGATATTTTACCTCGTTTACGTATATTTGGCCGTGTTTTGGGCGTTTTAGAACTATTTTTACTTATATTTTGCCTATTTACCGTTGATTTTGCGTTGTTTTTCTTGGCATTTTTCGAGCTATTCTTCACCTAGATTTTGCCTCGTTTGTGTTGTCTTCGACATTTGTAGTTGTTGTCTTTTTTCCTTTTGTTTTTTACCATGTTTTCGGCGTTTTTTCGAGCTATTGTTTACTTATATATCAACTAATTTTCGCTGATTTTGCCAGTTTTTCGGTGCCTTTTTCGCTATTTTTCACTTATATTTTGATCGATGATGTTGCCATGTTTTCGGCGTTTTCCGACCTATTTTGCCCATTTTTTGTGGCCATATTTTCGACAAGTTTTCGGTGGTTTTTCGAGCTATTTTTCACCTATATGTTGCCTCATTTTCGCTGATTTCAACTTTATTCCACGTTTTTTCTAGCCTTACCGTTGTATTTTCTCATAATAACCCACAAGACGTCGTACCAGGTAGTGTTAAACCCTTTCTATACCGGTGACTTCCTTTTCATTATATTCTGGCAATTATTAGACAATTTTATTAGTTTAGGAAAGACCTCTAGCAATTATAAGGCTTCGAACTGTCCTAAGCAACCCCTTTAACTACCACAGATCTTTCCTAAGCTGCATAAAATCGTCAAAATGTAGCTAGACTAAAACATAACAGACGTCGCTGGTACAGAAAGGGTTAAGCTTCCCATCACCCTCCTCACCCTTCTCCAATGTGTCCTTACTAACAGCTTTAAGGGAAGATGGGCCGTTTTTCTAGACCCCCTTCTCCCTTATGTTTAGCCCCATTAGTTTTCAGATTTTAAGATGCTTACCCCATTAGTTTGTCGATTTTAAGGCCTTTCGCCTAATTTCTTTGTCAATATGAAGACCTCTCGTGCTATTTAAGTGTATTTTTTTACCTGGCGAATGATAGTGAGCCTGAAATTTGGGAAGAACCGACCTTTGGCCGGGACATCTATACCGAAATATATACAAATTAATCTAAAAGGGGGATATAATAGACGTGTACATCTCAAAAGGCTGCAGATTATCTCAATTACTCCTTTTAGCTACCATAAATCTTTCACGAGCTTCAAAAAGGATTGATTAAATTTGGGGATATCTCCCTACACTCATTCACAAATTGCCCACTAACGAAGATTTTCCATACTTCCTATACTGTAAATTTACGTGTTCAAATGCAACAACAATATACCCATACAAGGTGTGTCAATCCTTTACGAGTGGTAGTTTGCACACATAAACAATACAAAACACTCATGTATATAATTTACGAGTGGTAGTTTGCACACATAATTTTGGTTACATTTGGCCCTTTGAGGATTATGACGCATTTTGATCATTTATTCTGGCGATCATTAGGCGATTTCACACAGCATAGCAAGGATCTGTGGGGAATATAGGGCGTTTGACTTCTACATACCCTGGCTAAGCTGAATAAAATCGTCCAATAATAGCCACAAAACGGAAAACAATAATTGCGTAATCGGATCTTGAAAGTGTTAAACACAATTTTTAGGGTGTACTAATAACTTCCTATCTAGGCTACGGGTATACTGCATAATGGTTCTAGTTCATCTGACTATGTATAATGGTCACTGCAACTATATATTCTGATGGGGGACTAGTTGCTAAATAAAGACCATGAAACTCTGACTGGTACAGATGAAGATATTGAGGGTAGAAGCCTTTACAACGGCACCTAATCTAACAGTAGTACCTTATATGATGGGATTTCAAGCACTTATACAATTTGGATGTGCTAATGAAGTAATGTAGGAGGCACTAATGGGAAATATATAGAGGTATTATTAAGTTTCATATAACATTTACGGTAATCGGGGTACATTTCTACATAGGAGGGTTGGGTTTAGACAATGGAAGGTGTTATATGGATGGCGTTGTTAATTGGATTGAGTATATGAATGGATAAATTTGATTATTGGGTGGAACTAGGGTACAATGTGTGTGTGTGTGTGTGTGTGTGTGTGTGTTTTGTGTGGGTGTGTGTGTCTTATACGTGTCATGTGTGTTTTCACATGTACACCTTTATGCTCATTTGTGTAAGTGCATGTTGGTCATGTGTGTATGTTGGTCCTGTGTGTGTGTGTTTGTGTTGTGTGTGTGTGTATGTGTGTATTATATGTGTCATGGGTGTTTTCACATGTACACCTTTAACATCATGTGTGTAAGTGTATGTTGGTTGTGTGTGTGTGCGCGTGCGTTTGTGTCGTGTACTGTATGTACTTACTCTAGTTGTATTGCGGGAGTGAGCATGCTCGTTATTTCCCGCCTCCTATATGTGTAGGTGTTATATGTATCGTTGGAATGGCTGTGGATGTGTGTGTAGTCTGTATTTTTAGCCAATTGGCGACATCGGAAACGAAGGCTTAGGGTGGATCTGTATGGTACCATTCTCACTATAGACGGTACCGTCTCGCCCGAAGGATATTAGGTAGCATCAGCTTGGTGAAACATGATACCATCTCGCCTTGTACCATTTTTGCCAACCCCAGATGGGACGTCACAACGTCGTCCACTTATTCCAGGTACCTATTTACAGCTAGGTGAACTGAGGCTAACACATGAAAGGAGACAAGCCCAATTTGTGTGCCCAATGTGTGTGTGTATTCATGTACGTATCTCCGTGTCTGTGTGTATGTGAAGGTCAAAAACTTACGCACACACACCTGGTCCTCCTGCCGCGCGCCCTATGTGTGGAGTGTCGCAGGGAGTGTTGTTTCCGCGTCTGTCTGTAACACATACCTGTTTACACACCTGTCACAACCACTATAAACACACCTGTAACCCTTTCTATACCTTCTAACACTTTATGGCCACAATCTACCATGCCACACAAGTAAATCTACGTAGCTCATTTGTATCTGAAGCATTTGTACTCTTAAACACACTTCTTTATTAAACCTATATCTAAAACATTTGTACTCTCTCTCCAATGTACATCTTTACTAAACCTATATCTAAAACATTTGTACTCTTTCTTCAAAGTACACCTTTTATAATACATTTGTACTCTCTCTCCAATGTACATCTTTCATAAACCTATTTCTGAAGCATTTGTACTCTCTTCAACGTACATCTTTACTAAACCTATATCTAAAACATTTGTACTCTCTCTCCAATGTACATCTTTCATAAACCTTTATCTAAAACATTTGTACTCTCTCTTCAATGTACATCTTTCATAAACCTATTTCTGAAGCATTTGTACTCTCTTCAATGTACATCTTTCATAAACCTTTATCTAAAACATTTGTACTCTCTCTCCAATGTACATCTTTCATAAACCTATTTCTGAAGCATTTGTACTCTCTTCAACGTACATCTTTACTAAACCTATATCTAAAACATTTGTACTCTCTCTCCAATGTACATCTTTCATAAACCTATATCTAAAACATTTGTACTCTCTTCAATGTACATCTTTCATAAACCTATTTCTGAAGCATTTGTACTCTCTTCAATGTACATCTTTCATAAACCTATTTCTGAAGCATTTGTACTCTCTCTCCAATGGAAATCTTTCATAAACCTATTTATGAAGCATTTGTACTCTCTTCAAAGTACATCTTTACTAAACAATATCTAAAACATTTGTACTCTCTCTCCAATGTACATCTTTCATAAACCTTTATCTAAAACATTTGTACTCTCTCTCCAATGTACTTTTTTACTAAACCTTTATCTAAAACATTTGTACTCTCTCTTCAATGTACATCTTTCATAAACCTTTATCTAAAACATTTGTACTCTCTCTTCAACGTACATCTTTACTAAACCTATATCTAAAACATTTGTACTCTCTCTCTCTCTTAAACACATATCTTTCATAAACCTATATCTAAAATAGTTGTACTCTTCAACATGCACTATTCATAATCCTGTCACTTTCTGTCTACCTTCCCAAAACCCGTCACTCCCTGTCCGTCACATCCGTTTCCCTTGGTTCGAAAGCACTTAAGCCTGTCAAAACTTCCGTCTATAACTGGCAATCCACATCTACCCGTCTCTCATTCACACCTTAAGGGGAGATTTCCACCTGGAGGATTTTTTCTGGGAGCCCCCTCTCCCTCATGTTTAGCCACATTGCTATTGAGATTTTATGACGTTTGGCCCATTAGCTTGGCGATTTTAAGACCCTTGCCCCATTTCTGTGTCAATATTAACACCATTCGTGCCATTTAGGTGTCGCTTTTCGCGGCTAGCGATTGCGAGCCTGTAATTTAAGGGGAACCGGCCTTCGGCCGGGAAATGTTCTACCGAAAAATGTACAAATTTATCTTGAAGGGGGAGTAATTTTAAGCTTGATGGAAGTCTAGGGAATCAACTAAAAACCTCCCCTTAAGAGGGGATGTCCGTATTTATTTGCTCATATCATTATTTAGCTTTGTGTAGCTTTCTTTAGTTTCCTCCCTAGACCTCCATTAAACTATAAAATCACCCACAAGATAAATGAGCACATTTTTCGATAGAATAGAAAACTAATTGGAGGTCAAGGGAGGAAACTGAAATAATAATACACCCTCCCCCCTTCATTCTCTCTCTCTCACTCTCTCTCTCTCTCTCTCTCTCTCTCTCTCCATATAACGTTATTAGTAAATCCCCCTACATTAGCGTTATATATATATATGTTAGTGTGTACATAATTCACTCTCTCTCTCTCTCTCTCTCTCTCTCCTACTCTCTCTCTCTCATATAACGTTATTAGTACCAATACACCAACATTAGCGTTAGATATTCTAGTATATCTTTCTTATATATATATATATATATATATATCTATATATATATGTTAGTGGGTGTACATAATTCACTCATTTATATTCTTGAAAAAAGGCCTCATTTTTAAATTCTATTCAGATTAATTTCGTTCTGAGGAAATTTAATTATGCATGTGGAGAACCAGCGGTATGTTAAGGGGAGGGGAACTGGCAGTTTGTTTGGTCTAATTAATTAATTTATTATATATTTGTTTTTAGTTTCCTCCCTGGACCTCAATCAAGCTTAAAAAAAGACACCCCCTAGCGGAAAAGAACCCCCCCTTCAAGATAAATTTGTAAATTTTTGCTGGTTAGAAAAAAATTTTCCCGGCCGAAGGCCGGTTCCTATTAAAAATGCAGGGCCGGTATCGCTCGCCAGGGAAAAAAAATCGAACGGCCTTAGGCTAAATGGCACGAAAGGTCTTAAAATTGACAACGACGAAATGGGGCAAAAAAGGTGTTAAAATCGCCCAAAACTCATGGGCCGCCGAAGTCTTGTATAATCTCAAAAACTAGTGGGGGCCTAAACATTAGGGAGAAGGGGGGTCCAGAAAAACGGTGCTGCCTCCCTCAATAGTTATTCCCTTTCAGTACCGGTGCCGCCCTGTTTAACTTCATTCTGGCTACTATTAGACCAATATATTCAGCTTAAAAAGGGCCTCCAGCAACCTAACAGCCTTCAAAACTATCTCACTTAACCCTTTTTGCTACCACAGATCCGTCTTAAACTGGCACAAAATAGTTTTAACTATAGCTAGAATAAAATTAAAAATACGTCGCCGGTACGAAAGAGGTTACTGGTTAATGAGTAGGCCTGAGGGATAAGCTATGTTATGAGTTTGTTGAAAAATGTGGATATTCTAATTTAAGTTGATAATATATTTTTCAGGACTATATAGGCCAGATAATAGTTGGAGTCGTCCACAGTTTAATGTCATAGGAGAAAAGATGAGATGTTTAAATGACTAGTGTTACAGATATCGTTCGAAGTTTATGTGTCTTGATAACATAATTACACCTACGCACCACACACCGACACACATACACACCACACACACACGCGCGCACACACAACACACACACACCCACACACACACACCAACACACTAACACAGCCTCACCACACACCACACAACATATCGACACACCACACACACACCCCACACACACACACACACACACACACACCACACACACACACACGAACTCACATCACACACACATAACACTACACTGTAGTGGGACAAATATATGTCCGCAATTTCGCTTTATGTTCAGCAGTCCGTCGTCAGTCAGTCAGTCAGTCAGTCAGTCAGTCAGTCAGTCTCTCACACTTCTCACTCCACTCACTCACTCTCACTCCTCTCTACTCTCACTCACTCTCTCCCTCCTCTCTCTCTTCGCCAATATATAACAGCAACCACAGCATAGCAGGCAGGCAGAATGTATATAAAATAACCACACAAAACATAGCATAAAAAGGCCCAAAACATTATCATAGAAGCAGAACACGGTACCCAATTAATTACAGACTAAGAATAATTATATAGCAATTACTGAAGCACACAATCACAGAAGCAATTACATGATATGAAGAGCCGGTTGAATATGGACTACATACTGGCTAAATTCCTTCACCACCATTACGTAATTTACATCATATTTCTGGGTACCATTAGACCGACTTTCTTTCAATATCATTCTACCTCTATGACTCAAATGGTTAAATAAGGTCTCAATAAGCCTTCTTAAGCAACATATTGTCCCTTCTTAAGCTGCAATTAGGAATCGTGCAATAATGTAGCCAAAATACAGGTAGAAACGGCCGTCATTGGTGCTGAAGGGGTTAATCTACACCCCATTATATAAAGCCATATCCAAAATTCTACTTCATTTTACTGGAATATAAACACCATGTGAGGAGGAGGGGCACTATATTGATGTTTCGCTCAACTCTTCATGCGAAACTTTGTCAATCAAACACTCTTCCAGATACAATTTCACCGAATTTCTTTTCTAAGTGTGTTTTTTTTTTTTTTTGGTATACATCAGACGATTTTATTCAGATTAGGAAAGGTAAATCCTTCCCAAGCTGTGTAAAATCGTCTAAAGCCCCTTTCACACATACACGATTTGGGGCCCGATTGGGCCCGATGTCGAAAATTGGTACATCGGCAACGACAGAGACACAATGTGAGCAATGGGGCGGCCGAAGAACACGTAGGTGGACACGTTCAACAACATGAGAGGGTCTGACATGAATTACGAGTGCCAACCACGGTTCCGGACGAACTGTCATAGCCCGAATGGTCAAAATTACAGTCAAATCGGGTACCAGAGTGGGCCATCAATGGGAAACCCCGATGAGGGCCGGACGGTGGTATGATGGTGCACAAGTGGCCGACCAGACACAAGGGACGACGGGGGCCACAACGACAGGTGGCCTGACAGGCATAATTGCAATATAAAAGGGGGGGGATATGGTACCGGCAACCACGTGGTGGGAAAGAGTTGATGCCCCATCATTAGTTAGTTTACCAAATAGGGCACTTTCAGAGGCTATCAACCCTATTGGATTATTAAAGCCAGAAAACTGTATGTCAAGGAATAAACATCAAGACTGGAGCCTCTCTG
>CM064541.1:30084101-30157184 GCA_032716605.1 Paralithodes platypus
AAGGTAAATAAAACGCCAGGCACCTGATACAAATCTCGCCTAGAGTTCTAAAGGGAAGCTAAAGAATGAGCTGCTCCAAACCGCACTGACATTTACTATTCAATAAATCCTTGCAGTCTGGAAACACTATGCCGGATCAGTGGAACGCTAGCCAACGTAACAACGATATTCAAAAAAGGCCAGCGAAATCACCCTTACCCAGTAACTATCGTCCAATTAGGGCTTAACCTCAGTTGTATGTAAAATGCTAGAAACGGTCATACCAGGACAGGACTCGTAAATCACTATAGAGGAAAATAACATAATTAAAAGATACATCAAACACGGCTTTCGTAAAGTAAACGTTCCTGTTTAGAACAAACCTCTTAGACTTCTTCCACGATATCCGAAACCCTCTACGAATGAGAGTAAAGCTTGTAGATATTATATACCTTGATTTTCAAAAGAGCCTTTGACAAAGGTCCCCACAAAGACGTTTACTGCTAAAACTAACACAGCGCATGGAATACAAAGACGGTTGTGTTGAAATGGATAGAAAAGTGGGCTGTCGTCTCAGCAACAGAAGAAAGCAAAAGGGTAGTCATTAAACGGTAAGGCTCTATCTCAATGGACCAATGTAAGTAGCGGGGTTACCCCAGGGATCGGTTACTAGGGACCAATTCTCTTTATAATTTACATCAACGACAGAGATGAGGGTCCTCACCTGCACAATCTCAAAATTTGCTGACGATACAAAAATTGCAAATAGCGTACATCTCAAAAGAACAAGTTGACGATATGCAACACAATCTAGATAAATTGTCATGTTGGGCCCAAATTTGGCAAATGAGTTTCAATGCGGATAAATGTAAAGTACTACATGTCGGATACCTAAATGAGAAAGCAAACTATTCGATGAATGGCACTCAGCTTAAGAATGTAAACAGAGAAACTGATCTGGGAGTAACAATATCGAGTAACCTAAAACCGAGTCAACAATGTTCAGAAGTTGTTAAGAAGGCAAACAAAATAATTGGCTTTATAGGCAGGTCATTTGAGCATAAATCCAAAGAAGTTATCCTAACCCTTTACAATTCATTAGTCCGCCCTCTTCTGGAATACTGCGTTCAATCCTGGTGCCCTTATTACCAAAAAGATATAAACAAGCTAGAACGAGTTCAACGAGAGTTACCAAAATGATACCTAGCCTAAAGAACAAACCATACGAAGGAGCGTCTTAGAGAATTAAATCTATTTCCTTTAACCCAGCGCAGATTAAGAGGCGACTTAATTCAAGTGTTCAAAATCATCAAAGGCATCGACAATATGAACTGTAGTAAGTACTTCACTATCGACCAATCTAATTACACGCGGGGAAACGGTTGCAAAATTATTGGTAAATCTTTTAACTCGCACGAATCTAAGAAGTTCTTCTTCAATCGAGTTGTCAACTTGTGGAATGGGCTTCCCCGAGACGTTATAGACTGCAGCACCGTTGATTCATTTAAATTCCGCCTAGACAAATATCTCGCATCAAACCCGCGACTGACTGCGTTTGTAAATGAATAACTTTATCCCTCCCCTCAGTTACTAACCCATATGGCCCCTACTAACTTCTAGTCCTGCCACGTTAGTGGCAGGGCAGTAGTTCCCTTTCCAATGTTCCCTTACCCACTCTAAACCACTGTGTGGTCACTTGATCCTCAGTGTTTTGGAGGACAAGCAACCTAGAAGGGTCACTAGACCTGTTGTTGCTTGATTTCCTTTGTACTCCTTTGTACTCCTCCTCCTCCTCCTCCTCCTCCTCCTCTTCTTCTTCTTCTTCTTCTTTTCCTTCTCCTTTTTTTGTTCCACTTCTTCTTTTTCTTCTTCTTCTCTGTCTTGTTATTTTTGTCTTTACATCTTCATACTTTCATATGTTTTGCTTTTTTACACGGTACGCTCATATTTGGAATACTATCTTGGTGGTATAATGGTTAAGGCGTGTAAGATCTGTATGTGGTGTCCTGGGTTCGAATCACCGGAGGATCATATGCTTTCATATTGGGAATTATTGGTGCTAAGAACGATATTAGTTAAAATTCTATATATTTACTTATAATACAGCTTTTGTCCCTTTAACCGATTTATCTGAGCTCAGTAAAGTCGCGTTATGCTTGCCAGAAAAGGTATATAACGTTAACTATCTTATTTGTCCATACTATATTATTGTCCAGTCCATTTTCTTTTCTGTCTTTGGGAAACATTTTGTTTGCACCCTGAACTAAATAAAAATCGTCTAATGTTAGCCAGAAAAATATGTATGTACTGTATATCCTATATTTATATGCTCTAATAAAGTCCAGTGCAAATATTTCTGTCCTTGGGTAATAATATGTTAAGTTTAATCCATGACTGTTTTATATTTGAACTCAGTAAAACCATCAAGTGTTAACCAAAAAAAATATAAATAAATTACATATTTTTCCAGCTCTACTAATATTCCGTCTATGTTTTGTTGTATTATTTTATCTTTCCTTTTTTTTTTGGGGGGGGGGGGGGAGGAGGGGTAGGGGGCATGTGGGGAGTGATATGTCACTTTTAGCCTGGGACTGATTCATCTAACTAAGCCCCCCCTCCCCCCTCCCCCCACCCTTTCCCAGAATTTCCTTCCCTGTCCACAAATTCCCTACTTTGTTATTTTCCCTCAAGATATATTAACCTCTTGACACACTCGAGAAGTAGGTTTATTATTTGTATTTATCATTATTATTATTACTACCCCTATTTGGTCCGAGGGGGGTGATGGGGTGAGGAGGGGGGGGGGGGCTGTTTTAGTGCATTACAGTAGTTTGGGATTGTTAAACGCTCAGAAATAGAATTATCTTAACTCATTCAGTACCGGGGACGTCCTTTTCATTACATTCTGGCAACTACTATGCTATCCTATGCAGCTTAGTGAGGACGTCTAACCATGACAAGGTTACAGACTATTTAAATAAATCCTTTTAGATACTATACATCCTTCCTAAGTTTCAAGAAATCGTCTAAATGTTGCGGAAAGTAATTAACTGAAATGGTTAATCTCATAATTACCTCTCCAAAATTAGTGATCTGCCCACAGCTCACTCAAAGACAACTGCAGAGGTTGAAGTAAATAAACTAAAAGTTTCTAAACACCTCTGATGGTCACAAAGGCTTTTAAGTATACCAGAAAGGTCGCAAATCGCGTCCTTGTGCGCGAAAGGGTTAAGACGTTTCACTCCATTCGTATAGAAATGCTAAGACACTATCTCACCTTTCTCCCAATATATTTTCCTCTCACTTCTATCACTCTTTCTCAATCTCCCTATTTCTCTCTCTCACTCACTCTCACTCTCTCCCTCTCTCTATTTATCTCTCTCCTCATACCACTTCTCTTTACCATTCTCTCCTTCACTCTCTGCAATTATTTTTTCTCTCACACGTCTCCATCTTCTCCACCCCCCCCCCTCTCTCTCTCCTCACATCAAATCCCCCTCTCCTTCCCCCCCCCCTCTCTCTCTCTCTCACTTCTCCCTCCATCCTCCCACCGCCACACCCCCCACAATGAGAGATTGATGAACCCTCCTCCCCTTCAACCCTGCCTTCTGCCACTACTTGTTATCGAGGCTTGACACGCGGGAATTGGCTTTTAGGGGGTATTTGATCGCTTTTGGAGGTATGTGAATGCTTTTTGGGGGTATTTGAATGCTTTTGGGGGTATTTGAACTTGTTTGGGGGATATTTGAACGCTTTTGGGGGTATTAGAATGTTTTTTGGGGGTATTTAAACGCTTTTGTGGGCATTAGAATGCTTTTTGGGGGTATTTGAACGCTGTTGGGGTATTTGAATATTTTTCGGGGGTATTTGAACGCTTTGTATTTGAACGTTTTTGGGGTTACTTGAACGCTTTAGGGGGTATTTGAACGCTTTTTGGGGGTGTTTGAACGCTTTTGGGGGTATTTGAACGCTTTTGGGGATATTTGAACGCTTTTGGGGGGTATTTTAATGATTTTAGGTGGTATTTGAATGCGTTTAGGTGGTATATGAACGTTTTGGGGGTTATTTGAACGCTTTAGGGGGTATTTGAATGCTTTTGGGGGGTGTTTGAACGCTTTTGGGGTATTTGACCGATTTTTAGGGGTGTTTGAACCTTTCTACGGGGTTTTGATCTGATTTTACCCTGTTTTGGGCGTTTTTAGAGATATTCTGTACCTAGATTTTGCCTTGTTTTCGTTGATTTAACCCTAATTTTGACGTTTCTCGAGCTGTTTTCATCTATATTTTGCTTTATTTTCTGATTTTTATCTGTTTTCGTTTTTTTTTTAGCAATTTTGAATCGATATTTTACCTCGTTTTCGTATATTTTGCCGTGTTTTGGGCGTTTTAGAACTATTTTTACTTATATTTTGCCTATTTTTCGTTGATTTTGCATTGTTTTTCTTGGCATTTTTTGAGCTATTCTTCACCTAGATTTTGCCTCGTTTGTGTTGTCTTCGACATTTGTAGTTGTTGTTCAGTCATTATTGTCTTTTTCCTTTTCCTTTTTGCCATGTTTTTGGCGTTTTTTTGAGCTATTGTTTACTAATATATCAACTAATTTTCGCTAATTTTGCCATGTTTTCGGTGCCTTTCTCGCTATTTTTCACTTATATTTTGATCGTTGACGTTGCCATGTTTTCGGCGTTTCCCGACCTAGTTTGCCAATTTTTTTGGCAATATTTTCGAATCTTTTGACAAGTTTTCAGTGGTTTTTCGAGCTACTTTTTCAACTATATGTTGCCTCATTTTCGCTGATTTCAACTTTATTCCACGTTCTTTCTAGCCTTACCGTTGTATTTTCTCATAATAACCCACAAGACGTCGTACCAGGTAGTGTTAAACCCTTTCTATACCGGTGACTTCCTTTTCATTATATTCTGGCAACTATTAGACGATTTCATTCAGTTTAGGAAGGACCTCTAGCAATTATAAGGCTTCGAACTGTCCTAAGCAACCCCTTTAACTACCACAGATCTTTCCTAAGCTGCATAAAATTGTCAAAATGTAGCTAGACTAAAACATAACAGACGTCGCTAGTACAGAAAGGGTTAAGCTTCCCATCACCCTCCTCACCCTTCTCCAATGTGTCCTTACTAACAGCTTTAAGGGAAGATGGGCCGTTTTTCTAGACCCCCTTCTCCCTTATGTTTAGCCCCATTAGTTTTCAGATTTTAAGATGCTTACCCCATTAGTTTGTCGATTTTAAGGCCTTTCGCCTAATTTCTTTGTCAATATGAAGACCTCTCGTGCTATTTAAGTGTATTTTTTTTACCTGGCGAACGATAGTGAGCCTGAAATTTGGGAAGAACCGACCTTTGGCCGGGACATCTATACCGAAATATTTACAAATTAATCTAGATGGGGGATATAATAGACGTGTACATCTCAAAAGGCTGCAGATTATCTCAATTAATCCTTTTAGCTACCATAAATCTTTCACGAGCTTCAAAAAGGATTGATTAAATTTGGGGATATCTCACTACACTCATTCACAAATTGCCCACTAACGAAGATTTGCCATACTTCCTATACTGTAAATTTACGTGTTCAAATGCAACAACAATATACCCATACAAGGTGTGTCAATCCTTTACGAGTGGTAGTTTGCACACATAAACAATACAAAACACTCATGTATATAATTTTGGTTACATTTGGCCCTTTGAGGATTATGACGCATTTTGATCATTTATTCTGGCGATCATTAGGCGATTTCACACAGCATAGCAAGGATCTGTGGGGAATATAGGGCGTTTGACTTCTACATACCCTGGCTAAGCTGAATAAAATCGTCTAATAATAGCCACAACACGGAAAACAATAATTGCGTAATCGGATCTTGAAAGTGGTAAACACAATTTTGAGGGTGTACTAATAACTTCCTATCTAGGCTACGGGTATACTGCATAATGGTTCTAGTTCATCTGACTATGTATATTGGTCACTGCAACTATATATTCTGATGGGGGACTAGTTGCTAAATAAAGACCATGAAACTCTAAATGGTACAGATGAAGATATTGAGGGTAGAAGCCTTTACAACGGCACCTAATCTAACAGTAGTACCTTATATGATGGGATTTCAAGCACTTATACAATTTGGATGTGCTAATGAAGTAATGTAGGAGGCACTAATGGGAAATATATAGAGGTATTATTAAGCTTCATATAACATTTACGGTAATCGGGGTACATTTCTACATAGGAGGGTTGGGTTTAGACAATGGAAGGTGTTATATGGATGGCGTTGTTAATTGGATTGAGTATATGAATGGATAAATTTGATTATTGGGTGGAACTAGGGTACAATGTGTGTGTGTGTGTGTGTGTGTTTTGTGTGTGTGTGTGTGTGTCTTATACGTGTCATGTGTGTTTTCACATGTACACCTTTATGCTCATTTGTGTAAGTGCATGTTGGTCATGTGTGTATGTTGGTCCTGTGTGTGTGTGTTTGTGTTGTGTGTGTGTGTATGTGTGTATTATATGTGTCATGGGTGTTTTCACATGTACACCTTTAACATCATGTGTGTAAGTGTATGTTGGTTGTGTGTGTGTGTGTGTGCGCGTGCGTTTGTGTCGTGTACTGTATGTACTTACTCTAGTTGTACTTACTCTAGTTGTATTGCGGGAGTGAGCATGCTCGTTATTTCCCGCCTCCTATATGTGTAGGTGTTATATGTATCGTTGGAATGGCTGTGGATGTGTGTGTAGTCTGTATTTTTAGCCAATTGGCGACATCGGAAACGAAGGCTTAGGGTGGATCTGTATGGTACCATTCTCACTATAGACGGTACCGTCTCGCCCGAAGGCTTAGGTAGCCATATGATACCCATCTCGCCTTGTACCATTTTTGCCAACCCCAGATGGGACGTCACAACGTCGTCCACTTATTCCAGGTACCTATTTACAGCTAGGTGAACTGAGGCTAACACATGAAAGGAGACAAGCCCAATTTGTGTGCCCAATGTGTGTGTGTATTCATGTACGTATCTCCGTGTCTGTGTGTATGTGAAGGTCAAAAACTTACGCACACACACCTGGTCCTCCTGCCGCGCGCCCTATGTGTGGAGTGTCGCAGGGAGTGTTGTTTCCGCGTCTGTCTGTAACACATACCTGTTTACACACCTGTCACAACCACTATAAACACACCTGTAACCCTTTCTATACCTTCTAACACTTTATGGCCACAATCTACCATGCCACACAAGTAAATCTACGTAGCTCATTTGTATCTAAAACATTTGTACTCTTCAACACACTTCTTTATTAAACCTATATCTAAAACATTTGTACTCTTTCTTAAACCTATATCTAAAACATTTGTACTCTTTCTTCAAAGTACACCTTTTATAATATATTTGTACTCTCTCTCCAATGTACATCTTTCATAAACCTATTTCTGAAGCATTTGTACTCTCTTCAACGTACATCTTTACTAAACCTATATCTAAAACATTTGTACTCTCTTCTTTCTTAAACCTATATCTAAAACATTTGTACTCTTTCTTCAATGTACATCTTTCATAAACCTATTTCTGAAGCATTTGTACTCTCTTCAATGTACATCTTTCATAAACCTTTATCTAAAACATTTGTACTCTCTCTCCAATGTACATCTTTCATAAACCTATTTCTGAAGCATTTGTACTCTCTTCAACGTACATCTTTACTAAACCTATATCTAAAACATTTGTACTCTCTCTCCAATGTACATATTTCATAAACCTTTATCTAAAACATTTGTACTCTCTCTCCAATGTACATCTTTCATAAACCTATTTCTGAAGCATTTGTACTCTCTTCAACGTACATCTTTACTAAACCTATATCTAAAACATTTGTACTCTCTCTCCAATGTACATCTTTCATAAACCTATTTATGAAGCATTTGTACTCTCTTCAACGTACATCTTTACTAAACCTATATCTAAAACATTTGTACTCTCTCTCCAATGTACATCTTTCATAAACCTATATCTAAAACATTTGTACTCTCTCTCCAATGTACATCTTTACTAAACCTATATCTAAAACATTTGTACTCTCTCTCCAATGTACATCTTTCATAAACCTTTATCTAAAACATTTGTACTCGCTCTTCAACGTACATCTTTACTAAACCTATATCTAAAACATTTGTACTCTCTCTCTCTCTTAAACACATATCTTTCATAAACCTATATCTAAAATAGTTGTACTCTTCAACATGCACTATTCATAATCCTGTCACTTTCTGTCTACCTTCCCAAAACCCGTCACTCCCTGTCCGTCACATCCGTTTCCCTTGGTTCGAAAGCACTTAAGCCTGTCAAAACTTCCGTCTATAACTGGCAATCCACATCTACCCGTCTCTCATTCACACCATAAGGGGAGATTTCCACCTGGAGGATTTTTTTCTGGACCCCCTCTCCCTCATGTTTAGCCCCATTGCTATTGAGATTTTAAGACGTTTGCCCCATTAGTTTGGCGATTTTAAGACCCCTTGCCCCATTTCTGTCAATGTTAAGACCATTCGTGCCATTTAGGTGTCGCTTTTTTCCTGGCGAGCGATAGCGAGCCTGTAATTTAAGGGGAACCGGCCTTCGGCCGGGAAATTTTTCTACCGAAAAATGTACAAATTTATCTTGAAGGGGGAGTAATTTTAAGCTTGATGGAAGTCTAGGGAATCAACTAAAAACCTCCCCTTAAGAGGGGATGTCCGTATTTATTTGCTCATATCATTATTTAGCTTTGTGTATATTTATTTAGTTTCCTCCCTAGACCTCCATTAAACTATAAAATCACCCACAAGATAAATGAGCACATTTTTCGATAGAATAGAAAACTAATTGGAGGTCAAGGGAGGAAACTGAAATAATAATACACCCTCCCCCCTTCATTCTCTCTCTCTCTCTCTCTCTCTCTCTCTCTCTCTCTCTCTCTCTCTCTCCCCATATAACGTTATTAGTAAATCCCCCTACATTAGCGTTATATATATATATGTTAGTGTGTACATAATTCACTCTCTCTCTCTCTCTCTCTCTCTCTCTCTCTCTCTCTCTCCATATAACGTTATTAGTAAATCCCCCTACATTAGCGTTATATATATATATATATATATATATATATATATATATATATATATATATATATATATGTTAGTGTGTACATAATTCACTCATTTATATTCTTGAAAAAAGGCCTCATTTTAAATTCTATTCAGATTAATTTCGTTCTAGGAATTAATTATGCATGTGGAGACCAGCGGTATGTTAAGGGGAGACTGGCCGTTTGTTTGGTCTATTAATTAATTTATTCATATATTTGTTTTTAGTTTCCTCCCTAGACCTCCATCAAGCTTAAAAAAGACACCCCCTAGACCCCCCCTTCAAGATAAATTTGTAAATTTTTCGGTAGAAAAATTTCCCGGCCGAAGGCCGGTTCCTCTTAAAATTGCAGGCTCGCTATCGCTCGCCAGGAAAAAAATCGACGGCTAGGCTAAATGGCACGAAAGGTCTTAAAATTGACAACGAAATGGGGCAAAAGGTGTTAAAATCGCCAAACTAATGGGCCGAACGTCTTATAATCTCAAAAATAGTGGGGCTAAACATTAGGGAGAAGGGGGTCCAGAAAAACGGTCTTCCTCCCCTCAATAGTTATCCCTTTCAGTACCGGTGCCGCCCTTTTAACTTCATTCTGGCTACTATTAGACCAATATATTCAGCTTAAAAAGGGCCTCCAGCAACTAACAGCCTTCGAACTATCTCACTTAACCCTTTTTGCTACCACAGATCCTTCTTAAACTGCATAAAATCGTCTAACTATAGCTAGAATAAAATTAAAAATACGTCGCCGGTACGAAAGAGGTTAATGGTTAATTAGTAGGCCTGAGGGATAAGCCTATGTTATGAGTTTGTTGAAAAATGTGGATATTCTAATTTAAGTTGATAATATATTTTTCAGAACTATATAGGCCATATAATAGTTGGAGTCGTCAACAGTTAATGTCATAGGAGAAAAGATAGATGTTTAAATGACTAGTTTACAGAATCGTTCGAAGTTTATGTGTCTTGATACATAATACACACGCACACACACCGACACACATACACACACACACACGCGCGCACACACACACACACAGACCGACACACACACACACACTCACACAGCCTCACACACACACACACATATCGACACACACACACACACACACACACACACACACACACACACACACACACACTCACACACACACACACACATACCTACACTGTAGTGGGACAAATATATGTCCGCAATTTCGCTTTATGTTCCGTCAGTCAGTCAGTCAGTCAGTCAGTCAGTCAGTCAGTCAGTCTCTCTCACTCTCACTCACTCACTCACTCTCACTCTCTCTCTATCTCACTCACTCTCTCCCTCTCTCTCTCTGCCACATATAAAGCAACACAGCATAGCAGCAGGCAGAATGTATATAAAATAACACACACAACATAGCATAAAAAGGCCAAACATTATCATAGAAGCAGAACACGGTACAATTAATTACATGACTAAGAATAATTATATATCAATTACTGAAGCACAAAATCACAGAAGCAATTACATTATATAAAGAGCCGTGTTTAAATGACTACATACTGGCTAAATTCCTTCACCACCATTACGTAATTTACATCATATTCTGGTTACCATTAGACGATTTTCTTTAATATATATTCTACCTCTACGACTCAAATGGTTAAATAAGGTCTCAATAAGCCTTCTTAGCAACATATGTCCTTCTTAAGCTGCATAGAATCGTGCAATTGTAGCCAAAATACAGGTAGAACGGCGTCATGGTGCTGAAGGGGTTAAATCTACACCCCATTATATAAAGCCATATCCAAAATCTACTCATTTAATGAATATAAACACCATGTGAGGAGGATCACTATATTGATGTTTCGCTCAACTCTTCATGCGAAACTTTGTCAATCAACACTTTCCAGATACAATTACGAATTTCTTTTCTAAGTGTGTTTTTTTTTTTTTTTGGTATCATCAGACGATTTTATTCAGATTAGGAAAGGTAAATCCTTCCCAAGCTGTGTAAAATCGTCTAAAGCCCCTTTCACACATACACGATTTGGGGCCCGATTTGGCCCGATGTCGAAATTTGGAACATCGGCAAAGACAGAGACACAATGTGACCATGGGGCGACGAAGACACGTAGGTGACACGTTAACAACATGATGAGGCTGAATGAATTACGAGTGCCACACGAGTACGGAACGAACGTCATAGCCCGAATGGTCAAAATTACAGTCAAATCCGGTACCCGAGTGGGCACAATGGGAACCCGATGAGGGCCGACGGTGGTATGATGGTGACACGTGGCCGACCAGACAAGGACGACGCCACAACGACAGGTGGCCTGACAGGCATAATTGCATATAAAAGGGGGTGGATATGGTACCTGCACACTGTGGTGGGAAAGAGTGATGCCCCATCATTAGTTAGTTAAAATAGGACTTCAGAGGCTATCAACCCTATTGGATTATTAAGCCAGCACACTGTATGTCAAGAATAACATCAAGACTGGAGCCTCTCTGCGAGAACTCCAGGACTCCAGGTCCCTGTTCGTTGCCCTATTTATAGCGGCGGCGGTTGGTATGCGTGTTGCGGTTGATACTCGGGAAAAAAGGCACCGGAAAAAAAGGTACAGGAAAAAATGGTACTGGAAAAAAAGGCACAGGAAAAAAAGGCACTGGAAAAAATGTCACCAATTACGGACTAGCAAAAATGGCACAAAACAAATGTTATATTAAGGAGTAATAGATCAGTAAAATGTGTTTCAATGCAATATGCAATACTGTAATTATGTATATCTGGTATTGTACTAGGGTAATCATAGGTTTTTTGTTTTTTGTTTTCTATGTGAGTGAGGGAGACAAAAGGCAGAACTGCCTGTAGCGAGTGCCTCCTCCAGAGTTGAAAGAGTGACAGGGCCAAAATCAAGGGACATTTGAGCCAAAATGCCTGAACACACAGAGTTTGAAGCAATTTAAGTCATAGGAAGAGGGAAAGACTGATTCTGGGAGAGAGTTCCAGAGCTCAGCTGTTGAATAAAAGAAAGACTGAGAGTAACATTTCACTCTTGGGTTGGAGAGTTGCACAGAGTAGGGGTGGGATTGTGTTGCAAGACGGGTACCACATACCCTACGTAAAGGAGGTGGTATACACTGGGAGAGCTCTGAGGAACACTGATTATGGTAGTAGCAATAGAATAGCGAGAGAGATGCAACATTGCGGTGAAGAGAGAGAGATTGCAGAGAGTTGGTGAGTGGACGCGAGTTAATGATACGAAAGGCCTTTCTTTCTACTTTGTCTAGGAGTGCGGTGTGCGAGGATCCTCCCCATACATGTGAACAATACTCAATACAAAGACACACTTTTCCCCTGTACAGAGCAAGAAGCTGTGCAGGGGTAAAGAACACCTTGAGGCGGTTGAGTACACCAAGCTTCTGGCAGGCTGCCTTAGCAAGACTGGTAATATGGTCCTTCCAAGTGAGAGCAGAAAAAAAAGAGATGCCAAGAATATTGAGAGAAGATGAAAGATTTATTTTTCTATTGTTGAAGAATAAGGGATAGTCCTCTGGGAGTTCCGGACAGGTAGTAAGATGGAGAAATTGGGTTTTGGAAGCATTAAAGGCAACAAGGTTTTCTCTGCCCCAATTGGAAATAGTAGTTACATCAGAAGATAAGTGTTATACGGCTTCATTATGCTTGTTTTTGAGGGATTGGTGGCTGGGGCACTCTGGAAAACTAATTGAGTAGTGTAAGGTAAAATCTTCTGCGTATAAATGGATGGGACTGGAGGTACAGTTGAAAAGATCATTTATGAAAATTAGAAAGAGAATGGGAGATAGGACAGAACCCTGAGGAACACCGGAGTTGATATGATGAGGAAGTGAGAGATGGCCGTCCACAACCGCAGCTATGGAACGGCCGGAAAAGTAATTAGAGACAAAGGCACAGATGGAGGGATAGAAACCGAAGGAGGGTAGTTTATAAATCAAAGATTTGTGCCAGACTCTATCAATGGCCTTCGATATGTCTAATGCAATAGAATAGGTCCCACCGAAGTCCCGAAAGGAGGATGACCAAGAGTTAGTAAGATAAGAAAGAAGATACTAGTAGAGCAACCCTTAAGGAAGCCATACTGGCGATCTGAGAGTAGAAGATGGGAAGAGAAATACTTAAGAAATGTTGAAACAAGAATAGTTTAAAAAACTTTAGAGATACAAGAGATGACAGCAATTGGACGATAGTTGGAGGGTTGAGAGCGGTCACACTTCTTTGGGACAGATTGAATGAGAGCAAACTTCCAGCTAGAAGGGAAGACATTAGAAGAGAGACAGGTTAGGTTAGGTTTTTTTATTTCTATGTGAGTGGGGGACACAAAAGGCAAAACTGCCTGTGGTGAGGGCCTCCCCAAGAGTTGAAAGAGTGACTGGGCCAAAATCAAGGGATGTTCGAGCCAAAATGCCTGGACACAAGGAGTTTGAAGCAATTTAAGTCGTAGGAAGAGGGAAAGATTGATTTTGTGAGTGAGTTCCAGAGCTCAGCTGTTGAATAGTAGAAAGATTGAGTTAGGTTAGGTTAGATAGAATTATAGTGTAATTAAAGTACAAGATAGAAGTACAGTACAACAAATAATACAATTATATTAAAAATATGTAATTCTTTAATAATACATAATTTACTAATAAATCCTGGATAATAAACTTGCCTTATTAAACATTGTGATACATTTTCATAATACAGTATGCCATTTTTTCCTACCCCGAAGAATATACAATTTTTCCTGTGCCTTTTTTTCCGGTGCTTATTTTTCCTACATTCTGTGCGGTTACGCCACATCTCGTCTCGTCGGTATCGTGCAGCACGTGTTATTGCCGTGTTGTGTTACTGCCGTGTTGTTGCCGTGCCAACGTCGGGTGTTGACGGGGCGGTGACGGGAGATTAGAAAAACTCGTTAATGTTCCCTATGCGCCCAGATGCCAACACGTGTATAGTGTATACCGATGCAACCCGATGCCTGCACGTCGTCCACACGGCAATTACATGATATCAATACGTGATACCCGAAGCTACCAAGCCAAAAATTTCATCGTACTCAAGTTTTGGGTAGCCCCAAACATTTTACCAGCCAACACGAGGTGAACCGACACGTCCGGTGTACAACACACCGCTCCCCGATATCTTACGAACATGAGGCTGATTGCAATACGTTGTGCCACGCTGTCTATATCACGCCACATCGGGCCCCAAATCATGTATGTGTGAAAGTACCTTAATAATAGCTAGAATACTGTGTTGAAACGCGTTATAATCCTATAAGGGGCTAAGTGCTCCTCCCAATATGGTGTATATTTTCATTCTCTCAACACGTCTGAGTTAATTGTAATCTACTTGTTAATGCCTCACAAAGCAACATGTATATGAAGTGCACTGACAATGACACAATTTACCAATACTAAACTAAAAAGCGGTGTCACACCAAGGCATTTTCCGCCAATTTTCGATGAGCAACAATTTTCTCGTAGTAATTTTTACCTCTTTCGCATTGGCATCGGAAACTAGATTGAAGGTAGATAATGCTAGGTGGCTGATTTATCATGTATCCAGTATTTGAAAATAGGAAGGACCCCTAGCAATAAAAAGGCTTCAAACTATCTCAACCAACAGTTTTAACTACCACAGATCCTTCCTAAGCTTCATAATATCATCTAAATATAGCTAGAATACAATATAACACACGTTGCTGGTACTCAACAGGTTAACCTTTTAATTGTCTTGGTGGTGTAATGGTTTAGAGTGTTTGGGATCTGTAGCTCAGGTTCGAATCCCGGGACAACCACATACTTTCATTAATTTCAATGGGAGGTGTTTGGTGATTCTACCTTACATTTTGGAGATGACAGACTACAATTGCCCGAAAAAACTTGACGGAAAATAAGCTCGTTTGACACCGCCTTGTTAACGCATTAACAACAACACCACGTTAGCCTACCAACAACTTACATTAAGGGGAGGTAGACCCTTTTTCTGGACCCCCTTCTCCCTAATGTTTAGCCCCACTAATTTTGAGATTATAAGACGTTCGGCCCATTAGTTTGGCGATTTTAACACCTTTCGCCCAATTTCGTTGTCATTTTTTAGACCTTTCGTGCCATTTAGGTATCCATTTTTTTCCTGGCGAGCAATAGCGAGCCTGCAATTTTAAGAGGAACCAGCCTTCGGCCGGGACATTTTTCTACCGAAAAATTTACAAATTTATCTTGAAGGGGAGGGTCTAGGAGGTGTTTTTCTAAGCTTGATGGAGGTCTAGGGAGGAAACTAAAAAAATATATGAATAAATTACTTAATAGACCCAACAAACGGCCAGTCTCCCCTTAACTCTACGGTCAGTCGCGCCCAAAAGTCATGTACAGTCGCGCTAATAAGTGATGTCTCGGCACCATGTATGTTTTGATTAATAATTGGTAACAGGAATATCTAAGCTTCATTTCTTCATATCGAGTGAAATATAAAAACATGTTCCTACACTTACTCACCCTATTCAACATCTGACAGACATTAATATGGCACAGAGCAAGCCAAACGTAATGGCAGCTGGGACATGACTTATTAGTGCCACCGTACAGTCGGCCTAATAAGTGATGTCTCGGCACCAAGTATGTTTAGATCAATAATTGGTATCAGCAATATTTACACATGATTTCTACTTTTTGAGTGAGATATACAACCACGTTCCTACACTTACCCACCCTACTCAACATCTGACAGCCATTAATACGGCACGGAGAGAGCCAAACGTAATGACAGCTGAGACATGACTTATTAGAGCCAAGTAGTGGATAAACATACATGATACAAATGCTGCTGAAGGCTGTCTGTATCCGTCCACCAAAACCTATTATTATTATTATTATTATTATTATTATTATTATTATTATTATTTTGCTGTCGAATAATTACTGTGTAATGTTTAGCCCATGTGTGGGCTATTATTATTAGTATTATCATTATTATTATTATTATTATTATTATTATTATTATTTTCATCCACATATAGAACAGAAAAGTGGTAATGTGAATAGCAGAGCTTTCGTAATTGTAAGCATTCTTGCAACGATTATGCCCATACAATCAAAAGAAACTTTCAAATACTCATGTGAGAGTATTAAAATTATCAACAAAGAAATCAATGTGCGGTAGCGCAAATAAGTCATGCATCAACTGTCACTACGTTTGGCTCGCTCTGTGCTGTATTAATGTCTGTCAGATGTTGAATAGGGTGGGTAAGTTTAGGAACATGTTTGTATATCTCACTCGACATTAAGAGCTCATGTTTAGATATTGCTGAAACCAAATATTGATCAAGACATACTTGGTGCCGAGACATCACTTATTTGGCCGACTGTAATAGATTAATTACTTACTACCTGTACCAAAACTCTGTCTTAAGGAGAGATCCTTCACTTTTTGTCATTTTTTATATTTATTTATTATTTTTCTAGTTTCCTCGCTAGACCTCCATTAAGCTTAAAATGAAGCCCCCTAGACCCCCTTTCAAGATAAATTTGTACATTTTTCGGTAAAAAAAAATCCCGGCCGAAGGCCGGTTCCTCTTACATTACAGGCTCGCTATCGCTCGCCAGGAAAAAATCGACACCTAATTGGCACGAAAGGTCTTAAAATTGACAGAAATGGGGCGAAACTTCTTAAGATCGTCAAACTAATGGGGCGAAAGTCATAAATCTCAAAAGCAATGGGGCTAAACATGAGGGAGAAAGGGATCCAGAAAATAATCCCTCAAGTGGAAATCTCCCCTTAAGGAAAACAGAACAACATACACAATCTAAAAAGGTAAACAAAGCAAACAAGGAACATATTCAGGAAAGGAAGCAGATGTAAAAACAATCTTAAAAGTAAAATATAAATAATAAACTAATTTAGGAAAGGACGCCAATTTAAACCATCCTAAAAAGTAAACATCCGAACATAACGCGAAAATAAGACACACACAAATCAAAGAAAACGATTCCACTCACTTCTCCGTGTGTGTGTGTGTGTGTGTGTGTGTGTGTGTGTGTGTGTGTGCGCGTGCGTGTGTGTGTGTGTGTGTGTGTGTGTGAGTGTGTGTGTGTGTGTGTGTGTGTGTGTGTGTGTGTGTGTGTGTGTGTGTGTGTGTGTGTGAATAAGTGCCTGTATGTGTTTATAATATGCAGTAACAAATAGAACCAAAAAAAAAAAAAAAAAAAAACACCTGAACATAACACACAAAATAGACACACACCAATTAGTAAGAGAACGAATCAACTCAAAGACACACAAACCAATTAGAGAGAGAACTAATCAATTCACTTCACACGCAAACCAGAAAAAAACTAACTAACCCGTCCAGTACCGGTGATGTCCTTTTTATTATACGCTGGTCAATATTAAAGACAATTTTATTCAACTTAGGAAGGACGTCTACCAAAAAGGATACAGACTATCTCATTGAACCCTTTTAACGACCACAGATCCTTCCTTAGCTGCATAATATCGTCTAAATATAGCTAGCATACAATATAACACTCGTCACTGGTACAGTTGGCCAAATAAGTCATATCGCCGTTGTCATTACGTTTTGCTCGCTGTGTGCTGTATTAATGCCTGTCAGATGTTGAATAGGGTGTGCAAAGATAGGAACATGTTTCTATATCTCACTCGAAACGATGAAGTAATGCTTAGATAGTGCCAATTAGTAATCGAAATATACCTGGTGCCGCGACATCACTTATTTGGACAACTGTACTCAAAGGGTTAACGCACTTCACACACAAACCAATCAGAACAGAATAATGCCACTCACTTCTCCGTCCAGCTCCCGATCAACACGTAGTCGTAGGCGTTGTGGCTCACGCGTTGATACTGGTAGATGAAGTAGGAGCCAGGGGCGTCTCCGTCGGCGTTGAACTTCACCTCGCGTTTTTGTTGGCCTGCAGGAGAGAAATAGAGTAGGCGTTGAAGGGCGTTGATGATAAAATTAAATGAGTGTTGACAGTAATACGTTTATAGTACAAAGAAAGTCAAGCAACAACAGGATTAGCATCCCCTCGAGGTCGCTATGTACAGTAAAAGTAGGGGAGCGTTGACAGCTAAAATAGATGTTGAAGGGCGTTGACAGTAAAAGTAGAAGGACATTGACAGTAAAAGTAGGTATTGAGAGCTTTAACAGTAAATTATAAGTAGAAGTTCGTTAACAGTAAAAGTAGACGTTGAGGGCATTGAGAGTAATAGTAGGGGGTGTTGACAGTAATAGTAGGGTGTGTTGACAGTAATAGTAGAGGGTGTTGACAGTAATAGTAGAGGGTGTTGACAGTAATAGTAGAGGGTGTTGACAGTAATAGTAGAGGGTGTTGACAGTAAAAGTAGAGGGTGTTGACAGTAATAGTAGGGGGTGTTTAGAGTAATAGTAGGGGGTGTTGACAGTAATAGTAGAGGGTGTTGACAGTAAAACTAGAGAGTGTTGACAGTAAAAGTAGGGGATGTTGACAGTAAAAGTAGGGGGTGTTGACAGTAAAAGTAGGGGGTGTTGACAGTAAAAGTAGGGGGTGTTGAGAGTAAAGGTGGGGGGTGTTGACAGTAAAAGTAGGGGGTGTTGACAGTAAAAGTAGGGTGGTTGACAGTAAAAGTAGGGGGTGTTGACAGTAAAAGTAGGGGGTGTTGACAGTAAAAGTAGGGGGTGTTGACAGTAAAAGTAGGGGGTGTTGACAGTAAAAGTAGGGGGGGGGGTTGACAGTAAAAGTAGGGGGGGTTGACAGTAAAAGTGGGGGGTGTTGACAGTAAAAGTAGGGGGTGTTGACAGTAAAAGTAGGGGGGTGTTGACAGTAAAAGTAGGGGGTGTTGACAGTAAAAGTAGGGGATGTTGACAGTAAAAGTAGGGGGTGTTGACAGTAAAAGTAGGGGGTGTTGACAGTAAAAGTAGGGGGTGTTGACAGTAAAAGTAGGGGTGTTGACAGTAAAAGTAGGGGGTGTTGACAGTAAAAGTAGGGGGTGTTGACAGTAAAAGTAGGGGATGTTGACAGTAAAAGTAGGGGGGTGTTGACAGTAAAAGTAGGGGGTGTTGACAGTAAAAGTAGGGGGTGTTGACAGTAAAAGTGGGGGGTTTGAGGGTAAAAGTGGGGGGTGTTGACAGTAAAAGTAGGGGGTGTTGACAGTAAAAGTAGGGGAAGTTGACAGTAAAAGTAGGGGGGTGTTGACAGTAAAAGTAGGGGGTGTTGACAGTAAAAGTAGGGGGGGTTGACAGTAAAAGTAGGGGGTGTTGACAGTAAAAGTAGGGGGTGTTGACAGTAAAAGTAGGGGGGTGTTGACAGTAAAAGTAGGGGTGTTGACAGTAAAAGTAGGGGGTGTTGACAGTAAAAGTAGGGGGTGTTGACAGTAAAAGTAGGGGGGTGTTGACAGTAAAAGTAGGGGGGGTTGACAGTAAAAGTAGGGGGGTTGACAGTAAAAGTAGAGGGGGTTGACAGTAAAAGTAGGGGATGTTGACAGTAAAAGTAGGGGGGTGTTGACAGTAAATGTAGGGGGTGTTGACAGTAAAAGTAGGGGGGGTTGACAGTAAAAGTAGGGGGGGTTGATAGTAAAAGGAAGCGTACGTAGATACAGAGAGAGAAAATGTATAATAAAATTAGTGCTTCTTAGATGGAAGTAACAACACACACACACACACACACACACACACACACACACACACACACACACACACACACACACACACACACACACACACACACACACACACACACACACACACACACACACACACACACACACACACACACACACACACACACACACACACACACACACACACCAAAGAAATCTCCAACTCCAAGAAAGGGAAGACAACTAATAAGGGAGAGAGAAAAAAACACTCCCTGTGTAAAGTTGAGCGTTAGGAAAGAAGGACAATGTATGCGGGGCCTGTGACAAATTTTGACAACGGCTGGGATTCCCTCTCAGATTATTCCTGTGTCCAAAACTTCTTGGTAGCTAGTGTTAGATTTTGTGTGTGTGTGTAGATAGATAGATTGATAGACATATAGATAGATAGAAAGATAAATAGATAGATTATTACAAACATAGACATAAAAAGTAAGAGACTAAGATTTTATATATATATATATATATATATATATATATATATATATATATATATATATATATATAAATATATACTGAGAGAGAGAGAGAGAAAGAGAGAGAGAGTGAGGGAGAGAGAGAAAGAGAGAGCAAACAAAAACAAGAGAGAGAGAGAGAGAGAGAGAGAGAAAATGAGCGAGAGAGAGAAAATGAGCGAGAGAGAAAAAATGAGCGAGAGCGAGAAAGAGAGAGAGAGAGAGCGGAGGATAACAATAGAAAGAGTGAGTGTGTGAGAGACAAAAATAAAGACATTAAAATTGCGATAATGGTATTTTGACCCTTTTTCCTGGAAGTGTATGTGGGGGATGTCTGGTAAGTTGGTGACAAACGAGACATTTTTCTTGTCACCTACAGCTCTACCCTTTTACCCACAATTTCCCACATAATATCCTCTTTTACTCACAATTTCCCACATAATATCACCTTTATCCCACAATTTTCTCACTGAATAACGCCGCCTTCCCACACCCTCCTATATTAGCTTACATACTTTTCATATTATTAGTCTCTCTTATCACACACACACACACACACACACACACACACCCCACATCAACCACATCATCGATACATGTGATGATCTCAAACTCCAATTTCCATCAGCCAAGTTGGTGGTTTGTGGGGATTTCAATGAACTAGACACCAGTGAGATTCAAGAACAGCTGCATCTTTCACAAATTGTTGACTTCCCCACCCACAACCACAACACTCTTGACCTTATCTTGACGGACATGGATGAGCAGTACCTCCCACCTGAACCTTTACCTCCTGTGGGATGCAGTACTCATCTCTCTGTGTTCTGGTCACCTGCCCCTACCACCTCCCATCAACAGACCCCCATCATCCGGACCTACCGACCAACGCCAGACTCTGCAATGCGGGGGTTCGGGCAGTGGTTGGTTCACTACCCGTGGACGGAGGTTCTCACTGAAGAAGATGTCAATGCCAAATGGGACAACTTCGTATCTACCACCACCGAAGCCTACCACCACTTCTTCCCTACCAAGAGGACCAAAATGCACCCTTCTGACGTCCCATGGATTACTCCTCGGATCAAGAGACTGATGCAGAATCGGAATAAGGCCTTCTACACGGACAACAATCGCTACAAGGACCTACGCAACATTGTGATAAGGGAGATCCATTGGGCAAAGAAGTCCTACTAACCTACAAAGATTCATCATTTAAAACAAACCAAAATCAGTCAGTGGTACTCTAAAATTAAGAATCTTTGTGGCTTAAGTAGTGGGACTCCTTCGATCCCCTGTGTTTCCCATGTCCCTCGTGAAGATGCACCTGAACTGATAAATAATCACTTCGCCACCATATGTCAGACCCTCCCCAAACTAGACCGCACCAAGCTCCCTGACTTCCTCCCATCCCCTTCCCCCCCAGTAACTGTTCAAGAATATGAAGTGGCCGAAAAGCTTTCCAGTTTCAAATAAAAAAGATCAACAACCCCAGTAGTACCCATGAAAATATACAAAGAATTTTCGGTTGAATTTGCCACCCCCCTTTGCTCGATAATTAATGCCTCCTTAAGGCAAAGTAAATGCCCTGCAGACTGGAAAACTTCATACGTCACTCCAATTCCCAAAACCCCCTCCCCACATTCTCTTAATGAACTCAGACCAGTTGCCATAACGCCCATCCCTAGTCTAATCTGTGAGGACTTTGTATTCACCTGGGCTTACTCACAAATCCGTCACTTAATAGATCCCCAACAGTTTGGCAACGTAAAAACTTCCACCACCACTCACTGTCTTATTAGCTTCCTAAATTATATTTACACAAATCTTGAGAAGACAAAGACTTCCCTCGCTCTTGCCTTTACTGACGTTAGGAAAGCATTTGACCTTGTTGACCACACCATCATCATCAACCAGGCCATAAAGTTGGGGCTACATCTTACCCTGGTTGCGTGGTTGACCGACTTCCTTAGTGACAGACGGCAAGCAGTGCGATATCAAGGCTTCATCTCCACCTTCCTAGACATCACATGTGGAGTCCCACAGGGCACAAAGATGTGATGTCTATTGTTCCTCATCTTGATCAATGATGCCCTAAAGGACACTCCCTTCCACTGGAAGTACGTAGACGACTCGACAGTCGGCATTACTGTCGATAACACCTCCCCTAACTATGACCCCCTACAAGACATCCTCGACCGTCTTCAAGCCTGGACCACAGACAATCATGTGACCATCAATCATGACAAGACAGTGGTCATGCACATCAACACCTCCGTTACCGACCTTCCTCCACCCACTGTCACAATTGGTCCTCATCCCCTTCAGCTTGTTGAGTCCACCAAACTCCTCGGAATCACTGTGGACAACAAGCTGAACTGGAAGAAACATGTGTCTACCACAGTCAGGACCGCCACATACAAGTTGTTTATGCTAAGGCGGCTGAGATCCTTGGGGGCGCCGGAGAATGAGCTGAAGAGTATATATAACATCTTCATACTCCCTAAGCTCGCCTACGCCTCTCCCGCCTGGCCCTCCTCTCTAACCCTGATACAACAATGTCAATTGGAGAGAGTGCAGAGGAGGGCATGCAGGATCATCCTGGGTGGCACATACCCAGGGTACGAGGAAGCTCTCACCACCCTTAGCATACCTGCACTTTCAACCCACCACTACAACACACTCAAGCAGTTTGCATCTAAGCTGCTTGTTCACCCACGACACAGAAACTTACTTCCACCAGAAGCCCCTAGACCAACACGTGCAGCTCGTCACTTCAACACACTCCAACCAATAAGGGCAAGAACTGACAGATACAAAAGTAGTCCTATCCCAACCATTGTAAATATTATTAATAATGTGTAATGACGGCCTGTCACACCATATATACGCGCCCACCTTTAATAATGTATGCATAAGTGTGTGTGCGTGTGTGTATTAGAATATATGTATGTATTTGCTTGAGTTTGTTTATGTATATGTGTATATATGTATATGTGCATTTATGTATGTACAGGATATGTGTATGTAAGTGTGCGTATATGTGTATGTATGTATGCGTTAATTATCTATATATGTATGTGTCTATAGTGTATACTGTTTGTGGTTCGAGTCTCGAGCACGGCTGAATATTCTATCACACACACACACACACACACACACACACACACACACACACACACACACACACACACACAAACTGTTACGATCGGGTCTCGTATAAATCAGTGGCTCTTATACATTGGACTAGACTGGTATAAATGCAACAACGGAAACGCTAGATCCAACCCCTGATATATAATCCCGTCGAACAAAGAACACATATACCCTCCAGAGTTATATCTGCGATAGCGGGGTATCTTAACTCTCAGTATCTATGTGCTTCTACTATAGGCTGATGTTCTCTGAAACAACCTATTACCTATAACATATGGTTGCTTAGTTATGGTACACAAGGAAAAGATAGTTAACTTAATTAAATCACAAGAGTGATCTAATGCAAACAAGAAGAAGGTTTACTTAACGTTACTCTAATCAATAATATCTGTCACTCCTTTATGAAAGAAAGTGTTGTAAAGTCCTCAAGCACCGAACAAGGAATCTTCTGAATAATGTCGGATGCTACTAAGAAGAACGTATCGGAAATGGAACCACAAAATAGCAGGAGGCAGGACAATGCACGTGTAGGCTAAATACACAAAAAGGCTGGACCTATAATGTTATTAGACACAAGAATATTATAAGCGGTGCAACAGTAATAATGCTCGCCACGAAAAAGTAGTACTCCTATTAACAAAACCGGTCTATGCTGGTTGTGTCTCTCTACAGCAACCTAGACCTCAAAATCCTTGTGTAGAAATAATGGGTATGCATAAAAGAGTATATGATCTAATCCAGCTAATGTCTACCCGGGTTAATAAAGTCTAGCTGGGATGCGCAAAGGTACAGAATTCTGGTGGAGCAAGGCAGCTCCTAGCCTAGTGTGGACCTTGGGTCTGTGCGGCCTGATTACGTTAATATGAAGGGGTGCTCTCTTGAGGATTCTCGATCACAAGTATCGAGTATCCTCCTGGCGACCCTCAAAAGTAAAAGCAAATAGAGTTAGAACAGTGTTGGGTGGATTAGGCAAGCAGCCCTCACGCACTACACAGTCTAAACTCCAAGGCACACAGACAAAAGATCCACCCAGGTAACCCACAGAATCCGTAGTGTCGTGCAGCTCAAAAGTAGCCTACACACAGTGAAAACACCAACATCAAGGTACCTGATCCCTAGTCTAGCATTATTTAACCCTGTAGAAACATTAGTGATTGATGGAGACAGTCCGAGCAATACAATCTCCCAAAAAGACAATAACTATCTTCAACCTTAGTCTAGTACATAAGAAATGTGAGATCCAGCATATAATACAGTCTGGCCACCAATTCAAGGTGTGGATGCAGGGAACCAGAGGGGGATTGATATTAATAAAAGGTGAGGAAGTAGTGGAAATGATAGAGGCAGTAGGAGAGAAAGATTCTAAGACAAGAGTGTGGAACAGTTCAAGGGAGATGCTTAGAGTATGCTGTCTGGGACGGATCTGACCAGGATATTTCCAGGGACCGCATGGGTGGAGTCCCAGTTCGCAGGAATGGCACGACAGTCGCCCAGTAAGCAGCCGCCTAGTAGGCCGTGTTAGGCAGGAGGCAACGAATCCCGCGAGGCCTATGTAAGGGGGCCAGCCACGTGCCACACTCACCACCTGGTCGCTCTCTCTCCCGCTCGCCTTCCCATCATTCAACTACTCAACACAATACTTTCAATTGACTGAATAAAATAGAAAGGATTGTGACAGACGAAAACAAAGAACAGTTCTGAACTGTCTGCAACACAAGCTTTCTCGAGAAGGAAAGTACACAATGATAGGTAGACTGTAGCTACATTCTCTGCCCTGGCGAGTCCTAGCGAGTAAGCCATGCGGTTCTGGGGGAAGCGGTGAGCGTCACACCCCACCCAAGATTTTTAAGAGGCTCCAACTATGAGCTCTAAATCTGACACGCAGAACCCATACAAAATTCGCCACTCCTAGGCACCCAGCGACAATGAAATGTAAAGCACAGTTCTCTTCAAAATAACACATTATAAAAATGAACAACCCCTCCCAACACAATAGATTAAATTACATAGTTATGCTCATAAGAGCGAGCTTCACTAGCCCAGCCTTCTGAGAGGAGTACAACTCAGAATTTCTGCTAAAACATACTTAAACAATTTTTAACTATCAAAGAAAGAGTTTTTATAGGATTTTTATATTTTTAATATGTTTATGGCGGCTGCACTACAGGGGCAGCCTAGTTTTTTTCTTCTATACCAACACAGCAACTCCTACTTTACGACCCAATACGCTGGGCTACCCACGCGAGCCAACAAGCACCAGACGTAAACATACAAATCAAACCAAAGTAGGAGGCTACCCTTGTGATGATCTACCCCGGGTCTTCCACCCTCGATAAGCAATCTGCAATCACATTCTCAGAACCGGCAATATGGCGTATGTCTAGGTTACATTCCTGCAACATTAATGACCACCTGGTCAGCCTCATATTCCGGTTATGGAATTGATTCAGGAACTTGAGGGGGTGATGGTCGGTGTAGATCACCACAACTGGTCCATAGGCTGGAACATACACCTCAAAGTGCCTGAGTGCTAGCACAATCGCCAGCAGTTCCTTCTCAACTACTGAATAGTTCTTCTGCGCCGAGTTGAACTTTTTTGAGAAGAAACTGACTGGGTGCTCCAGCCCATCTTCGTCTGATTGCATCAGAACGGCACCAGCCCCCACACCACTGGCATCAGTTGCCAGCTGGAATGGTCGGCTAAAGTCCGGGGCCCTGAGGATTGGGTGAGTACACAACAGGTGTTTTACTAGCAAAAAAGCCCTCTCACACTCAGGCGCCCACTTAAACTTTCTATCTTTGGCCAATAGGTCCGTCAGAGGAACCAGCACAGTAGAATAGCCCTTTATGAAGTGGCGGTAGTAACCAATCATGCCCAAAAACCTCATGATCTGCTTCTTGGTGGATGGCCTGGGGAAGTGGTTAATAGCCAATATCTTGTTCTGTGGGGGGCACACCTGGCCCAAACCCACCATGAACCCCAGATACTGCACGGTAGCCCGCACAAAATCACACTTTCCCAGGTTGACCACCAAGTTTGCCTCGCTTAATTTCTTAAATAGGGATTCTACATGTTCACAGTGGCTCTTGAAATCGTCATCGTAGATAATGACGTCGTCCAGGTACACGGTACAGTTCGGAATGTCAGCCACTAACTCGTTCATCAAGCTTTGGAAGGTCGCTGGTGCGTTCTTTAGACCGTACGGCATGACATTACAACGATATGTAGCACCATCCACCACAAAAACACACACCTCTTTCACCCGTTCAGACAAAGGCACCTGCCAGTAACCTTTTACCAGGTCCACCTTAGTCAAGAACTTGGCCCTGCCAATCTTGTCTACACAGTCATCGACCCGGGGAAGAGGATATGGGTTGGTGGGAGTCAAGCCGTTTAGCCTGCGGTAATCAACACAGAAGCGCACCTTGCCATCCGGCTTAGGTTGCAGCGTTACGGGAGATGTCCACTTTACCGCCCCCTTCTCGATCAGTCCCTGTTGCAACATATACTCCAACTCCGCCCGGAGGGCCGGAAGTTTAACAGGGGGCACCCTATAGGGCTCTGATTTGAAGGGTGGGTGGTCTCCGACGTCAACGTCGTGCACCTCATGAGTAGTGAGGCCTGGGTGTTCCGCAAATACAGTAGGGTATAAACAGAATAGGCGCTCGACAGCCACACGCTGTTGCTCAGGTAGGTGTTGCAAAGCCTCATGAGCCGCCTGTCTCGTGTTTCCCGCCCACTGATCTGCAGAAACATGATAATCCCAGTTGTCATCCACCTGCGCATGACTGTCCCGTTCTCCTTCTCCACCTTGACTGCTGAAAGTCATCACGGGGACAGTGAGAGGCTCAGGTGGGCGCCTCACATACTCCTTCATCAGGTTGACATGACATAACTGATTCCTCTAACGCCTGTCTGGAGTGGCCACCAGGTAATCCAAGTCCGAGAGCTTCTCTGCTACCCTATAAGGACCAGCGTACTTTGCGGATAAGGGGTGACCTACAAGAGGGAGTAGTATCAACACCTCCTGACCCACGTGAAACTCCCTGAGTGGTCGTACCTGTCCTTCATGAGGGCCTGAGAGCCTACCAGATTGCGGCCAGCCAACTCCAGACTACGCAACATTCGTTCTCTACTCTCAAGTTCGACAGCACCTTCACTACACTTTAGAACCTCCGGGTCTTCTAGCTGCAATTTGCGAATATCTGAGAGAGCTAGCCTGTCTAAGTGTTTGCGAAACAACTCATGCCCTCCCCCAACATCGAACTTTGCATCCCGTTGCTCTCTCCGTGTATACCGTTGCTGCCTCTGAGTCTCTTTAAGCCCTGCCTCTACACTCTCAGTGACAGGTGGTGGTGCTTCTCCAGACTAATAACAGTGCTAATACTGAGTCCCCGAGAAGCGCTGCTGGTACTAGACTCTCCACCGTATCAGCTTTCAGCACTTTCTCGTGACCGTTCCTCCGCTTATTTGAAGACTGTTGGTTAGGCTGTGACTCCCTGGATGCGAGAGATCTGGTTACAACACACGCCATTGGTTGCACCTGATACTTCTCAACCCACTCCTGTTCCTCCCTACTCACGTCGGCCGGCTCCTCGGCAACGACTAAGGGTCAAACCTTAGAAGCAGGCAACGACTAAGGGTCAAACCTTAGAAGCAGGCACCGCAAAGTCATTGCCGAGAAGGAGGTCGACGCCCCCAACAGGCAATTTCTCCACGATTCCCACATCCAGTTCGCGAGTCACACCGTCAACTTCAAGCTCCATTCTAACAAGCGGGTATGACCTAGTTGCATTAACTCCCTGCACCACAACTACCCGCGCCGCGTTTATGGGTCTACCAGTGAAATTCTTCAAGAGTGTCTGAGAGGCACCTGTGTCACGCAAGAGCTGTACCCCGTGCTTCTTGCCCCCCCACTTCACGCAGCCATGCCCTCTATGGTCGCAAAAGGCATCGCGGACAGGGTTCGAGCCTTCCGGATCCTTCTTCACTGGCGGTGCTCCATCCTCTGATCTTATGCCTCCAGCAAACACAGAAGACTTCTGGAACACCCCAATGCTGCGAGCCAATGACACAGCCGCCGAGGGAGGTCTGCTCGGACAAGCTTTTGCCATGTGCCCCTCTTTGTGACAGTGATAACACTCAAATTTCCCCTTGGACTTATACTGAGGTGTAAAAGTCCCCTGACCCTTCTTAAACGGGGCGGTGCTAGGTTTGTGATCAGTCTTGGTGTCATTGCTTTTAAATTTATGTGTGTCCATATTCCGGGGAGGGGGAGGGTAACGCTCCTTAACGCCTACATCGTTTCTCTGTGCAGAGCCGCACCCCCGAATTAGTGACAACCGACGATCAGCCATCTCTGCTGTTTCTACGAGAGTTCTTGGGTTCTTCTCTTTAAGGTTTAAAGTCAAGTCGCCGCCCGTACACTTATAAAACTGCTCTAGAAGCATCAACTGTTTCATCTCATCACACGTAGTTGTCTTCTCTGATCTGAGCCAGTTTCCCATAGCGTCGGACAGGTCCCGGGCGTGCTCCAAGAAGGTACTGTCTCGCCCCTTAGTCAGACCCCGGAACTTTAACCTATATGTCTCGGGTTGTAGCTCATATGCCCGCAGGACAGCCTCCTTGAGCTCGTCATAAACAACGCAGGACTCCAACGGCAGTGCATCGTAAGCCTTGAGCCCCTTACCTACGAGTCTAGAGGACACAAGGGCCGCCCACTTAACTTCAGGCCACTGATGCTCCCGGCACTTCTTCTCAAATCTATTGAAAAACTCTGTGACACCAGACTCGTCAAATACAGGGACCAATTTGAGAAGGTGCGACAGAGACTGATCATGCGCACGGTTTCCAGTACCGAGTCGCTGTCCCGTCATCTCAACACGAGACTTCTCTAAATCCATGTCGGCACAGTATCTTGTAGATTCTAGTCCAGTCCTAAGCTCAGCTTCCCTCGTCTGTTGCTGCATCCTAGCCAGCTCTTTTCTCTCTTATATCTTAGGTAGCTCTATCTGCTGTTGACTCTGATGTTGCATCTTTGCCATCTCGAGCTGAAAGAGCATCTCCGGGGTCAAACCTTGAGGAGGAGGAGGAGGAGATGCAATGATGTTAGAAATACCCGGTGATCCCCCCAGGGGCAAACCACCCTGCCAGTCACTACCCACCTGCGGAAGCGTGCTCAGGGTCGGTACTCCAATAGGAGGATTGGGAGTCGAGTGAAGGGGAGGCTCGGCCAAAGGGCTCTGAGCACTCACCCCACCTCGTACGCCAGTCACCCCACCCAGCACACACGTTATCAGGTCATCCTTCGTCATGCCACTAGTACATACATGACCGATAGCTGCGGCTAAGCACTGGAGACCGTACCGATTCATACCCACCAACCGGTCGGAAGTAACAGGCCATTGTAAAAAATTCCTTGCATCCTCCTCACTGTTCACCAAGTTAACAACCTGCCCATGCTGCTGCTCCTCAGCTTCTACATCACGTACTGTGTCTTCATCCTGCACTGATCCGCTATAAGACATGATGCTCACTGAAGATTCTTCACTTTGATACACAAAAAAGAAGTACCCCAAACTCTTATACCACAATATTCACAATAAAAAATTCTCGGAGACAGCTTAAGTGCTATATTACTTTGCTAAAAAAATAATTCTTGCATGTCCTCAAAAAATATTCCACAAAATCAACAAATGTTCACTGCCTAAACTGTGAGAAAAATCTGCACAATAACCTGCAATTATATGTCAGTTCACCAAATCCTGAGCTAGGTCGCCATTTGTTACGATCGGGTCTCGTATAAATCAGTGGCTCTTATACATTGGACTAGACTGGCATAAATGCAACAACGGAAACGCTAGATCCAACCCCTGATATATAATCCCGTCGAACAAAGAACACATATACCCTCCAGAGTTATATCTGCGATAGCGGGGTATCTTAACTCTCAGTATCTATGTGCTTCTACTATAGGCTGATGTTCTCTGAAACAGCCTATTACCTATAACATATGGTTGCTTAGTTATGGTACACAAGGAAAAGATAGTTAACTTAATTAAATCACAAGAGTGATCTAATGCAAACAAGAAGAAGGTTTACTTAACGTTACTCTAATCAATAATATCTGTCACTCCTTTATGAAAGAAAGTGTTGTAAAGTCCTCAAGCACCGAACAAGGAATCTTCTGAATAATGTCGGATGCTACTAAGAAGAACGTATCGGAAATGGAACCACAAAATAGCAGGAGGCAGGACAATGCACGTGTAGGCTAAATACACAAAAAGGCTGGACCTATAATGTTATTGGACACAAGAATATTATAAGCGGTGCAACAGTAATAATGCTCGCCACGAAAAAGTAGTACTCCTATTAACAAAACCGGTCTATGCTGGTTGTGTCTCTCTACAGCAACCTAGACCTCAAAATGCTTGTGTAGAAATAATGGGTATGCATAAAAGAGTATATGATCTAATCCAGCTAATGTCTACCCGGGTTAATAAAGTCTAGCTGGGATGCGCAAAGGTACAGGATTCTGGTGGAGCAAGGCAGCTCCTAGCCTAGTGTGGACCTTGGGTCTGTGCGGCCTGATTACGTTAATATGAAGGGGTGCTCTCTTGAGGATTCTCAATCACAAGTATTGAGTATCCTCCTGGCGACCCTCAAAAGTAAAAGCAAATAGAGTTAGAACAGTGTTGGGTGGATTAGGCAAGCAGCCCTCACGCACTACACAGTCTAAACTCCAAGGTACACAGACAAAAGATCCACCCAGGTAACCCACAGAATCCGTAGAGTCGTGCAGCTCAAAAGTAGCCTACACACAGTGAAAACACCAACATCAAGGTACCTGATCCCTAGTCTAGCATTATTTAACCCTGTAGAAACATTAGTGATTGATGGAGACAGTCCGAGCAATACAATCTCCCAAAACGACAATGACTATCTTCAACCTTATCCTAGTACATAAGAAATGTGAGATCCAGCATATAATACAGTCTGGCCACCAATTCAAGGTGTGGATGCAGGGAACCAGAGGGGGATTGATATTAATAAAAGGTGAGGAAGTAGTGGAAATGATAGAGGCAGTAGGAGAGAAAGATTCTAAGACAAGAGTGTGGAACAGTTCAAGGGAGATGCTTAGAGTATGCTGTCTGGGACGGGTCACGGATCTGACCAGGATATTTCCAGGGACCGCATGGGTGGAGTCCCAGTTCGCAGGAATGGCACGAGGGCGCGCGACAGTCGCCCAGTAAGCAGCCGCCTAGTAGGCCGTGTTAGGCAGGAGGCAACGAATCCCGCGAGGCCTATGTAAGGGGGCCAGCCACGCGCCACACTCACCACCAAGTCACACCACCTGGTCTCTCTCTCTCTCTCTCTCCCGCTCGCCTTCCCATCATTCAACTACTCAACACAATACTTTCAATTGACTAAATAAAGTAGAAAGGATTGTGACAGACGAAAACAAAGAACAGTTCTGAACTGTCTGCAACACAAGCTTTCTCGAGAAGGAAAGTACACAATGATAGGTAGACTGTAGCTACATTCTCTGCCCTGGCGAGTCCTAGCGAGTAAGCCATGCTGTTCTGGGGGAAACGGTGAGCGTCACAACACACACACACACCTACACTAAAGAATGTCCCATATACTATAATTCCCCCAAGCTGTCTCTACTTATTTTATATCCTTCTTTTGTTCTCTACCGAGGATTACCTCCCATTGTAGTAGGCTTTACCTGACCCTACCTGTACGGATCCCCCATAGGCCGTTTCGCCTTTACCCTTTTCAAACTCCTCATTTGATCTCTTCTGACGTTTGACATTCCATTCTAATTGGCTTTACCTGACCTACAGTCCGTTGCCCCATTAACCCTTTTCCAATTCCCTCATTTAATCTCTCCCAAGGATTTAACTCCCATTATTAGCCTCACCTGACCCTACCAGAACAGTTTTTGTATGTATGTATGTTTGTTGAATGAATGAATGAATGAATATAGAAAAGGTGGGTGAGGGTGAAAGAAGGGATGTTTGTTTGCATACGTGAGCGTTTATGTGCACACTTACTGCATTTTCTTATGTTCTTATATATGTATGTATAAATATGCGTATGTATGTGTGTACGTATGTGTATACTGTATATGTATGTTCTGTATATATATATATATATAAGTAAAATAAATGTGTACTGTATATGCACTGTAAATCACTTACTCTCAGGGTTAATTTTTTATAATTTGTCTTTTACACTAGCATAATTATTGTATTTTTTTTTTTTTTATGTAAAGTATATTATACTCACACATTGTAAACTGAGCTTACCATTTTCATATCTGTACATCTCATGTTCATCCACTAAATTGTAAAATGTGTATTTTCAGCTCATGAGGCTGCCATTCTTTAATAAACAGTTTATTATTATTATTATTTATTGTTATTACACACACACACAGACATACACACACACACACACACACACACACACACACACACACACACATACGGTCATGGTGGCTGAGCGCGGTTAGCTAATACATTGGAATTGCTAGTTCTGGTTTCGGGGGTTCGATTCCACGTGCCGGCAGGGGATGTTCTCTCAAAAATTGTCCCTGGCCGTGAAGACTAGGTCTGGACGGACCGACGCCGGGGACCCACACAGTCTCCTGCCCACGTCCTACTCCCTCGGGGGTATGTAAGACATTTTTGTTGGCAGCCAAGATCAGTCTGTTGATCCCTTAGGATAAGATCTAGGTTAAGTCTGTGTATTTTCAGTCTCATTGGCTGCCGGCTTGAGATAATTTTTTTATTATTATTAATAATACTATTATTATTACACACACACGCCCGCGAGCGTTTACCTTTTACACTGCCAATAAAAAGTTATAATTTATCATTAACCCTCCCTGTTCAGTCTTTCAATAACACCTTCCCTAATTAATACGATCATAGCTTGTGACAGAATTAATTTGGACCGGTGATAAATATATATTATTTTCCATGAGTGAAATGAAAACTTGATAACTTTGCAATGTCGACACAACTTTTACGCCAGGGGTAATAATTTTATCCAGGCGTTTTGTTTATTGAAAGGCAGCGATGATTGAACTTGGCCTGATGAATTATGCTGCTGCTGTACTGTATATAAGGCGAATGTCACACGAGCGCTTTTTCCGGGAATGTTTTAAGAGCAATTATTTTCTCGCAATATTCCAAAATATAGGCGAGAATTGCTCCAAAATAGCACTTGTGTTCAATTTAGCACACATAAGCCACAGAACACTTATGTGTATGTGATTTTATGGATACACAAACGCATTTTAGCTCGTAATTCTGTTAAATATTTGTATTTGCAGGTCTAATTTCTTTATTGCCAGAACCTCGCAAGTGATCGATTTAACAATACAAAAAAAAAAAAAATAAAAAAAAAATCATCTTCTCTCTGTATTCCCGGAGTCTCTATTTCTTCTGATCTCTCTTGGAAAGACCATATTACCACTCTTGCTAAAACGGCTTCCCAGAAGCTGGGAGTGCTCAACCGCCCCAAGGGGTTCTTTACCCCTGCACAGCTTCTTGCGCTTACACAGTGCGTCCTTGTATTAACTTAGTATTGTTCGCATGTGTGGGGAAGATCCTGTCACACAGCACTTCTAGACAAAGTAGAAAAATAAGTCTTTCGTCTCATTAACTCACGTCCACTCACCAATTCTCTGCAATCTCTCTCTCTTCGCCGCAATGTTGCATCTCTCTCGCTATTCTATCGCTATTACATTAATCAGTGGTCCTCAGAGCTCTCTACGTAGGGTACGTAGTAACCGTCTTGCAACACAATCCCACCCCTACTCTGTGTAACTCTCCAACCCAAGAGTGAAACGATACTGTCAATCTTTCTTCTATTTAATAGCTGAGTTCTGGAACTCTCTCCCTGAAACCGTCTTTCTCTCATCCAATGAAATAAATTGATTCAAACTCCGTGTGTCCAGACATTTTGGCTTGAACATTCCATTCTTTCAACCCTGCGGAAAGCACTCGTCACAGGCAGTTTTGTCATTTGTCTCCCTCATCCACATAGATAAAAAGAGTAAGGGTTCGAATGTTTACAGTGTACGCGCTGGTCCTATTAACACGAGATACCGTTATAAGTACTAATCACCAACAGTTAGTAGATTGGCTTTAATAATACTACTATCCCAGTAATACGATAGTTAAGGTACATTTTGGCATCAAATTGATTAGATTAGTATTTTAACTTGGCTAATTCCCGTGGGTAGGTTTTCTATAGATATATTCACAATAAAACTATGCGATAATATCCCCCCCCTCTCTCTCTCTCTCTCTCTCTCTCTCTCACCTGTCTGTGTCCAACACACCGTCTCTCATTCTCTCCCCCCCCCCCTCTCTCTCTCTCACAATCTCTCTATCAAACACACACACACACACACACTCTCTCTCTGTCACACACACTCGCTCTCTCTCTCTCACACACACACACACACACACACACACACACACACAAACTCAAACATGGAGGTGGCAGGGAACTAACTGAGCGGAGAGCTAAAAACGTATAGAACTCAGTCGTCCACACACACACACACACACACACACACACACACACACACACACACACACACACACACACACACACACGCAACTAACTGGCTGGCAAAGTAAAAACCCGAAAGCTTAGTCGCTTTTAGACACACTCACACACACACAAAGGACAAAGGAAAGCAAGCAACAATATATTTTCTTATTTTTACTAGGGTGCTTGTATCTAAACTACCTAGCCTATTATTTAAAGGAGAAAAGATGACTTAGAAGGGACAGGAATTATTTTTTCCATGCAGAATGGATAAACTGACATGGTAGTCGGCAGGAATATTAGAAAATAAAACTATCTTACTATCTTACTATCTATTCTACCAAAAAAGAGGTACAGTCGCGCTAATAAGTGATGTCTCGGCATCAAGTATGTTTTGATCAATAATTGGTATCAGCAACATCTAAGCTTCATTGCTTCATATCGAGTGAAATATATAAACATGTTCCTACACTTACCCACCCTATTCAACATCTGACGGACATTAATACAGCACAGAGCAAGCCATACGTAATGACAGCTGGGAATGACTTATTAGCGCGACCGTACTGTGGGCGTGTCTTGTTATCCACCTGTGTAAGCAGTCAGTCGGGGAGTAAGAGCGAGATATTTGTCTAAGCGATTTTCGAAGGTTTCAACAGTGCTACAGTCTATAACATTGCTAGGCAGGCCATTCCATAAGTTTACTACCCGGTTGAAAAAGAAGTGCTTTGCTCTATGGGAGTGAAAGGGCTTACGGATGATATTACAGCCATTCCCTCGTGTGTAAATTGAATAATTGAATGTGAAGTATTGTTGCATACAAATTGTCGATACCTTTAATTATATTAAATATTTTAATTATATCCCCTCGTAGTCTGCGCTTAGTCAAGCTAAAAAGGTTTGATTCTTCTAAATGTTCTTTATATGGCATATTCTTAGTCTGGGAATAATTTTTGTTATTATTCACTGTACTCTTTCAAGTTTGTCTATATCCTTTTGATAGTAAGGAGACCAAAATTGAACGCAGTATTCTAGATGAGGTAGAACCAATTAACTATATAAGGTGAGAATAACTTCTTCGGATTTGTATTCAGAAGATCTACCAATGAATCCAATAGTCTTATTTTGTATTTATTGTTTTACTACGTCAGTGCATTGCTGGCCTGGTTTCAAAGTATTTGTATTTGTTACTCCTAAATCAGTATATTTATCGACACTTTTGAGTTGAATACCACCCATTGAATAATTCACCTTATTGTTCCTATAACCTATGTGCAGTACTTTACATTAAACATACACACAAACACACACACTCAATCAATCAGATACACTATAACTCGCATACCCTCTCACCTATAACCATGTCCCCCCATACTCACTCTCTCTCTCTCTCTCTTTCTCTCACACACACACACACAGACGCCAAGCAACTACTGGGTGGGAATATAAAAACCCAGAGAGCTCAGCCTGGCTTGAGAAACTGGATGAGTTGGGTCTGTTTATGTACCAGCCTGGGATTACCATATTAACAGACAGGCATGGGGAGAGAGACAGAAGGATGGGTAGATAGATAGCTAGATAGGCAGATAGATAGAAATAAAAATATATATAGAAGTATACAGAGAGAGAGAGAGACAGAGAGAGAGAGAGAGAGAGAGAGAGAGACAGAGAGACAGAGACAGAGACAGAGACAGAGAGAGAGAGAGAGAGAGAGACAGAGACAGAGACAGAGAGAGAGAAGGCTGAATATATAGTTTACGAGTGACCTATCCCACTCCACACCAAATGCATATATATATACCCCGGATATAGCCCAGGTACAGGTCAAAGGTCACAGGTCCCTGGGGAGGTGACCAGGGAGGCAGGCAGAAGACCAGTTATACCCTATTCCAAGAAAATAGGCCAATACTCATGCACATTAACCTCTATAACTCACAGACAAAGAGAGTAATCCAGCTAATATGTCTACCATTTTGGTAAAGCTCGGCTAGTGAAAAGGTGTGGAAATGTACAGCCCATTTGCTCTAGCCCTTTTTTAGTTACAGAGGTTAGGGATCATGATTGCTGGACTACCTATTTGGAACAGGGTATAGTCTAGTATTTGCTGTACAGTCACTCGGAAAATTTCAAGGATGTTTGTTTACGTTTTTCATTATGTACATACAGGTACTGAGAATCACTTTTGGATCTAATTTCGGTGTAAGTATCCTAGGTTCGAATCCTGGGAGTACCACATGAATTAATTAATGTCATTGACTTCATTAATTAGGTTAATTGTATAGTATTTTTAACTCCCTATAATATATGAAAACTCGATAAATATACTAAATGTCAGCAAAAGAGGTCAAAGAATGAGAGTGAACTATATACTTAAGGGGAGATTTCCACATGAGGGATTTTTGTCTTGACTCCTTTCTCCCTCATGTTTAGCCCCATTGTTTTTCTAATTTTAAGACGTTTGCTTCATTATTTTGACGATTTTAACAACTTTCAACCTATTTCTGTCAATTTTAAGACCTTTCGTGCCATTTAGGTGTCGATTTTTATCCTGGCGAGCGATAGCGAGCCTGTAATTTAAGAGGAACCGGCTTTCAGCCGGGACATTTTTCTACCGAAAAATGTACAAATTTATCTTGAAAGGGGCTCAAGGGGGTGTTAATCTTAAGTTTGAAGGATATCTAGGGACCAAACTAAAAACCTTCCCTTAATATATATATAATATAAAGAGTTTCAATAAGAATGTCTAATATAATCAGACATTATATAGGTTCTGACTCAGCGTGAGAGTAATATCAAGGCCAAACACCTTTCACTAATATTAACACTATATTTAAGGGGGTCACTGGCTTTTTTCATCTTTCTCTTCTTTTCTCTCTTTCCCTGGCTTGTATCCATTCGGCCCCATTCAGCCAACTGTTTTGAGACGTTTATCCCCATCCAGGTGTCGATTTCTTCCTGGCGAGCGATAGCGAACCAGTATTGTATGGAGAAATCAGGCTTCGCCGGAGACATTTTTCTATCGAAAAGTATACAAATCTAGCTTGCTGTCAAAAAAAAAAAAAAAAAAAAAAAAAATATATATATATATATATATATATATATATATATATATATATATATATATATATATATATATATATATATATATGCTGGCTCGCTACCGCTCGCCAGGAAAATATTGACACCTGGATGGGGGTAAACGTCTTAAAACAGTAGGCTAAATGAGAGAGGGAGAGAAAGAGAAAAAAGCGAGGTGGGCTCCCTTAAAGCAGGGTACCGGGGTGTAGAGTCAAACGAAAGCCAAGTCCATTATTGTTAGTCTATATTATTGTGTATGTAAGATTCCATTGACCACTTGCGAGTTTTAGGCTATAAGGAAGTTGGAGCCGTAGATCTCGATATTTATCAGAATAAACAGCTATAATACGGTTTTATTATATATATTTACACATAGCACCAAATACACCATATTATACCGTATATCCAGCAGAAACCTACATAATTACTGTATTTGTGTTCAATATCGATAATTACAGGCCGAACTTCCTTAAGGGGGGTGACCTGTTTTGGTTCTATTTTCTATCTTTCTCTGGCTTGTATCCATTTGGCCCCATTCAGCCTACTGTTTTAAGATGTTTATCCCCATCCCGGTGTAATTTTTTTACTGGTGAGCGGTAGCGAGCCAGCATATTTTTTCTTTTGTTTTGACAGCAGGCTAAATTTGTACATTTTTCGATAGAAAAATGTCTCCGGCGAAGCCGGATTTCTTCATATAATGCTGGCTCGCTATCGCTCGCCAGGAAGAAATCGACACCTAGATAGGGATAAACGTCTTAAAATAGTTGGCTGAATGGGGCCGAATGGATACAAGCCAGAGAAAAAGAGAAAAGGACAGAAATAACAAAAAAGCAGGTCACCCCGCTTATAGCCTGAAACTCGCAAGTGGGGAATTATGATTTATAGATACAATTACGTTTTGGGGGAAGTGATAAAATGGCCCACAACATTGCTAGTTCATGTTAATAGTCTTGTATTCCGTCTCAGAGGCATTCAAGGGTTTCCAACAAAATTGGTCCGTTTTGACACGTTGTATGGGTGAGTAAAGTCGCGGCACGGAACACCTCTTACATAATGTATTTTGGTTCCTTCTGGATTCATTTAAGGGGGGTGACCTGCGTTTGTTCTCTCCTTTTCTATCTCTCTCTGGTGTGCATATATTCACCCGCATTCAGCATACTGTTTTAAGACGTTTACCCCCATAGAGGTGTCGATTTTTTTCCTGGCGAGCGGTAGCGAGCATGTATATTTGTTTTACATATTTTTTACAGCAGGCTAAATTTGTACATTTTTCGATAGAAAAATGTCACCGGCGTAGCCGGATTTCTCCAAAAAATGCTGGCTCGCTATCGCTCGCCAGGAAGAAATCGACACCTGGACGGGGATAAACGTCTTAAAACAGTAGGCTGAATGGGGCCGAATGGATACAAGCCAGATAAAGAGAGAATAAGAGAGAAAAAAAGCAGGTCACCCCCCTTAATCCTTTCAGTACACGAGTACGCGTTTCTAAATTTTCTTCTAACTATCATTAGACGATTTTATACAATTTACGAGAGAATTAGGGGAGCCAGAGGTTTACTGGAGATAATACTTTACCCCTTTGATTCCCAGAGGGCCTTCCAAAGCTAAACTGAGAGAGAGAGAGAGAGAGAGAGAGATTGCAGAGAATCGGTGAGTGGACGGGAGTTAATGAGACGAATAGCTTTCTTTGTAATGTAAGCTTCATAAAATCTCCTCAATGTTGCTGAAATCAAATATAAAAAGACTTCACAGATATTGGAAAGGTCAAATAGATAATACAAAGGAGTCTAAAGGAAATCAAGCAACAACAGGTCTAGCGACCCTTCTAGGCTGCTTGTCCTCCAAAACACTGAGGATCAAGTGTCCAAACAGTGGGTAAGGGAACATTGGAAAGGGAACTACTGCCCTGGAACTAATGTCCGTGGCAGGATTAGGAAGTTAGTAGGGGACAGATGGGTTAGTAACTGAGGGGAGGATAAAATAAAGTTATTCATTTACAAACGCAGTCAGTCGCGGGTTTGATGCGAGATATTTGTCTAGGCGAAGTTTAAATGAATTAACGGTGCTGCAGTCTATAACGTCTCGGGGAAGCCCATTCCGCAAGTTGACAACTCGATTGAAGAAGAAATTCTTAGATTCGTATGAGTTAAAAGATTTACCAATAATTTTGCAACCGTTCCCCGCGTGTAATTAGATTGGTCGATAGTGAAGTACTTACTACAGTGACTGGAGTTACGGCATGACTTTTGACTACGACCATACACAACTGGCCTTTTCAACCCAGTGAGAGGAATTGGTTTACCCAGTGATGACAGATTAATTAACAAAGCGATCAGTATCTTCCTAATATTTAATTTGTTTGCATTTTTTTGCGGGCTGCAGTTCTGAATTCATATTATGCTAGGTTAACCCTATTTGGTCAGAGGGGGGGCTTTTTTAGACCATAAGCTTGGAGATTTTAGGATGTTATATTCCGTTAGTTTGACGATAATCCCCCTTCTAGATATATTAATACATTAGTTTGACGATAATCCCCCTTCTAGATATATTAATACATTAGTTTGACGATAATCCCCCTTCTAGATATATTAATACATTAGTTTGACGATAATCCCCCTTCTAGATATATTAATACATTAGTTTGTCGATAATCCCCCTTCTAGATATATTAATACATTAGTTTGACGATAATCCCCCTTCTAGATATATTAATACATTAGTTTGTCGATAATCCCCCTTCTAGATATATTAATACATTAGTTTGACGATAATCCCCCTTCTAGATATATTAATACATTAGTTTGTCGATAATCCCCCTTCTAGATATATTAATACATTAGTTTGACGATAATCCCCCTTCTAGATATATTAATACATTAGTTTGTCGATAATCCCCCTTCTTAGATATATTAATACATTAGTTTTGTCGATAATCCCCCTTCTAGATATATTAATACATTAGTTTGACGATAATCCCCCTTCTAGATATATTAATACATAGTTTGTCGATAATCCCCCTTCTAGATATATTAATACATTAGTTTGACGATAATCCCCCTTCTAGATATATTAATACATTAGTTTGTCGATAATCCCCCTTCTAGATATATTAATACATTATTTTGTCCATAATCCCCCTTCTAGATATATTAATACATTAGCTTGTTGATAATCCCCCTGCTAGATATATTAATACATTAGTTTGTCGATAATCCCCCTTCTAGATATATTAATACATTAGTTTGTCGATAATCCCCCTTCTAGATATATTAATACATTAGTTTGACGATAATCCCCCTTCTAGATATATTAATACATTAGTTTGACGATAATCCCCCTTCTAGATATATTAATACATTAGTTTGTCGATAATCCCCCTTCTAGATATATTAATACATTAGTTTGTCGATAATCCCCCTTCTAGATATATTAATACATTAGTTTGTCGATAATCCCCCTTCTAGATATATTAATACATTTCTCGGTAGAAACATTTCCCGACCAAAGGCCGGTTCCTCCCAAATTTCAGACTCGCTATCGCACGCCAGGAAAAAATCGACACCAATATGAAACGAAAAGTCTTAATATTGACAAAGAAATGGGACGAAAAGTCTGAAATTCGCCTGACTAATGGCCCTAACGTCTTAACATCTGAAAACTAACGGGGCTAAACAATATCCTTAGAACATTCAGCTACCAAACCTAACCTACCTTCAATCTAGCTTCCGATTCCAATGCGAAATCTTTGTTTCCCTCGTGTTTAGCCCCATTACTTTTGTGATTTTAAGACGTTCGACCATTAATTTGGCAGTTCTAAGACTTTTCACCCAATTTCTTTGCCAATTTGTTTACATTTCATGCAATTTAGGTGTCGATTTTTCCTTGCAAGCGATAGCGAGCCTTCAATTTTTCCTTGCAAGCGATAGCGAGCCTTCAATTTAGGAGAAACCGGCCTACCCAGGACATTATTTTACCAAAAAAAAAAAAAAAAAAATCTCGAAGGGGAATCTTGGAGGTTTTTCTTAAAGCTTGATAGAGGTTTAGGGAACAAACTACAAAACTCCCCTTAAAAGAAACAAATTGTTCATGGAAGAATCTCTCGTGTGACACGTGTTGAGTCAGGTGTGTGTGGCCTATGAAGGGGTTGTTATTTATAAACGATACAATACACCGTGTTGAGTCAGGTGTGTGGCCTATGAAGGGGTTGTTATTTATAAACGATACAATACACCGTGTTGAGTCAGGTGTGTGTGGCCTATGAAGGGGTTGTTATTTATAAACGATACAATACACCGTGTTGAGTCAGGTGTGTGTGGCCTATGAAGGGGTTGTTATTTATATACGATACAATACACCGTGTTGAGTCAGGTGTGTGTGGCCTATGAAGGGGTTGTTATTTATATACGATACAATACACCGTGTTGAGTCAGGTGTGTGTGGCCTATGAAGGGGATGCTATTTATAAACGATACAATACACCGTGTTGAGTCAGGTGTGTGTGGCCTATGAAGGGTGTTGCTATTTTATATACGATACAATACACCGTGTTGAGTCAGGTGTGTGTGGCCTATGAAGGGGTTGTTATTTATAAACGATACAATACACCGTGTTGAGTCAGGTGTGTGTGGCCTATGAAGGGGTTGTTATTTATAAACGATACAATACTGTTGGCTTGTCTGTCTCTCTCTCTATTGTTTTGTATGTTTATCAGTGCGTGTGTGTGACTGTTTCTGTGTCTGTTTGTCTGGCTGTGTGTGTGTGCTGTAGGTCCGACACACACATACACACACACACACACACACACCACACACACACACACACACACACACACACACACACACACACACACACACACACACACACACACACACACACACACACACACACACACACACACACACACACACACACACACACACACACACACACACACACACACACACACACACACACACTCTCGCTCGCTCATGCGCTCTAGCTCTATCTCTATCTCCTCTCTCTCTCTCTCTCTCACACACACACACACACACACACGCGCACACACATACATACGTGCACGCGCAAACCCCCCCCCCCTCATCTCACTCTCACTCTCTCTCTCTCTCAATATATACTACTGTATATCACGCAGCCATCCAAACTAAAGTAGTAATTTCAGAGTTTACGTGCGAGTGGAAGAGTTGGGGCTCAATATATTGGCATTAACTTAACCCATTCAGTACCGGTGACATCCTTTTGCAATATAGTCAGGCTACAACTAGACATTTTTATTCAGTTTAAAAATAGCCTCCAACAATTAACAGGCTATGAATGATCTCACTTAGCCATTTTTACTACCACTGATCCTTCTTAACCCTTTGAAGCTCTGACGCGTTTTAGCAGTTTATTTTGGCTATCATTAGACGATTTTATGCAGCTTAGGAAGGATCTGTGGGTATTAAAAAAGGTAAAGACTATCTCAATCAACCCTCTGACTTCCATATACCCTTCCTAATCTGAATAAAATCGTCTAATATTAGCCAGAACATAGAAAAGAAACGCGTATTGGGGCTGGAAAGGGTTAACTGTCCAAATTCGTCTAAATATCGCAAGAATCTAATTTCAAACACGTCGCTGGAACAGAAGGGGTTAACCTCGCCTACGTAAACATATGTTTAAATTATTATTAATATCTCAACACAAACAAGGTATCGCTGCAATAATGCTTAAGCGGCTGTTTAATATCTCAACACAAACAAGGTATCGCTGCAATAATGCTTAAGCGGCTGTTTATTATCTTAACACAAACAAGGTATCGCTGCAATAATGCTTAAGCGGCTGTTTAATATCTCAACACAAACAAGGTATCGCTGCAATAATGCTTAAGCGGCTGTTTATTATCTTAACACAAACAAGGTATCACTGCAATAATGCTTAAGCGGCTGTTTATTATCTTAACACAAACAAGGTATCACTGCAATAATGCTTAAGCGGCTGTTTATTTATAAAGTGACCCACTTTCTCCGTCATGTTAAGGGGGGGGTGACCTGCTTTTTGTTATTTCTGTCCTTTTCTCTCTTTCTCTGGCCTGTATCCATTCGGCCCCATTCAGCCAACTATTTTAAGACGTTTATCCCATCTAGGTGTCGATTTCTTCCTGGCGAGCGATATCGAGCCAGTATTATATTAAGAAATCCGGCTTTGCCGGAGAAATTTTTCTATCGAAAAATTTACAAATTTAGCCTGCTGTCTAACAAAAATAAAAAGCATGCTGGCTCGCTACCGCTCACAAGTAAGAAATTGACACCTGGATGAGGATAAACGTCTTAAAACAGTAGGCTGAATGGGGCCAAATGGATACAAGCCAGAGAAAGAGAGAAAGAGAGAAAAGGACAGACAAAAAGCAGGTCACTCCCCTTAAGCCCCATTAGTTTCGAAATTTTAAGATGCTTACCCCATTAATTTGGCGATTTGAAGACATTTCGCCTCCATTGCTTTGTCATTCTTAAGACCTATCGTGCCATTTAGGTGTCTATGTTTATCTGGCCAATGATAGTAAGCCTACAATTTAAAAGGAACGGTGCATTATTACTACCGAAAAATCTATCTCGAAGGCAGGACTGGGGGTACTTTAAAGCTTGATGTAGGTCTAAGGAGCAAAGTAAAAACCAAAAAACAAAAAAAACATCAAGATAACAGCATACCTTTCGATTAGTAGGCGCAACAATAGGACTTAATTACTTTGATGGTTCGCATTCCTATATATTTCTATGTATTTCTATGTAGCCTGAATATGAAATCTATAACCACTATACTATCGTAATGAATGTGTTAACCCTTTCACGCACATATGACGCAGAGGTTGCCAGATTAGCAATAAGAAATAGAGTTCTCTCACTCTTATAATTACCTCTCCAAAATTAGTTTTCTGCCCACAGTTAACTCAAAGACAACTGCAGAGGTTGAAGTAACTAAACTATAGGTTTCCAAATACCCCTGATGGTAACAAAGGTTTTAAAGTATCCCCAATAGGCTCAAAATCGCGTCATATGTCTGAGGTTAATAGTTGCAGATTCCCATATACCCCTTTATAAAGCAGTAACGACCAGTTGCAATTGGCTGTTGAGTATTTTATCCATTCTAATCTATTATTAACTTCCTCTATGCCGACCGAAGCACAGACTGACAATGAGCTATGGTATATTTGGTGTGCATGGAAGGGGAGTGTTAATCTATAAAACATATTGGCCTAAAATGATCACTGAACATTAAGGGGAGGTATTTAGTTTATTCCCTAGACCTCCATCAAGCTTAAAATTAAACCTCCTTGACCCCCTTTCAAGATATATTTGTACATTTTTCGGTAGAAAAATTTCCCGGCCGAAGGCCGGTTCCTCTTAAATTACAGGCTCGCTATCGCTCGCCAGGAAAAAATCGACGTCTAAATGGTACGAAAGGTCTTAAAATTGACAGAAATGGGGCGAACGTTCTTAAAATCGCCAAACTAATGGGGTGAACATCTTCAAAAACTCAAAAGCAATGGGGCTAAACATGAGGGAGATAGAGGTCAAGAAAAAAATCCCTCAAGTGGAAATCTCCCCTTAACCCTTACTGTACCGGGAACGTCTTTTGTACTTTATTCTGGTTACTATTAGACGATTTCATTTAGCTTAAAATGTGGCATCCAGCAATTAACAGGATTCGAACTATCTCATTTAACCCTTTTTACTACCGCAGATCCTTATTAAACTACACAACATCGTCTAATTATAGCTAGACTATTATAAGATAGACGTCTCTGGTACAGAAGGGGTTAAGAAGTGTTAGGAGAGATGGAGATTAACAACGAAGGAGTTAAACTCTCGCTACTGTTCGCAAATACACACACACACACCCACACACACACACACCCACACGCACACGCACACACACACACACACACACGCACGCACACACACACACACACACACACACACCCACACGCACGCACACGCACACACACACACGCACACACACACACGCACGCACACACACACACACACACACACATACACACACACACACGCACACACATAAACACACACACACACACACACACACGGCCATGGTGGCCTAGCGCACTTTAGTCACAGTCTTGGGAGCGCTCGCTCTGATGTCGGGGGTTTGATCCCACGCACCGGGGGGAAGTTCTCTCAAAAACTCACTCTGGCCGTGAAGACTAGGTCCGTCTCGGGAGACTCACTAAGTCTCCTACCCATGTCCCACTCCCTTAGGGGTATGTAGGCGCTCTTGATAGCAAACAGGATCAGTCTGTCGATCCCTTAAGATAAAATGTGTGTATGTTCAGCCTCATTGGTTGCCGGCTTGAAATAAACCGATTATTATTATTATTATTATTATTCCACACACACACACACACATTTAAGCAATTTTGTTATAGGAATAAAGGGGAAATGTGCATGCCAACGAGTACACTTGTTATTGCTTAAGCCACGTTGAAACTACGCATATAAAATCTAACCTAGCCTGCTAAACCTAATCTAACCTAAAATACACAGTTTCTAAGTTTTATAACAATGCGAGTACACTTAAACGTAATGTGTGTGTGTGTGTGTGTGTAAGAGAGCGTATAAGAGAGGTGATGAGGTGTTTATGGTTGCTTAAATATGTGCGTCCGCGAATGAGAGCAGGTGTGTGTATGATTGTGGGATCTTACGAGAGAGAGAGAGAGAGAGAGAGAGAGAGAGAGAGAGAGAGAGAGAGAGAGAGAGAGAGAGAGAGAGAGAGAGAGAGAGAGAGAGAGAGAGAGAGAGAGAGAGAGAGAAATAATAATTAAAGAAAGAAAGAAAGAGAGAGCGCGCGGGGGCGAGAGAGAGAGAATGTGAATGTTGGAGATGAGAATGGTGCAGGTTCGCTATCGCTCACCAGGAAAATGTCAACACCGAAATGGCACGAAAGGTCTTAATATTGACAAAGACATGGGGTGAAAGGTTTTACAATCGCCAAACTAATGAGCCGAACGTCATAAAATCTGAAAACTAATGTGGCTAAACATGAGGAAGAAGGGGGACCAGAAAAATGACCCATCTCCCCTTAAGCTTACATCAGTCTTTCATCTACTCAACAAGTGAGCTCTGGAACTCTATCCCTTAATCAATCCTTTCTTCTTCCTATGACTTAGACTGCATAACCCCTTCTGTACCGGGGACGTCTTGTTTCATTGTTCTAGCTACATTTAGATGTTTTTTGTGAAGCTTAAAACAGATCTACTGTATGTTAGTTAAAACAGATCTACTGTATGTTAGTTAAAACAAATCTACTGTATGTTAGTTAAAACAGATCTACTGTATGTTAGTTAAAACAGATCTACTGTATGTTAGTTAAAACAGATCTACTGTATGTTAGTTAAAACAGATCTACTGTATGTTAGTTAAAACAGATCTACTGTATGTTAGTTAAAACAGATCTACTGTATGTTTAGTTAAAACAGATCTACTGTATGTTAGTTAAAACAGATCTACTGTATGTTAGTTAAAACAGATCTACTGTATGTTAGTTAAAACAGATCTACTGTATGTTAGTTAAAACAAATCTACTGTATGTTAGTTAAAACAGATCTACTGTATGTTAGTTAAAACAAATCTACTGTATGTTAGTTAAAACAAATCTACTGTATGTTAGTTAAAACAAATCTACTGTATGTTAGTTAAAACAAATCTACTGTATGTTAGTTAAAAGGGGTAAGTGAGATGGTTCCAAGCTTGTTAGTTCCTGGAGGCCCTTTTTAAACTGAATATAATCGTCTAATAGAAGCCAGAATAAAGTTGAAAGGACGTCACCGGTACAGAAGGGGTTAAAACTTCGTGTGTCCAGTCATTTTGACCCCCTCTGTCACTCATTTTGGGTTTGGGGGACACACTCGTCACAGTCAGCCTGCCTTTTGTCTCCTTCATAAAAAAAAAACGTTATCAATAAACCCTCTTATAGTGACATAGGACCTTCTAAAACTGCATACAATCATCTAATGTTAGCCAGAATGAAAGGTATAAAGATGTCATGGTGCTGAATGGGTTAAAGCAAATTTTCATAAAAGTAATGCCCTCTGTGTACGTGCCGACAAAGGGGACGTTCCGAAAAGTAATGTAGACGTACCGGAAATGTATATATACGAACCGGAAGTAATATATACGTACCGACAAAGGTGACGTTCCGGATGTATTGCAGCATGAGCGAACCCCCCGGAGCGGGCAGCACGGCGGGACACAGATGCACGGACCCGCACGTGTCCTCCAGTAGGGCGTGCAGGGCCCAGGCTAAGGCGTACACCGCATCCACTGCAACAACAAGAACATCGCAGGTGAGAAATGTTAAACGTGCAATTATCTTATTCAGCTTCGGAAGGTTGATTCAGTTCAGGAAGGATCTGTCAAGGGTCAATAGCTTCATTAGGGTAGAGTTTGCCTCATTTTGATTTATATGTATGTATTATTTTATTAGTAATTCCTCCCTAGACCTCCATCAAGCTTAACAAAAAATCTCCCCGAAGACCCTCCTTTAAGATAAATGTATACGTTTTTCAATAGAAAAATATTCCGGCCGAACGCCGATTTCTTTTAAATTACAGGTTCGCTGTCGCTCGCCAGGATGAATGGGGATCTCCGGGGTGTAAGTTTAAGGGGAGAGGGGCTATTTTGTTGTGTCTATTTATTAATGGATTCCTATATTTCTTAGTTTCATCGCTAGACCTCCATCAAGCTTAGAAAAACACCCCCTAGACCCCCCTTCAAAATAAATTTATAAATTTATAAATAGAAACTATAACAAACACTCCTGGAGTAAGAAAAATAACAAATCGTATACACAAACCAAACATATTCCGCAAATTGACCAACAAACAAATACCAAATGCCGACACATCAAAACTAAATCGCAAACTCCTCTCCAAATTGAATAGAAACAGACAAAACACTCCTGGAGAGAGAAAAATAACAAATCGTCGAAATAAGCCAAACATGTTCCGCAAAATGAACAAAATACAAATAACACATACAACCTAAATCGCAAACTCCTTTCCAAATACAAATAACACATACAACCTAAATCGCAAACTCCTTTCCAAATTGAATAGAAACCGACAAAACACTCGCAGGAAACAATTCGGAAATCAGCGAAAGTATAGGAAAACACTGAACGGAAGCCCTTGAGGGAAGGGTCCTCCCAATGGTAAGGGGAGATGGGTCGGTTTTCTGGTCCCCTTTCTTCTTCGTGCTAAGCCCCATTTGTCTTGAGATTTTAAGACGTTCGCGCCCATTAGTTTGGCGATTTTAACACCTTTTGCTCCATTTTGTTGTCAATGTTAAGACCTCTCATGCAATTTAGGTGTTGGTTAATTCGTGACGAGCGAGAGCGAGCCTGAAATTTCAAGAGGAACCGGCCTTTGGCCAGGACATTTTTCTACTGAAAAATGTACAAATTTATCTTGAAGGGGGTGTTTTTTCAAGCTTGAAGGAGGTCTAGCAAGGAAAGTAAAACATGAATTAATAAACCAAAAAAAAAACCCAGCCCATCCCCCTTTAACCAGAGAAGAGACAGAATTGCTGAAGGGAGGGGAGGGGGGAGGGGGGGAGTTGCTGTTTCTGGACCCCCTCTCCCTCTCATGTTTAGCCTCATTAGTTCTGAGACTTTAAGACGTATAATTATTTAGACGTATAGTATTTATTGGTGGTCGATTTATTTATTCATTTGTTTATTATTTAGTTTCCTCGCTAGACCTCCATCAACTTTTAAAAATCAACCCCAAGATCCCCATTCGAGATAAATGTGTACATTTTTCGAAAGAAAAATGTCCCGGTTCCTCCTAAAATTACAGACTTGCTATCGCTCGCCAGGAAAAAATTGAAACCTAAATCTTTTGTCATGTGTATTCCACGAAAAGTCTTAATAATGACAAAGAAATGGTACGAAAGGTTTGAAAATCACCAAACTAATGGTACGAACGTCTTAAACTCTGAAAACAAGTGGTGCTAAGCATGAGGGAGAAGGGAGGGCCAGCAAAACCAACCCTCCCCCCTCCCTTAAGGACCTCTCTCCTCGCACCACCAAAGCGGCCATTTACTCAACACCAGAGATTTTGTTAAAAAGGAAAGTACTATGGTTGTTCGGGTAGAATAACAGTTGGTGGGCTTAAAGTGCGAGTGTGACTGTGTGTGTGTGTGTGTCTGTGTCTGTGTCTGTGTGTGTGTGTGTGTGTCTGTGTGTGTGTGTGTGTGTGTGTGTGTGATTATGACTGTGTGTGTGTGTGTGTGTATGTATGACTGTGTGTGTTTGTGTGACTGTGTGTGTTTGTGTAGGTGTGTGTGTTTGTGTGACTGTGTGTTTGTGTAGGTGTGTGTGTTTCGGTGAGTGTCGGTGTGTGCGTGTGTGTGAATGTATGTGCGGGTGGGTGTGGGTGGCTGTGAGTGGGTGGGTATCTGTGGGTGGTGGGTATGTTGGTGGGTGGGTGGGTATGTGTGTGGGTGTGTAATCAGTGTTTGTAATAGTAAATACACATAAGTCAACATTATGGTGCAGTATCTATTCATCAGTTCATGTATTTGGTAAGACATGTACAGATAACACTAATAAAACAACTACATTTGCGGAGACTGACCGTTTGTTTGGTCTATTAATTAACCCCTTCAGACTCATATGACGCGGAGGTTGCCAGATTAGCAATAAGAAATAGAGTTCTCTCACTCTTATAAATACCTCTCCAAAATTAGTTTTCTGCCCACAGCTAACTCAAAGACAACTGCAGAGGTTGAAGTACCTAAACTAAAGGTTTCTAAATACCCCTGATGGTAACAAAGGCTTTAAAGTATCCCTAATAGGCTCAAAATCGCGTCATAATGTCGGAGACATTAGTTTCCTCCCTAGACCTCCATTAAGCTTAGAAAAACACCCCCTAGACCCCCCTTCAAATTAAATTTGTAAATTTTTCGGTAGAAAAATGTTCCGGCCGAAGGCCGGTTCCTCTTAAAATTGCAGGCTCGCTATCGCTCGCCAGGAAATAATCGACACCTAAATGGCACGAAAGGTCTTAAAATTGACAACGGAATGGGGCGAAAGGTGTTAAAATCGCCAAACTAATGGGCCGAACGTCTTATAATCTCAAAACTAGTGGGGCTAAACATTAGAGAGAAGGGTGTCCAGAAAGACGGTCTGCCTCCCCTTAACATATTAGTGAAGCCCATGTAGCATCGCCTTTTATCGCCTTTTAACCCCTTCTGCACCAGCGACGTCTTTTTAAAATTTATTCTAAGCCACACTTAGACGGTTTTATGAAGCCCTAGTACAGATACATGGCAGTTACAAGGGTTAATTGAGATGGTCTGCAACCTTTTAATGGGTAGACGGCCTTCCTAAGCTGAACATAATCGCCTTAATAGTTGCCAGAATATAATAAATAGGATGTCACCAGTACTGAAGGGGTTAAGGGGACACTGACTGCTTTTTTGGCCTATACATTCATTCATTCATAAACTCTTAGTTTTCTCGCTAGACATCCCTCAACTTAGAAAAACATCCCCTAGACCGCCCTTAATCTAAATTTGTACATTTTTCGGTAGAAAATTTTGCCGGCCAAAGGCCGGTTTCTCTTACAATTACAGGCTCGCTATCGCTCGCCAGGAAAAAATCGACACCTAAATGGCACGATAGGTCTTAAAATGTATAACGAAATGGGACGAAAGGTCTTAAAATCGCCAAACAAATGGGGTGAACGTCTTAAAATCTCAAAACTAATAGGGATAAACATGAGGGAGAAGGAGGTCCCGAAAAAGCAAGTGCCTTCCTTTAATAATAAAAGTTAAGACAGGCAGTGAATATTAATCTCCGCCTAAGTGGTTTACAGATATATTTAAACTTAAGACAGGCAGTGAATATTAATCTCCGCTTAAGTGGTTTACAGATATATTTAAACTTAAGACAGGCAGTGAATATTAATCTCCGCTTAAGTGGTTTACAGATATATTTAAACTTAAGACAGGCAGTGAATATTAATCTCCGCTTAAGTGGTTTACAGATATATTTAAACTTAAGACAGGCAGTGAATATTAATCTCCGCCTAAATGGTTTACAGATATATTTAAACTAATTACTTCAACGAGGGTATACAAATATTAGCTCTAATCTTTATGCTTACGAGATATGTACTCATTAACCCACTCAGTTCCGGTGACGTCCTTTGCATTATATTCTGACAACTATTAGACGAGTTTATTCAGCTTTGGAATGATCTGTGCACCTGGCGGAAAAAGTAATCCCTAAGCAACTAATTTCTCGATCACTAATAAACATATCATTATGGAACTATGTCTAAGCGTCGTATTAAGGGGAGGTTTTTAGTTCGTTCCCTAGAATTCCATCAAACTTAAAATTACACCCCCTTTCAAGATAAATTTGTACATTTTTCGGTAGAAAAATTTCCCGGCCAAAGGCCGGTTCCTCTTAAATTACAGGCTCGCTATCGCTCGCCAGGATAAAATCGACACCTAAATGGCACGAAAGGTCTTAAAATTGACAGAAATGGGGCAAAAGTTCTTAAAATCACCAAACTAATGGGGCGAACGTCTTAGAATATCGAAAGCAATGGGACTAAACATGAGATAGAAAGGGATCCAGAAAAAAAAATCCCTCAAGTGGAAATCTCCCCTTAATGCCTAATATATAGATAATTAACAACATACTTCGCCATATAAGCCTCTTAAGGGGGGGGGGGGGGGGGGGTGCTTTTTCTGGCCCCCTTCTTGCTCATGTTTAGCCTCATTGGTTTTCAGAGTATATGACGTTCGGCCCATCAGTTTGGCAATTTTAAGACTCTTCACTCCATTTCTTTGCACAACAATATTAAGACTATTCGTGTCATTTAGGTGTCCATTTTTTCCTGGCGAGCGATAGCGAGCCTGCAATTGAAGAGTAATCGGCCTTCGGCCGGGACATTTTTCTATCGAAAAATGTACACTTTTATTTTGAAGGAGGGGGGGGGGGGGGGAGCTTGATGGAGGTCTAGGGAGGAAACTAAAACAAAAATATATAAAGATACACAAATTAGGATTTATATACGCCCATCCCCCCTTTAAAAGGCAAGGAATCCAAGATGAAGACGGCATTTACAGTGAGCTGAACAAACAACAACAAAAGGTCTCGTCTACGTACCTACAAACGGCACGAGTCCCTCCTGCTCGTGGGTGATGTCCTCGTGCCCCGTGCAGGCTCGTCGGCCGGGGGGCAAGGGGTTCCTGAAGGTGCAGTTAAAGTGCTGGGTCCAAAACTCCTTAAACCAAACATTCCGGCAGTTCCGTCCGTCCTCCACCGTACCATCAGTATTAACACCGCTACCACTACCACTACTACTATAACTATCACTCCCTCCATAGCCACCGTACTCGCTATCCCCTCCCCGCCCTCCATAGCTACTACCACTGCTATACTCGTCTATCCCGTGGCTGCCCCTACCGAAGCTGTTTCCGCTGTACCCCGTGTGGAATTGATCGCTGCTAAAATCGCTAACCCCGCTATCGTAACTCCCGAAACTCCCGCTGCTGGCTGTTCCATAGTTGTACAAAGGGCTAGAGTAACTATTGCTTTTACTACTACCGCTACTACTACTACCGCTACTACTATCGAAGTTATCGTAGTCGAATTCGGGGCCCGCTTCTGAGCACGGTTTTCCCTTCTCGCGGGGTCGGAGCGCCCTGAGGTACTTGTCGAACCCTGGAACGAGACAAACAAAATGGGGGTTAGTGTTTGATAGATTGATAGATAGATAGATAGATAGATAGATAGATAGATAGATAGATTGATGGATAGGTAGATGGATGAATAAATAGATTGATAGATAGATGGATACGTATATGGATAGATAGATATAATAGATAAATAGATAAAAAAAATATGTTTTCTATATTCCAACTACTTCCTCTCGGGCATAGGCTGAGAGCCTGTATATTCACCGCTCAACACGGTGAAGCCCGTGAGGTCTTGTTCCAGTCCAGGAAGTAAGACAAGTGAAGCACGAGCTACAACCAGCCTTCGCTAACCTGCCATTGCAGACGCGAGGCTCTTGGTTGCTCACTCATGGCTCGAAGCAGTCCCACTTCTGAGGCTGCTTCGCCTTTATGCTTCACTGTCTCACCTCCTCGAATCGGACCCTCACTCTCATAACACCACCTATTAAACAATTAAATCACTAGGCATTGCCCCCCTGTAACATATTTATTAATATGGGAATATTCGAACAGTGCTATTTAATCAGGGAACAATGAGGGTATTTTTTTTTGGGGGGGGGGGGGGGGGCCGGTGGGTTTTGTGGTACCGGTAATGCACTGATACTAGGTACAGCACAAATTCCCTCCCAATAATATCTTCTCATTGACATATCGTGATTTGAACCCAGGACATTTTGGATTACCAGTCCAGTGGCAAGACCACTCCACCACACCTAGATAGATATATATATATATATATATATATATATATATATATATATATATAGAGAGAGAGAGAGAGAGAGAGAGAGAGAGAGAGAGAGAGAGAGAGAGAGAGAGAGAGAGAGAGAGAGAGAGAGAGAGGCATGAAGACACAGATATAGAGTACAGTAGAGCATGAACCTTATAATACTGTACACACCGAGGTAAACAATGAAAATAGTGGCAGTGTACCGGCACTGGTGTGTAAGATACAGTGTATGTTAGTAGTGGACTGTGTTGAGACCCATGGGGAGGGTCTAGCACCATAATATCAGTACTGTCCATGTCATGGGCTGACCGGTATGGTGGTCACAATATTGGCACAGGGTGGCACTGTACCGGCACTGGTGTGTAAGATACAGTGTATCTTAGTTGTGGACTGTGTTGGGACCCATGGGGAGGGTCTAGCACCATAATATCACTACTGTCCATGCCATGGTCTGACTGGTATGGTGCATAAAGAGTTATATTATCCGTAAAGACACACTTGGTAAATACTCTACATAATACATATTCATACTATATTCCTCCATCAAGATTGCTCCTGTTCTCATATAACGATAAAGAGATAATGGCGTTGAAATATATCTACCTAATTCTATAATTAACCAAGTCTATCAAGTCTACTACATCAACTATCAATAACCCACACCCTCCTCTCCAATATGGTTAATTAAGGTTAATTAAGAAGGGCTATTAACACCTATCCTTAATTACACCTCTTTACACCTACGTAAACCTATGTACACTTGGTCCAAGAATTATCTGCACCCCTACACTGACTAATATATAACTCAAAGTATGTGTTATAAGTTTTAAGGAGATACGTTGTTTATTATGGGTCAGAGACGATCGTCGCTTCGGATGGATATAGCTGCAGGCAGAAGTGCCAACCTTACCGATCTGTACACACCAGATGATCAGCTCAAGAGTGCAGATAATTCTTTGAGCATGTGTACGGTATTTAATACAGGAATGCAAACGTTTTTTTTTTTTTTTTTTTTTTTTTTTTAAAGACACAATGAACGGAGGAAGGAAAAACAGATAAAACAAAAAGGTCAATGTGCCTAAAGGCATCCTCCATTCATAAAATGTTTGTAACAACTGGATTTAAACATTTGTAGATTGTAAGTTTGTGGAAAGCAATTCGAGGGAAGTGAATTCCAAAGAGTAGTAGCTCTGGGGATAAATGAATTCTGATAAGCAGAAGTTCTGCATTGTGGAGGAGAAAGTGTAAATTCATGGGCGCTCTCAGCTGCCCTAGTTCTACGGGGAAAGATGTGGAGAGGCGGCACAATTGAAGCAAGTTCCTCGGAACAATTGCTGTGAAAATATCTGTAGAATAATGCAAGGGATGCAACGTTTCTTCGTATGGATAATGTAGGAAGGTCCTGTGTGATTGCAGGGTTATTGATTAATCTAATAGCTTTATTTTGAATTTTGTCCAACTGCCTCAATGCAACCACTCCACTTCCACCCCACAGAGGTGAACAGTAATCCATCTGAGAACGCACATGACTTTTATATATTACGGCCAACTGCTCGTCAGTGAAGAATTCTCGAACTCTGTACAGGAGTCCCAGTTTTTTAGAGGCATTCTTAGCAATGCTTCTAACATAATGTGTCCAGCTCAAGTTAGTAGTTAATGTTACACCGAGAATGTCAATACTAGGGGAAGTGGGAATATTTACATCATTAAAAAATATATGGGAGTCGGTGAGATTCTGTCGGTTAGAAAATTGAATGTACTTGGTTTTCTGTGCATTAAAGGAAACTAGATTCTTTTGTCCCCATTCATTAATACTAGAAAGGTCCTGGTTCAGAGAAATTGCAGTGTTTATTTTTGAATTTATAAGATCGGGTTGGGTGAAAGAATTGGTAAATGTGAAGGAACTGTGAAGTGTTGAGTCATCTGCGTAGGAATGTATTGGATTATGAGTGGTAGATATGAGATCATTGATATGAATGAGGAACAGAGTTGGGGCCAAAACTGATCCCTGGGGAACACCAGCATTTATTGAGTGAAATTGAGAATAAAGGCCATCTACCATTACACGTATTTTTCTGTTATGAAGATAAGAAGAAATTAGTGGAACTAATGATGCAAGGCCGTAGTGTGACATCTTCGACAATAAGGATTGATGCCAGACTCTATCAAATGCCTTTTGGATGCCTTATCAGATGCCGGTTGGACAAATAATGACAATAACACAAACCAATACAACAATGAGAGATATCACAAAGAAATTATTTACAATGTTTAATATAGTAATGCAAAAAGATGGGAAAATAATGACAAGGCAAAACAAAAACAAAAAATTAAAAATTAAACAATGACATATAATACCATGACAATATTTACGATGCATGATATGAACATGCAATAACATGACAAAAATAAGGATATGGCTAAATCAAATGGAGCAATGAAAAATATGACTGTAAATAACGGATGGCCAAAATAACGACTAGCCTATAACAAATACAACAAATACAAAATAACGACTAGCCTACAACAAATACAACAAATACAAAATAACGACCAGCCTACAACAAATACAACAAATACAAAATAACGACCAGCCTACAACAAATACAACAAATACAAAATAACGACCAGCCTACAACAAATACAACAAATACAAAATAACGACCAGCCTACAACAAATACAACAAATACAAAATAACGACCAGCCTACAACAAATACAACAAATACAAATAACGACTAGCCTACAACAAATACAACAAATACAAAATAACGACCAGCCTACAACAAATACAACAAATACAAAATAACGACCAGCCTACAACAAATACAACAAATACAAAATAACGACCAGCCTACAACAAATACAACAAATACAAAATAACGACCAGCCTACAACAAATACAACAAATACAAAATAACGACCAGCCTACAACAAATACAACAAATACAAAATAACGACTAGCCTACAACAAATACAACAAATACAAAATAACGACCAGCCTACAACAAATACAAAATAACGACCAGCCTACAACAAATACAACAAATACAAAATAACGACTAGCCTACAACAAATACAACAAATACAAAATAACGACGCCTACAACAAATACAACAAATACAAAATAACGACTAGCCTACAACAAATACAAAATAACGACTAGCCTACAACAAATACAACAAATACAAAATAACGACTAGCCTACAACAAATACAACAAATACAAAATAACGACCAGCCTACAACAAATACAAAATAACGACCAGCCTACAACAAATACAAAATAACGACCAGCCTACAACAAATACAAAATAACGACCAGCCTACAACAAATACAAAATAACGACCAGCCTACAACAAATACAAAATAACGACTAGCCTAAAACAAATACAACAAATACAAAATAACGACCAGCCTACAACAAATACAAAATAACGACCAGCCTACAACAAATACAAAATAACGACCAGCCTACAACAAATACAAAATAACGACCAGCCTACAACAAATACAAAATAACGACTAGCCTACAACAAATACAACAAATACAAAATAACGACCAGCCTACAACAAATACAAAATAACGACCAGCCTACAACAAATACAAAATAACGACCAGCCTACAACAAATACAAAATAACGACCAGCCTACAACAAATACAAAATAACGACCAGCCTACAACAAATACAAAATAACGACGCCTACAACAAATACAACAAATACAAAATAACGACGCCTACAACAAATACAACAAATACAAAATAACGACTAGCCTACAACAAATACAAAATAACGACCAGCCTACAACAAATACAACAAATACAAAATAACGACCAGCCTACAACAAATACAACATAACGACTAGCCTACAACAAATACAACATAACGACTAGCCTACAACAAATACAACATAACGACTAGCCTACAACAAATACAAAATAACGACCAGCCTACAACAAATACAAAATACAAATAATAAACAAATACAAATGGATGAAAATGATAATGACACGACAAAAACAGATAAAACAATGAGATATATGACTATGACAAAATGTATCTTAAGGAGGGATGGGCCGGTTTTCTGGACAACTTTCTCCCTCATGCTTAGCCCCATTTGTTTTCAGATGTTAAGATGTTTGCCCTATTAGTTAATCGATTTTAAGACCTTTCGCCCCATTTTTTCGTCAATATTTAGACCTTTCGTGCTATTTAGGTGTCGATTTTTTTTCCCTGGCGAACGATAGTGAGCCTGTAATGTTGGAAGAATCGGCCTTCGGCCGGGACATTTTTCTACCGAAAAATGTACAAATTAATCTAGAAGGGGGATCTAATGGATGTTTTTTTTTTTTAATTTGATGGAGGTCTAGGGAGGAAACTAGAAAAATAACGAATACATGCAAAAATCGCCCAAAAAGCGAACCCCCCCCCCCCCCCCCCCCTTAAAATAGGAACGCAAACGGATGGACAAATGATGACATGACAACAACCAATATAACAATGACATATATCACTATGAGAATATTAACGATGTTTATTATAGGAAAGCAAACTGATGAGGAATATAATGACTCAACAAAAACAAATTAAGGAGAGACTGGACGTTTTTTTTTATCTATTAATTCATTTATTCATATATTTTTTTAGTTTCTTCCCTAGACCTCCATCAAGCTTAGAAAAACCCCCCCTAGACTCCCCTTCAAGATAAATTTGTGCATTTTTCGGTAGAAAAATTTCCCGGCCAAAGGCCGGCTCTCTTAAAATTGCAGGCTCGATATCGCTCGCCAGGAAAAAATCGACACCTAAATGGCACGAAAGGTCTTAAAATTGACAATTAAATGGGGCGAAAGGTCTTAAAATCGATTAAATAATGGGGATAACATCTTAACATCTGAAAACTAATGGGGCTAAACATGAGGGAGAAACTGGTCCAGAAAACCGGCCCTTGACAGAGATCACTGTGGAATATTTACCATGTCAAATAAAGGGATACAAACTGACGGAAAATACAATGACACGACAAAAACAAATATAACGACAGATATCACAATGAAAATATTTACGATTTATATATTATAGGAATGCAAACGGATGGGAAAAATAATGACACGCCTACAACAAATGAAACCAGAACAGAAATCACCATGAGAATATTTACGATGAAATAAATCACCATGAGAATATTTACGATGAAATAAATCACCATGAGAATATTTACGATGAAATAAATCACCATGAGAATATTTACGATGAAATAAATCACCATGAGAATATTTACGATGAAATAAATCACCATGAGAATATTTACGATGAAATAAATCACCATGAGAATATTTACGATGAAGTAAATCACCATGAGAATATTTACGATGAAATAAATCACCATGAGAATATTTTCGATGAAATAAATCACCATGAGAATATTTTCGATGAAATAAATCACCATGAGAATATTTTCAATGAAATAAATCACCATGAGAATATTTTCAATGAAATAAATCACCATGACAATATTTACGATGAAATAAATATAATGACACGACACAAGCAGAACAAACAAAGACATATTTACTATGATAATATTGACGATATATAATGTACGAACGCAAACGGATGGGAAAAATAATGACAACAAAAATACAGTACCGGTACATCAATTACTAAGATAATTTCTTTGATGAATAATAAAGAAATACAATAATCATAATCATCATCATCATCATCATCATCATCATCTCCGACGCCTTGTTTCCCCCTGGGAAACCCTCGCTAGAGGATGGCCTTGACAGAAACGTCTCCAAGCTACTTTGTCAAGACATGCCTCCCTTGCCCGTGCCACAATGCCCCTTCCACTACGTGGAAGTTTTTCTTCAATATATTTTTCCACTTTCTTTTCCCATACCATAGGTGGTCTTCCACTACTAGCGGTTCCACTCACCTGACTCCCATATATCTGTCTTGGCATTCTGTCTTCATCCATTCTCTGAACATGACCATACCACCTCAAAGTACTTCTCTTTATCCACTCAACCACACCACAATCAATGCCCAAAGCCTGCTCTTCCATTCCAAAGGACTCTTACACTTCCCTATTACTTGGGCCATCTAGCCTATTCATCCCAGCTGCCATTCTGAAAAAGCTCATCTCCACAGCTCTCAGTTTGGAGAGGTCCTCGTCACTTGCCGTCCATGTCTCGCTTCCATACGAGAGTGTTGGGAGCAGCACACTGTTTCTCAGTGACTTTTTGACTTCCTGGCTAACCATTCTTCCTTTGAGAATACTATCAAGTTCTCCAATCACCTTTCTCTCTTGTATAGAAAGTATATTAGCACGACATAAACAGATAAAACAATGACACCATGAGAATATTTATGATGAAATCAAATATAATGACACGGACAGATATTACTATGAGAATATAATTTACAACAACACCCTCCGTCAATCTCCCATTTCCGGTCCAGAGTCCACATATAATTAAAAACAACGACGCGCATAATGCTGTTCCAGGAGGGGGGGGGGGGAGGGGGTCATTACTTCATATATATATATATATATATTTATAATCTCTCAGTGGGGTTCGAACCGCCGACCGTCAGGACGATAGCCGACGCTTTAATCAACTACACCACGGCAGCGTCGGCTATCGTCCTGACGGTCGGCGGTTCGAACCCCACTGAGAGATTAGAAACATTTAGTGGCTCACGTGTATTTGTGATATATACTCAATATATATATATTTTACCCTCAACAGTGAATTAAGGGGTGGATGGGGGTATTTATTTGATCGTTTATTAGTGTCTTTATTTTTTATTTTTTTAGTTTCCTTCCTGGACCTATATCAAGTTTAAAACCACACCTCAAGCACTCCCTTCAAGATAAATTTCTACGTTTTTCGGTAGAAAAATGTCCTGGCCGAAGGCCGCGATTCCTCCTAAATCACATGCTCGCTATCGCTCGCCAGGAAAAAAATTGACACCTTTATGGTACGAAAGGTATTAATATTGGCAAAGAAATGGGGCGAAATGTCATATAATCGCCAACCTAATGAGCGGAACGTCTAAGAATATGAAAACCAATGGGCTAAACATGAGGGAGAAAGGGAAGGACCAGACAAATTCCATTCCCCCCCCCATCCCCCTTAAAGGTGAAGGGGGGCTGATATGTGTCCACGCCGCTTCCCAACTTCGGCCGTTACGGAGAGTGAGTTAATTCCGGAGAGTTATAAAAATGGGATGTTTTCTGCTTATGTTTATGACTTAATATTTGTGGGTGGGTGGTGGTGATGGTGATGGGGGAAGGAGGGAGGGAGGGAGGGGGGGAGAGGGGTTGGGGCGGGGTAGTAGTGGTGGTGGTGGGGGGATTAGTTCATATTTGTTGGTAGGGATGGTGTAGATGGGGACGGTGGGTGACTTTTAATTTGTTGGTGGGTGGTGGTGATGGGGGAGGTGGGTGGGTGGGGGGGGGTAGTGGTGGTGGGGGTGACTTTATATTTGTTGGTGGGGTGTGGTGGTGGTGATGGGAGAGGGAGGGGAAGGTAGTGGTGTGTGTGTGTGGGAGAGAAGGGGGGGGGGGGATGACTTCATAATTGTGAGTGGTGGTGGTGATGGGGGAGGGGTGGATTTAGTGGTGGAGGGGTGACTTCGTATTTGTGGGTGGTGGGGGTGCTGGTGGTGATGGGGGAGGGGGGATAGTGGTGGTGCGGTGGGGTGCGTGACTTCATATTTGTTTGTAGATGTAAGGTGGCGCTAATAAGTAATGTTTCAGCTGTCATTACGTTTGGTTCGCTGTGTGCTGTATTAACGTCTATCAGATGTTGAAAAGGGTGGGTAAGTGTAGGAACATGTTTGTATATCTCACTCAAGAAAGATAAAATCACGTGTAAATATTGCTGATACCGATTATTGATTAAAACATAATTGGTGCCGAGACTTCACTTACTAGGTCGCCTGTACAAGAAATATTTATCGGGCACTACTGAGAAGAACAAGAACACGACTATTAGGCTGGTATGAATACAAAAAAAGAAAAAAAAAATCCAGAAGCCCATAAGTCGGTGGGAAATTTATTGTAAAAGACAAATGATGAAATAAGGACTAACTGTGTGTGTGAGAGAGAGAGAGAGAGAGAGAGAGAGAGAGAGAGAGAGAGAGAGAGAGAGAGAGATAGATAGAGAGAGCGAGAGAGAGAGAGCGAGAGAGAGAGCGAGAGAGAGAGCGAGAGAGAGAGAGCGAGAGCGAAAGAGCGAGCGAAAGTAGTAAGCGATGAAATCTGGACATTTATGAGTGACCCATCACATTTTCATGGACCTCCCATTATCATATTTCATTATAACGAAATAGCCACCTACTGTATATAGATTTATGAATAATATTTGATGTCAATTATGCAGTAAATGTGGTTCGCTATTTATGGATACAAAAAATACCTCCATAAAACAGCCCCAGAATATTAAATTTTAACTTCTCGTAAATTCGATGAAGCCTCTCTCCACTTTATTCGAGAGAGAGAGAGAGAGAGAAAGAGAGAAAGAGAGAGAGAGAGAGAGAGAGAGAGAGAGAGAGAAAGAGAGAGAGAGAGAGAGAGAGAGAGAGAGAGAGATGAAGGGAGGACGTTAGGGTTCAATTAAGGAGATATTCTGAGGGTTAAGGGTTGTTATATATATATATATATATATATATATATATATATATATATATATATATATATATATATATATATATATATATATATATATATACTGGGTTTTTATTATTATTATTATATATACCGGTATATGATAATTATCTCTATTACTAATGTTATAATTATTATTATTATTTTTATCATTAATATAATTGCTAATATTATTAAAGTTGTTTTATTTAGCTTCCAGACAAAATCGTGTGTCGCCAACATACCTCTGAGAGAAGAGAAAACTCCACCTCCTCATCGTCCTCCTTTCCTATCTCCGTCCCCTCATTTCTTAGCTCTTCCTCCTCCTTTCCTATCTCCTCCTTTCCTAGCTCTTCTTCCTCCTCCTCTTCCTCCTCCTCCTCTTCCTTTCCTATCTCTTCCTCCCCCTCATCTTCCATCTTACTACAACCAGACCAAATCGTGTGTCGCCAACCTACCTCCGAGAGAAGACCTTCGTTTTTGGATGGTGATTTAGAAGATTTATTGTAGCTTAAGAAAGATCTATGGTAGCATAAAGGGTTAAGCAAGATAGTTCGAAGCCTGTTAATTGCCGGAGGCCCTTTTTTAAACTGACTAAAATCGTGTAACAGTATTCAAAGGACGGCACCGGTACTGAATTAGCTATACAAACAGACCAAATGGAAGAGGAGGATGAGGAAGAGATAGAAGAGGAGGAGGAAGATATAGGACAGAAGGATAGGGGGGGGGGGTTAGGAAGAGATGGAAGAAGAGGAGTAAGAAATGAAACAGAAGTCTTACTACAACCAGATCAAATCGTGTGTCGCCAACCCGTGTGTCGCCAACCCGTGTGTCGCCAACCCGTGTGTCGCCAACCAGTGTGTCGCCAACCCGTGTGTCGCCAACCCGTGTGTCGCCAACGTACCTCCGAGTGAAGACCGTCGTGGTAGGATAGTGATGGCCCCCAGCGCCGCCTCCTCCTGGTCTCTCACCGGGTGGATCTTGGCGCCCCAGGAGTCAGAACCCACCCACAGGAACTGGCTCGATCTACCAGCCTTCACCGCCGCTGCTAGAAGTCGTCTGCGGGTAGCCAAAGGAGAGAAAACTATTAGAATCACGGCAATAAAAAACACATTACACACGAGTTATAATGGGGTATGCAAAATGTTTGGATTTTGGCAGAAGAAAAAGTTGTATAGTGACCGATCATTTTTGTTCTCTCTCTCTCTCTCTCTCTCTCTCTCTCTCTCTCTCTCTCTCTCTCTCTCTCTCTCTCTCTCTCTCTCTCTCTCTCTCTCTCCTCTCTCTCTCTCTCTCTCTCTCTCTCTCTCTCTCTCTCTCTCTCTCTCTCTCTCTCTCTCTCTCTCTCTCTCTCTCTCTCTCTCTCTCTCTCTCTCACATACATAACACGTACACAACACACACACACACACAATAAACTGGATAAACTGCCCCAACTTCTCTGCCGTTGAGAGGAGTCATATAAGAGTAGAACAACGTTATCAGTAGCCAGAGGGAAAGGTAGATGAATAAAACATAACTAAATCAATTTATAAATATAAATTAATAAAAATACAATAAAAGGTATATGAATGAATAATACATTTGGTGTCCTACTCCCGCCCCACCATTCTAAATGTTTGTGTCATCGCCAGGGTTTGTTGGATGTTACCTACATAACCATTTAGCCCCTTCTGTACCATGACGACTTTTTACCTTTGATTCTGGCTAAATTTAGATGATTTTATGTAGTTTAAGCAGGACCTATGTTACTAAGAGGGTTTATGGAAATCGTATTTACCCATTTGAGTCGTATAGATAGATTATAAACTAGAGAAAATCGTCTAAAGGTAACCAGAATATGGTGAGAATGACGTAATGGTGGCGAAGGACCTAAATCAGGAGCCATCCAAGAGCTACGAAGGGGAATACATGGCTTAGGTAGAATGAGTTAAGGGGGTCACCGGCTTATTTTATCTTTTTCTCCTTTTCTCTCTTTCCCTGGCTTGTATCCATTCGGCTCCATTCAGCCAACTGTTTTAAGACTTTTATCCCCATCCAGTATACAGTAGGTAGTAGGTATACAGTAGGGTAGTGATTGAGAGAGTGAGAGTGAGAACGGAGAAATGGATAGGCGACGAGCAGGGAGGTTTTAGGAAGGGAAGAGGATGTGTAGATCAGATTTTTACCCTGAATTGTGTTGTGGAGAAGTATCTGGAGAAGAAACAAAAGGTGTATGTTGCCTTTATGGACTTAGAGAAGGCCTATGACAGAGTGGATAGAGAAGGTTTGTGGAAAGTACTTAGAATATACGGAGTAGAGGGCAAGTTGCTGAAAGCAGTGAAGAGCATGTATGAGGGTGCAAAGGCGGCAGTACGTGTGGAGAGTGAGCAGAGCGAGTTCTTTGACCTGAATGTTGGTTTGAAACAGGGGTGTGTGATGTCCCCGTGGTTGTTTACTGTATATATGGATGGAGTTATGAAAGAAATACTATCATTAAATATATATATATGCTGGCTTGCTACCGCTCGCCAGGAAAATATTGACACCTGGATGGGGGTAAAGATCTTAAAACAGTAGGTTGAATGGGGCCGAATGGATACAAGCCAAAGAGAGAGGGGGAGAAAGAGAATAAAAGCGAGGTGGGCTCCCTTAAGTAGAACCAACCTTTTCAGTATACTATTATGCACTCTTTTCAGTATACTATTATGCACTCTTTTCAGTATACTATTATGCACTATTTTCAGTATACTATTATGCACTATGTTCAGTATACTATTATGCACTCTTTTCAGTATACTATTATGCACTCTTTTCAGTATACTATTATGCACTCTTTTCAGTATACTATTATGCACTCTTTTCAGTATACTATTATGCACTCTTTTCAGTATACTATTATGCACTCTTTCGCATTAACCCCTTGCGGTGTATGACGCGCTTTGACAGTTTATTCCGGCTATCATTAAGCGATTGTATACAGCTTAGGAAGGAACTGTGGTGATTCAAAGCGTAAAGACTATCTCAATTAACCTTCCGGCACCCATATACCCTTCCTAATCTGAAGTAAATCGTCTAATAATAGCAAAAAAAAAAATATATATATATATATAAAATGCGTCATAGGTCCTCAAGGGGTTATTCTGGCTAGTACTGGACAAATTTACTATACTGTACATTGAAGAGAATCTGTGGGAATCTAAGGTAGTAATTTACTATATTGTACATTGAAGAGAATCTGTGGGAATCTAAGGTAGTAATTTACTATATTGTACATTGAAGAGAATCTGTGGGAATCTAAGGTAGAAATTTACTATACTGTACATTGAAGAGAATCTGTGGGAATCTAAGGTAGTAATTAACTATACTGTACATTGAAGAGAATCTGTGGGAATCTAAGGTAGTAATTAACTATACTGTACATTGAAGAGAATCTGTGGGAATCTAAGGTAGTAATTTACTATACTGTACATTGAAGAGAATCTGTGGGAATCTAAGGTAGAAATTTACTATACTGTACATTGAAGAGAATCTGTGGGAATCTAAGGTAGTAATTTACTATACTGTACATTGAAGAGAATCTGTGGGAATCTAAGGTAGTAATTTACTATACTGTACATTGAAGAGAATCTGTGGAATCTAAGGTAGAAATTTACTATACTGTACATTGAAGAGACTGTGGGAATCTAAGGTAGTAATTTACTATACTGTACATTGAAGAGAATCTGTGGAATCTAAGGTAGTAATTTACTATACTGTACATTGAAGAGAATCTGTGGGAATCTAAGGTAGTAATTTACTATACTGTACATTGAAGAGAATCTGTGGGAATCTAAGGTAGTAATTTACTATACTGTACATTGAAGAGAATCTGTGGGAATCTAAGGTAGTAATTTACTATACTGTACATTGAAGAGAATCTGTGGGAATCTAAGGTAGTAATTTACTATACTGTACATTGAAAGAGAATCTGTGGGAAATCTAAGGTAGTAATTTACTATACTGTACATTGAAGAGAATCTGTGGGAATCTAAGGTAGTAATTACTATACTGTACATGGAAGAGAATCTGTGGGAATCTAAGGTAGTAATTTACTATACTGTACATTGAAGAGAATCTGTGGGAATCTAAGGTAGTAATTTACTATACTGTACATTGAAGAGAATCTGTGGGAATCTAAGGTAGTAATTTACTATACTGTACATTGAAGAGAATCTGTGGGAATCTAAGGTAGTAATTTACTATACTGTACATTGAAGAGAATCTGTGGGAATCTACGGTAGTAATTTACTATACTGTACAATGAAGAGAATCTGTGGGAATCTAAGGTAGTAATTTACTATACTGTACATTGAAGAGAATCTGTGGGAATCTAAGGTAGTAATTTACTATACTGTACATTGAAGAGAATCTGTGGGAATCTAAGGTAGTAATTTACTGTACTGTACATTGAAGAGAATCTGTGGGAATCTAAGGTAGTAATTTACTGTACTGTACATTGAAGAGAATCTGTGGGAATCTAAGGTAGTAATTTACTATACTGTACATTGAAGAGAATCTGTGGGAATCTAAGGTAGTAATTTACTATACTGTACATTGAAGAGAATCTGTGGGAATCTAAGGTAGTAATTTACTATACTGTACATTGAAGAGAATCTGTGGGAATCCTAAGGTAGTAATTTACTATACTGTACATTGAAGAGAATCTGTGGGAATCTAAGGTAGTAATTTACTATACTGTACATTGAAGAGAATCTGTGGGAATCTAAGGTAGTAATTTACTATACTGTACATTGAAGAGAATCTGTGGGAATCTAAGGTAGAAATTTACTATACTGTTCATTGAAGAGAATCTGTGGGAATCTAAGGTAGTAATTTTCTGGTTGGGTGCAAGAAGGGCCGATGTTAAAACAAATGTTTTATAAAGACATTGGCTGTTTAAAGGGGGAAGGGTTTATTTATTGGTCGATCTATTTATCTATTTATCTATTTATCTATTTATCATGTTTTATCTATTTATCTATTTACTATGTTTTATCTATTTACTATGTTTTATCTATTTATCTATTTATCTATTTACTATGTTTTATCTATTTACTATGTTTTATCTATTTATCTATTTACTATGTTTTATCTATTTATCTAGTTATCTATTTACTATGTTTTATCTATTTATCTATTGATCTAGTTATCTATTTACTATGTTTTATCTATTTATCTAGTTATATATTTACTGTTTTATCTATTGATCTATTGATCTATGTATCTATTGATCTATTGATCTATTGATATATTTATCTATTGATCTATTTATCTATTTATCTATTGATCTATTTATCTATTTACTATGTTTTATCTATTTATCTATTTATCTAGTTATCTATTTACTATGTTTTATCTAGTTATCTATTTACTATGTTTTATCTATTTATCTATTTATCTAGTTACAGTATCTATTTACTATGTTTTATCTATTTATCTAGTTATCTATTTACTATGTTTTATCTAGTTATCTATTTACTATGTTTTATCTATTTATCTAGTTATCTATTTACTATGTTTTATCTATTTATCTAGTTATCTATTTACTATGTTTTATCTATTTATCTAGTTATCTATTTACTATGTTTTATCTATTTATCTAGTTATCTATTTACTATGTTTTATCTATTTATCTAGTTATCTATTTACTATGTTTTATCTATTTATCTAGTTACAGTATCTATTTACTATGTTTTATCTATTTATCTAGTTATCTATTTACTGTTTTATCTAGTTATCTATTTACTATGTTTTATCTATTTATCTAGTTATCTATTTACTATGGTTTATCTATTTATCTAGTTATCTATTTACTATGTTTTATCTATTTATCTAGTTATCTATTTACTATGTTTTATCTATTTATCTAGTTATCTATTTACTATGTTTTATCTATTTATATATTTATCTATTTACTATGTTTTATCTATTTATCTATTTATCTATTTACTATGTTTTATCTATTTATCTATTTATCTATTTACTATGTTTTATCTATTTATCTATTTACTATGTTTTATCTATGCATCTATTTACTATGTTTTTCGTTTCCTCCCTAGACCTCCATCAAGCTTGGAAGAAACATCCTCAAGATCCCCCTTCTAGATAAACATCCTCAAGATCCCCCTTCTAGATAAAACATCCTCAAGATCCCCCTTCTAGATAAATGTGTACATTATTAGGTAGAAAAGGCTTCCTCCTAAATGACAGGCTCGCTATCGCTCGCCAAGATAGAATCGACACCTAAGTGGCACGATCGGTCTAAATATTGAAAACAAACAAAATTTGAGTGAGGGAGACAATAGGCAGAAATGTCTATAACGAGTGCCTCCCCCAGAGTTGAAAGAGTGACAGGGTCAAAATCAAGAAACGTTCAAGCCAAACTAATAAGCCGAACGTCTTATAATAGATAAATCAGTGTGTAAGTTTATCTATTTACCCTCAGCTGAAATATTACCCAGACTGTTTATCTATTTACCCTCAGCTGAAATATTACCCAGACTGTTTTGCTACCGTGATTACGTTCTACATTGCGCTCGCCGGAGACTTGACTTAAGGGGAGGTTTTTAGTTGATTCCCTAGACTTCCATCAAGCTTAAAATTACTCCCCCTCGACCTTCTTTTAAGATCAATTTTTAAATTTTTCGGTAGAAAAATTTCCCGGCCGAAGGCCGGTTCCCCTAAAATTACAGGCTCGCTTTCGCTCGCAGCGGAAAAATCGACACCTAAATGGCACGAATGTCTCGTAAAATGAATCAGAAATGGGGCGAGGGTTCTTCAAATCGCCAACTATGGGGGCAAAGCGTCTTAAATTCACAAGTTGGGGCTAAACATGAGGGAGAAAGAGGTTCAGAACAAAATCCTCCAGGTGGAAATCTCCCCTCAAAAGGATATTATTAGATGTTTTGTGAAGCCCTTGTTAGCCAACCGTTTCCCCGCGTGTAATTAGATTGGTCGATAGTGAAGTACTTACTACAGTTCATATTGTCGATGCCTTTGATGATTTTGAACACTTGAATTAAGTCGCCTCTTAATCTGCGCTGGGTTAAAGGAAATAGATTTAATTCTCTAAGATGCTCTTCGTATGGTTTGTTCTTTAGGCTAGGTATCATTTTGGTAACTCTACGTTGAACTCGTTCTAGCTTGTTTATATCTTTTTGGTAATAAGGGCACCGGGATTGAACGCAGTATTCCAGACGAGGGCGGACAAAGGAATTGTAAAGGGTTAGGATAACTTCTTTGGATTTATGCTCAAATGACTCTGCCTATAAAGCCCATTATTTTGTTTGCCTTCTTAACAACTTCTGAACATTGTTGACTCGGTTTTAGGTTACTCGATATTGTTACTCCCAGATCGGTTTCTCGGTTTACATTCTTAAGTGGTGCCATTCATCGTATAGCTGGCTTTCTCATTTAGGTATCCGACAGGTAGTACTTTACATTTATCCGCATTGAAACCATTTGCCAAATTTGGGCCCAACATGACAATTTATCTAGATTGTGTTGCATATCGTCAACTTGTTCTTTTGAGAGTACGCTATTTGCAATTTTTGTATCGTCAGCAAATTTTGAGATTGTGCAGGTGAGACCCTCATCTATGTCGTTGATGTAAATTAGAAAGAGAATTGGTCCTAGTACGATCCCTGGGGTACCCCGCTACTTACATTGGTCCATTTAGATGCCTTACCGTTTATGACTACCCTTTGCTTTCTGTTGCTGAGCCAATTTTTATCCATTTCAACACACCGTCTTGTATTCCATGCGCTTTTAGTTTTAGCAGTAAACGTTTGTGGGGAACTTTGTCAAAGGCCTTTTGAAAATCACGAGGTATATAATGATCTACCAGCTTTTACCTCTCATCGTAGAGGTTTGAGGATATCGGTGGAAGAATGTCTAACGAGGTTTTGTTTAACAACAGGAACGTTGTTTTTAATTTTATTTACGAAAAGCCGTGTTGAGTATCTTTCCAAGTATGTTATTTCCTCTACGTGATTTACGCTTCTGTCTCGTATGACCGTTTCTAGCATTTATTACCAGACAACCTGAGGTTAAGCTAATTGGACGATAGTTACTGGGTAGGGTTTGCCCTGGGGCCTTTTTTGATAATATAGCGGTGTTACGTTGGCTAGCTTCCACTGATCACGCATAGTTCCAGACTGCAAGGATTTATGGAACATAGTAATGTCAGTGGTTTTGGAAGAGCTCATTCTTAGCTTCCTTTAGAACTCTAAGGCGAGATTGTATCAGGTCCTGGCGTTTTATTCTACCTTGAGTTTATCTAACAATTCAATACTTCTCTCTCTACTGTAACGGTGATATTGCTTAGAACATCTGAATTATCAATCTGATTCGCGGCGATGGTTTTTGTAGGGATAATCACTGAGGCTCCCTGTTGTACAAAACTGATGCAAAGAAGGTATTGAGGGGCATTACTCAATTGTGTACTTTCGTCTTTGGTGTATTCCTTATTGTCCTCCCTTTTTCATCGACTAAACTAACGGTTCCAACAGTTGAAAGTAAATACTTTTTTCTTGTTCTGATATAACTATAGAATTCTTTCGGGTTTGTTTAACTGTACTTTGATTCGCAATATGTAACTCTAAGGTCCTTTTACTTTGCCTTAATTAAACTTTTTGGCTTTTGCGCGTCGTAGCTCTAACAAATTACACGCCGTTCCTTTCGTCATTTTGTGAGGATTTTAATCTATCATTAGCACAATTTTTTAGCAAGCAGGCAGTTTGAAATATCTTTTCTTTCCACCATTTGGGCTTATTATTATGGCCCTGGACGCCGTATTTTCCCCCGATGGTATGATGCCAGTCTTTTGCACTGCTTTTAGGTAAGTGGTTTTCGAAGAACTTCCAAGATGTATTTATGTCGTTATTGTTAATTAAAAACGCTCCAGTCCAGTTTCTTTAAACCTAGCTCCTAAGTTTTATGGAAGTTTTGCTTTCTTGAAATTAGGGACTTTTCTTTTTCGAATGCTACCTATTTGGTTCGTTTACTAGTAAACTTTAAAGTGGTGAAAGTTAACCATCGTCACGGATGGTTCCGCTGTTTACTGAATTCCCCCCCAAATTCCACCAACATGTCAAATTCTCTATCACATTCTTTCTTTTGTTGCAAGTATCAATGTCAAGAACGTTATTACCACGGTGTCGGCATTTCGAACAAACCATTGATAAAGGCGAACCTCTCTTCTTTGCAAGTTCGTATAACAAAGTCCATGTCCTGAGTGTGAAGTAAGATTCTCGCCACCCAAACTTGCGTCACAGGTAACTTAAAAAGAATTAAAGTCGCCAAAAATTACGGTATCTTTGTGAGTTACTTACATCTGCAATTTGTTCGTTAATTTCTCGGTCAGTTTGCACTGATTGAGCTGCGAGGGTCTGTATATTAAACGCAAGTATTTAGTATTTTATGTTTGTACCTTTATTATTCTTTATTAGCACAAAAGATGTGTCGACGTTCACAATTTGAGGTTTTGACACTAGCGGTATCGGGTTTAAGACTTTCTTTGATATAAAATAACACGCCACCCCGTCCATTTTTATTTATTCGGCTTGTGTCTCAAACATTACAGAACCGGGAAGTGAATACTCTGCTTAAAAAAAAAAAGTCTCTATCTTGTGCTATTGAGCCAAGTATTCTGTTATTCACAATCACAATCATAATTTTTCTGTAAACAATAGTTCCTCTACCAATATCTGAACAATTTAAATTTGCGTATGCTACGGAGCTTGGTTGCATAGAAAACCTTTAAAGTTGCGGTTTTTAGAACTCGCAGATCGTTCGTTCATCGAATTTTGGTTACTGGTCGGATCTACCATTTACATCTCAACATGGCTGTCACTCGGTCCTCTGTCGTTATCCCTGACGGTTTTGAATTTGGGTCGTGTTGGTGGAGCTT